>CM059583.1:86720000-87040000 GCA_030407085.1 Trichopria drosophilae
CATTTTAATAAATAACTTTTATAAGGACGGAGGAGTGATGGCTAACAGAGGATAATACTAAGCAATCTTATATTTAAATTTATATTATTAGCAAAAATACAAAAGTAATGCATTGCTTCATATGACACGTCCAATAACTAACTTCAATTCATATATTAATTAAAAAATCGTTTTAAGGGCAAAAAAATTAACTTTTGTGTTTTTTGTCAAGTTTTCAATAAAATTTTGCAAGTTGGTGTAATCCAAAAAAATATTCATAGTCTAGAGAATTTACTAAATTGTTGCGTTTTGGGAACACGAAACTGGGGTAATTGAATCAACAGTTATAGCGTTAGAAATCAGTGCGTCCACACTTATCAACAATTTCAATAATTCGATATACTGAAATCCACGTCAGAAAAAATTAAGTCAAGTCAATCTTAAAATTAAATTAAGCAATTATCACTTCCTGAAATTTCTTCATATCTGTATTAAATGTATGAAGTACTACGTATGCATATGTGATTTATTTTTTAAGAATTAATATATGAGTTTTAGAATAGTTACATGATCTATGCTAAATTTTGCCGCGCTTTGTTTAGAGGTAAGTACAGAGCAAAGCAGATACGTCAAATTATAAATATTAATTGTAGCCTTTTTTAGTTCTATAATTTTTTGTTCAGAATTATCAAGTTACCCTTAAGTGTTCGCCCCCCCCCCCCTTCACTCCTACATAAGTGATTGAAATATTAACAACTCATCCCGTTTTATGTGCTGTTAAATTATGTTCCATTCACAAGCCACGCGTTTTCACATTAACGATTTGTATAGCATTTTAAGAGATGCATAAAAGCACTCTCTTTTTCGCACTGAATTAAATACTCCCCCCCCCCCCCCCTCAAGGATAAATATACAAATGTTACACCTTCAATATGTGTTAACTTAACATAATGCCTCGTAGCTGCTGATAGCGTTAGTGACACAGAATGTTGGTCAATATCTGCATCTTCTTTGGAAAATCAAGAGACACACGAACCTCTGTTACCAAAGATTACTGTCAATCGGAGTAAGTTCATTTTAACAAATAACTGTAATGAACATGTAATTCTCCTTCTTGTTATGATTAAATTTGAAATATTAAGATTGTACGGGGACTACAAGAAGCTATTATGTGACAACTTTTACTTTTGGGTTATTTATTAACGAAAACCCCTTTGGCAAAGTTATAGAGAATCGTTTTCTTAAGAAGATAAGCCATGGCTTAATAAAATCCCTTTATTTTTTAAAATTTCCCTTCCAAAAAATAAGAAAAAAATGAATTTATAATTTTTTTCAAGGAAACTAATATTTTCCTGACAACAATACAAAACATAATAAAAGTAATATTCTTAAAACCATTAGTACATGTTCGTTTCATAATAGTTTCGTTTAGTCCCCGTACGTCTTATAACCCTTTGAAGCATGGTGTTTCTGAGAAGCGAGACAATTTTCTTTACCGGCTAATTTCATTTATAAAAATAATATTTCGAAATACTTAAAAATGGTGGTTTGTTTTTTTAGTAGCTACAGTATTTGTCTACAATATTATATCACTAATATTTACATTTCATTTTTTTTAAATTGTTATAAATAAACAACCGCTAAATGCATTTTTGAAAAAACTCATTTTCCAGCTTATTTGCGGTTCGATTTTCAAGAGAATCTTTGCTAACCGTTTTTTATGGTCGCTGATGATGAATCCGGGGCTAGCGTTCCAACATTCAAAATGGTGGATCCAATATGGCGGACAAGAATATTAAAAATTTATCGGATTTCCTTGAAATTTGTTACTCGGGGTTTTTGAAGTGGCTGATTAAGAATATGATGTTTGAATTTTTTAAATTTGAAATGGCTGATATAATATGGCGGACAAAATATTAAAAATTGGTTGGATTTACTTGATACGCCGCCATATCAATTCCGCCATTTTGAATTTTGAAAACCTAAGGTCGGATCCGTAATCAGCGATCTCAGTAACAAATTTTATCTGTTTTCCACGTAGGGAGAAGTGTGTGCTTCAAAGGGTTAAAAGTGCGGTGTATATGAGTAAAGTGTTACGGCAGTTTGTACACGCAAAGAAATTTTCAGTACATACTAAAGCTCCGGGAAGTAACAGCTACCGCACAAATTCTGACGAATTTGAAATGGAAGTTAAAATTCGAAATCGTTAAAAAACAATTTGTATGTACCGATATAATTTTGTTATACCATAGAGAATAGTTATTCATATTTTTCCGACAATTTAGTTATTAATAATTGATTTTAATGGCCTGTAAACGTTGTTAAAAGCGAAAAAATTAGTATTTTTTCATTCTAAGGCTTCCGTATCGAAAATAGTGCAAGATACACTAAAAATGCACTCAACCTTTTTTGTAGAGCACAAAATTTCCTACAAAATCTATAATCTATTAACATTAGATTATGGCTCTCACTGACTTTTTTGTAGGAAATTTTGTGCTCTACAAAAAAGGTTCAATGTATTTTTAGTGTATCTTGCACGGTTTTTGATACGGAAACCTTAGAATGAGAAAAGTACCCATTTTTTTAGTTTTAACAACGTTTATAGATCATTGCAAATAATTATTAATAATTATATCGTCTAGAAATTATGAATAAAATATTCTCAAAGGTGTAATCAAAGTGGATCAGTTCTTAACAATTTACTTTTTAACGATTTCGAATTTTAACCGGCATTTTAAATT
Organism: Trichopria drosophilae; assembly: GCA_030407085.1. Classification (NCBI taxonomy): domain Eukaryota; kingdom Metazoa; phylum Arthropoda; class Insecta; order Hymenoptera; family Diapriidae; genus Trichopria; species Trichopria drosophilae. The sequence continues at coordinate 86,722,721 of CM059583.1, forward strand.
CGTCAGAATCTGTGCGGTAACTACTACTTCCTAAATTGCTGTACCATCCACTTAATATTTTTTTGCGTGTACACAAAATGTCACACACACTCTCTCTCTCTCTCTCTCTCTCTCTCTCTCTCTCTCTCTCTCTCTCTCTCTCTCTGTCGTCTCTCCCATATTCCTCTTCAGTCTACGAGGTATCTTTTCTCCAATCGATGAATTTAATTTTAATTATATATATATACAGTACCGCTTAAAAGTATGAGCTTACCCTTGCGGAATTTTGGCTAAAATAAAATGTTGGTATCTCCTCGCCAAGTTAACGTACGGGAAAAATAAAAAAAGGGAATTAAAGAGCAACTTCTCAGTCGCGGCGGTTTCATTTCTATATGTACATTTATCTTCGAACTATGCTCGATTTACTAAAGTCATTTTTTCGTATTATTTTTTTCTTTTTCAATCCGCTACCATTTTTTTTAATATGATTGCAGGAGAAAAGTACAACGTGTGATCGAAAGGTAATCCTTTCAGTTTTCATTTGTATCTTCTTAAGGGGGTTCCGTCAAGGCCGGTGAGTAACGTTGACACGTTTTTCTTTGCTCCGTCTTTTCTGGCAAAATTTTCGTCTAAATTTATTTACAAATACTTATTCAATTTTGAACAAAATAATGTCATTTTTTTAAATCTGCTATATCTCGGAAAACTGACGTGATATAAAAAATGTTTAAGGAACAAAACGTTTCATTTTTTAATTATCTATTGACTGAAATTTTTTCAAATTTTTCAAGCAAAAATTTTTTTTACCGCATTTTGACGACTTTAACATTTTTTGCGTAACAATCAATTTCGGATGCAAAGTTGCATTTAAACTATGCTCAGTTTGCGATAGAATAATACATGTACAGGGTTTATAAATGAACAATGAAAATTTAATAAATATGTACATACAAATGTTTATATTTTCTATGTAACTTAAAATAAAGTTCAATGTTCATTTATAAACCCTGTACATGAATTATTCTATCGCAAACTGAGCATAGTTTAAATGCAACTTTGCATCCGAAATCGATTGTTACGCAAAAAATGTTAAAGTCGTCAAAATGCGGTAATAGTACATTACGATACGAGTGCGCAAAGTAGGTATTTCCCACACGAGCGCAGTTTGTCACCCGAGCTTCGCTATTTTTCCTATTAAGTGCGCAAAGTTCGACACCTATATACAACATTTAAAGTGGTGGTACAAGGGCGGTGGAGAAGGGGGGGTTCGGGGGGCAGAGCCCCCCCGACCGAAAACAGTATTTGTAAATGCTTTTGTAATAAATAGACTAAATTTATAAATATCTATGTAATACATTATTTATTATCGTTATTACTGTTAATTGTTATTAATATTTTATATAAATTTTAATGAATTTAAATATTCATTCGCATTTGCGTTTTCGGGTACATTTTCAATTACATTACTATTTTAGATAGAATTAATCTATACCTATCGTTTTCCGTACTGAAGAACTGCGATTGAAAAGTAAAACAAATGAAAGTTTTGACAGGTCTGTTCTACATGTCTGTATACCTATAGCGCTACTTTACCGCACGCAAAACTTCATTACCGCACGCAAATTTTCTTTACCGCACGCTAAATTATAAGATCAGTAAAGTGTGGGAAAGTGGCAATTTGCACACGCAAATACGTGCGCAAAATCGAACTTTGCGCACTATAATAGGAAAAAATATTTTTTTTTCCTATTGGTACGCAACAGTGCGAACGGTGGGGCATGGAGGAATAAAATATGAAATTGCGACGGATTAAGTATAAAGGTCGCTCTCAGACTCTTGACTCTAGACTGACTTCTCGGATGCGGTCTCGAAACGAGAACCCATCGGAGCTCGTCGTCGCATATCTTCCAAACTGTGGGAATATGCTGATGGTGCATTTCCGTCGCTCGGCTTCGCCGTGCGAATATGCACCTCGTGCATATTCCCAAGTTGGCGAAATGCAAATATTGCATTTATTTACAGAATACAATAATTGTAGGAGGGTACGATCTACCGATCGTAACACCTCCCCCACTTGAAAAATCGGCGTCCTCGCCGATGAACAGAAAAAACGTAACAACAATGTGTAAAAATATTGTCTCTAAATTTCTGTCTTTCTTGTATTATTTCCAAACTTAGTACACTAACATTTGCACTCAAAACACAAGTAAACTAGCACACATTTCCTCCGGCTGGTGGTACACGTCCCAGATGAAGCTCAGCATTTCGGCCCAAGTGCGTATAGCCGTACAAAGAAGAGATCGATTGGAGAGGGGGAAGCCTTGTGCTTCAGTCTAACTTCAGCCATGGCACGGTGCATTTGGACTTGCTTCTTGCTAGTAGCTGATGATGTGCAGTACCTTGGGTGGGGCGCGCTTATCCGCGAGAACGGATAGCCGCACAAAGAGGAGAGCGATAGCTCTTCCTCTCCTCCATACTTTCGGTGGAGGCTCAGGCGGAGGTCTGTAAAATCCACAAAATTTTAATGTCACTGACTCTATTTTGTCATTGACTAATAGTATTTTTCGCATCACTCTTGTCGCTTTTCTAGTCACTTTCACACTATTTTTAGTTAATTTTTGTTTTTCACTCTCTGTTTCGTAAACTTGCAATTTTTCTTTCATTTGTGCTTTCACTTTTTCCACTTTGTCCACTTCATATCCAGTCTAACTTTTCTTTTCTCACGAGTTCGCTTATTTTTCAATATTTTCAGGGGTGAATTTTTAAAATTGTTCTTCATATTTACCACGAGATTGATTGTTTTTCTACTTGTTTTTTCACTCTCTGAATGTCTTTCTTCAGGATAGTCGGATGCGACCGGCGACTTTTCTTTCTCTTGTTGGAGTGATGTTTGCATCTCTTTGTTAAACTGACGCTCTTCTGTATCATTTTCATCAATTATAGTTTGTGTAGAATTGGCTTCTTTACTTTTGCCATCACTCGATAAAAGTTTTCGGAGATTTTTAGGAAGTTCAGGGGTGAAGAATTTTGTTCTTTGCTGCTATCGCAAGTTGTGAGAAGGTGATCCTCAACGGTCGGTTCGCCTTTGGCTGCATGGCATGGGTGGCGAGGTAGTACATCTCTAGCCAACCCGTTTTTGTCGCACGTTACATTTTGGAGCAACTCTTCAGTTTCCATATTGAGCCTGCCGGCGGACTCACCTGTCCGCGTGCAAACATCCACGTCATCGACCGCGTGGCACTGGTGGCGAGATAGAACATCTACACCCATAATTTCTTCCGATACTTGGGGCACTAAAACTTCATGCGTATTTGGAATGAGTCTTGATTCTTCATCATTCTCAACAATAACCCGTGCATGTACAATTTCAGGAAGTGTCCATTCTGAAATTTCGGACACTTCTTCCTCCACGATATTTTCGTCCACAAAATTGTTGGTTGGTATGCAATATACCTGTTGTAAAGGTGATTTTGGTTCTTGATTTTTCTTGTACTGAGTTACAGGCATTTTGGACTTACGGTCGGTTTGGCAAGTATGTATGAGATTTGTGTGATATAACGGATGTAGATGGATGGGATCTTGCGGTATTCTCCGCAGTTGACCTGATTTCGTGTGAAATCGGCAAGATTATAGGAAGGGTTTTCTTGTAGCCTTTGTGTGACCGCCTGCTCCTGGGTTCTGTGCCCGTCTGGAGAGTCTTTAGCGTGTCAGAATTAGTTTCGACCCTAGCCTGTTTATTTCTTCGGAACGGAAACTTCGCAACGGAACTTATGACTGTCGTCGCAGTTTTCTTGTAAGGTCAAATTTCTTTGCATCCACCCGAGCGAAGTTCTCTATGGTAATCATGGCATCAGACACGGTCTGCGGATTGACTCGTAGCACTCTAATTTCCATTTCTTCAACTCTCAACCCCGCTATAGAATAATCCACTGTATCGCGATCAAACGTTTGCCTAAAGTAGTTCTTGAGTTCCGTACAGCATTTTTCCAACTCAAGCGCTGTTATCCCATGTTCATACAAATCGACTACGCGTTCTATGTAGTCTGCAACGCTCTCCTGCCGACCCTGCTGTATGGTCGACATGAGCCTACTGCAAGTCCAAAAGTCCCTTTTTAATCATTGTTGCATACCACAAACACACCCTTCAACAACTCACTCGCGTAATTTTCAAAAAAAATTTTGTTTTACGAAGGGAACGATTCATCCTCCTTTGGGATACACGTTATTATTAAGAGTAACGCGCGACGCGCGCGATTTTTAAACTGTCACTTTTGCGTATCCCGGTATTTTTACCCCTCGGTAGCGTTGTGAGGGGGTTCGGACACTCCGCGTAAAGGAGATCGACACCCCACATGATTCAATTTATTGAAAAAAAAAAATCGCTCCCGGAGCCCCGACGCTGCCACCAATTTAATCTGTTACGTTCCTAATGGTACGCAACAGTGCGAGCGGTGGGGCATGGAGGAATAAAATATGAAATTGCGACGGATTAAGTATAAAGGTCGCTGTCGAATACAATAATTGTAGGAGGGTACGATCTACCGATCGTAACAAATACAAATGTTTATACAGGGTGTCCTATTTTAAATAATGGATTAGAATATCTCGGATGGTAAGCATTTTGGAGGAAATTTGTTTAAAAAAAAGTTGAAGGGTACAGACAGGGCTAACTTATGGTGACCTTGACATTGACCTTGACGATGGCCTTCAAGGTCATTTCAATATCAAGTCAATTTTTTCAAATGGAACCCTTTATTTTTTAACCCGGAAATGGAAAGAGCGGAAGATTTTACGTCATAATGTGACCTTAACCTTGACCTTCGCCGTTACCTTGAAGGTCATTTTAATATCAAGTCGATTTTTTTAATGGAAGCACTCATTTTTTGCTATGGAAATGGAAACAGAGGACAACTTCACGCCTGCATGTGACGTTGACATTGACCTTGACCTCAACCTTCAAGATCATTTGAAAGTCAAGTCGTTTTTTTTAACGGAACCCCTTATTTCTATCCTGGAAGTGGAAAGCGTGGACCTTAATAGAAATGATCGATCCGTCATCCATCCAGATGGGGAAAGATGGTGAAAACATACAGCCAGTTAATCGGTCCGCTTTGTATTTTCGCTATGCCTCGCTTGTCTGTGCCACTTTAAGGCACACGCTCCATGGCGTGGTGCTATAATTTTTTTCGGTTTGTATCCGTTAGTTTGGACCTCCCTGCTGGCCAGCATTCAGCATGGTTGAACCTTAGCTGATAGAGCCCGAGCAGATCGTAAGCCACAACACCCCCACCACGAGAAGGTGGACACATGGGGGCAACCAGCCAATCAAGGCAAGGTCGTAAGAATCCCAGCCACTTAAGGCAAGGTACGCGATGACCCAGCCAGTCAAGGCAATATCGAGAATGTCCCAGCCAGTCAAGGCAAGATCGAGAATGACCCAGCCAATCAAGGCAAGGTCGTAAGAATCCCAGCCACTTAAGGCAAGGTAAGTGATGACCCAGCCGGTCAAGGCAAGATCAAAAAAGTTCACTCCATAAGCAAATTCATCTAATTAAATGTTCAAATAATTGACCGTTGTTGTCAAGGCATAACTGAATGCGATTTTGGAAACTTCTAATGGTTGCAAGAAGAACATTTCTTGGAATGTTGCGACATGCGTTTGTTATGCGATCCATCATATTATGTCTTGTGGTGGGTGCTTCCGCGTAGACAATATTTTTCAGATAGCCCCACAAAAAGAAATCCAAACTAGTTAAATCTGGAGACCTCGGACTCCACTCCACAAATCCACCACGTCCTATCCATTGATTCGTGAATCTGATATTTAAATAATCACGAACTATCCTGGCAAAATGAGCAGGTGCACCATCTTGCTGAAACCACATGCGGGCTCTCGTGTGTAGATCAACATTTTCGAGCAATGTCGGTAAATCGTTCATTAGAAATTGTAAATAGTTGTGACCATTTACATTTGCGTCGAAGAAATAAGGTCCAATCAAGTTTCCATTGACAATACTGCACCACACGATCAAACTCCAACGTTGCTGATGATTCACTCCGCGATGCCAATGAGGATTTTCTACATACCAATAATTGCAATTGTGCCTGTTAAGTTGACCAGTATTATGAAAAGTGGCTTCATCACTAAATAAGACGTAACGAAAAAAGTCCGGATCTTGTTGTATCATTGTTTGTGCCTATCTACAAAACAGGCGCCTTCTTTTGAAGTCTCCGGCTTGCAATTCTTGTGTCAAAGTTATGTGATAAGGATGCAATCTATGAACTTTCAATATTCGGTGCACCGTGGATCTTGGAACACCTAACTGTCTCTCAATTTCTCGCGTACTAACATGAGGATCGTTTGCTACCATACCTAACACTGCAAGAACTTGTGGATCATCTCTCTGTCGTACATTATTTCGTCGTCTTTGTCGCAGACAAACTGGTCTTTGGCGTTGACGTTCTACAAGTCTCGCAATGGTACGATCGTTCGGGTGCCTTACATTGATAAAGCGATTACGATATAATTCTGCAGCTTGTACATAATTACCTCGGCATTCTCCAAGTATGAGGATAATATCTACTATTTCATTCGGTGTATAATCCGCCATTATGTAAGATAAAGATGAATTTTCAGATAAGTACTTTTTATCGTTTAACTCATCTTAATAGAAAGCTGAAAAAGCGTGTGACAAGTACTTGAACAATTAATACAGAGTCAGGTTTAAAGATTATTTAACTAAATGAATTTTTTAGCGTTTACTTTATTACAAAAAATTATTTTTCATGTATTATAAGCAACAATATCAACGTAAAGAAATAAATTAATGTAGCTACGGAATTTATTGTGTAATGGTGTCGCAATTTATAATTCGCGGAAAAAAATGGGCGCAGTATAATTTCATTTGAGCGCTCGAATGCGATCGAGGCGCCCTCGTCGCAATTGTCTTGATTCGCGCGCGCCGCGCCAGATCAGTTCCGAGCTAGCCTCCAAAGATCAAAGACGACCCGCTATCCGTTTAAGTTTGTTTGTTTGGCGACGCCGACACCACGCCGCGTGCCGTGTGGTCCCGTAAGCGAAACTTATAATTGTGCGTTTCGTTTCCACGGTAGAGACGATACCGCGAGAAAAATTGTATCCGACCAAAGTTAATAAAAGGTGCTCATTCTTTTGGAAAAAAGGCGAAACGTGTTCATTCAGTGGTGATTTTGCACCTGGATCCTCGCCTTAAGCTTTTTTTGTTCTCTAGCTCACGTCGCGCAAAATCGAAGTAGCGACATCTTTTTGGCGATCCTGCCAGGATCCTTTGTTGGTTGCAACCTGGAAATCATCAAAAAGGACGCGTTTCTAGAACAATCGTTCGGGCCACGCCGCTGTTGGTGTTTTCCCACACGAGGGACAGTGCTTTGTGCCTTCGCGCACTGCTAACCGGCTCAAGATATTTGCCGCTTCAGCATCTTGGATTATGTGAAGTGAAGTGACTTGATAAATTTGTCTACTTCCATCCACGCGGACTTTTATTACTTCGCCATATTTGGCGTCATATACGTTGTTTGGACGCCATATTGGTTTGTGCGTCGATCCAGTGCGCAGTGCCGACCGGTGCCCCTGGTGTCGTCCGCCCCGCTCCTCGCGCCCGCGGCTCCCCTCTTTGCTGCCGCTTCGGGCGCACACGTGCCATCAGTTCACGCGTTCCGTCGTCGCCTGCAATCTTGTGCTGCGCGCGCGCATCTTTTCAGACCGCTTTCGTCACACGCTGACTCGCCGTTATCGACGACGTACCTCTTGGACTTTGCCTCGTCGCGGACTAAATTTTCAGTGAATTGAAGTGACTGTTTCACGCTGGAAAATTGGTACCATTGGTTTTCACTCTCGTTAGTGAATGGATAGTCTGGTCAAGGCGGATCATCGATCATTGTCACGTCAGTCTACATCGGGTGAGGATTCCTTCGCCATGGCTGCGTGTGACTCTCTCGAGGATTTAGTTGCTGCGCAATCTTCACAGTTTGACAGCATTCATCGTGCGTTTGAACATTTACCAACTACGGATTCCCGAACTGTGGCCAAATTAAAGGTTCATCTCCGATATATTGAAAATATTTGGAATGAATGTCGTGAACGGCACGTTCGACTTCTGCAAATTGCTACGCCCTTGGAAGAACGGCATCCGTATTTTTTGGAAAACCGGTACCAAACCGCAGAACTCCTGTTTTTGGACGCAGCTGCATCAATTGAGGAAGCCTTGACGACTCTTTGCCATGAGACGAATTCGCCGAACCAGTCCACACCATTGGATCCGACGACAATGACGCCCCCAGTTTCCGGTTCTCGTTCAACGTCCGGATTACCGCGCATTGATCTGCCGCACTTTTCAGGTGAATATAGTAAATGGGACTCCTTCGCAGATTATTTCCGTTCAATTATTATTAATAATCCGTCAATAGATAACATACGTAAATTCCATTATCTGAAGTCTTGTCTCAGTGGAGATGCTTTATTATTGATTGAACATCTCGATTTGACCGCGGAAAATTTTAACGTAGCCTGGGGCGCACTCGAAGCGCAATTTTCAAATACTCGGTGCATAATTTCGAATCATTTGAATATGTTGTTTTCAATTCCTGCGATACGTAAAGAATCCTCAGCAGATTTGCGTGACCTCTATTATAAAATCACCGCGATTTTGGGCGCGTTAAAATCTCTTGGGGAACCTGTTGATAAATGGGACTCAATGCTGGTGCACCTAATTACTTCGAAGCTCGATCCTGAAACTCAAAGGCAGTGGAGTTTAACTTTAGGCGCGCGGAAAGATTACCCTAAATTTTTGGAGTTAAAGGATTTTATAAATAGTCGCGCTTGTGGTTTGCAAGGATCGAGTACTCCATACCCGATGGATTCAGGATCGAACTCCGACGTTAATCGCTCAGCTCGTACAATAGTTAAGAAGAAAACCATAGTGCAGTCTCACGCTACGACATCCGCGAATAAACAGTGTCCCATTTGCTCGGCTGATCATGCCATACATACATGTAAGCGCTTCAAAAATTTGAGTGTATCAAAAAGACTTGATTTTGTGAAACGTCATAAGCTCTGTTTTAATTGTCTCGGTTTACATAATTTAGCGAATTGTGCGAGCACCCACGTGTGCTATGTTTGTAGTCACAAACACCACACCTTGCTGCATCGAGAGCCTTTGTCGGACGCCACGCCTCTCGCGCCCTCTGTCGTATCGACTCCGCCTAATTCTTCCGAATCCAACGTGTCGTCCTCGTCGCCGTCAACCGTTGTTCGCTCGCATTTCGCGGCAAATCAACCTATTAACGCATCGGAAATTCTGCTGTCTACTGCTAGCGTACGGGTAGAATCCAGTAACGGTCGCGTGTTAAGCCTACGAGCACTATTGGATCAAGGATCCACTTGGACGTTTATTTCGGAAAGTGCTGTGAACGCTCTTGGGACGAACGTTCAACGGGTATCAACCACGGTGAGCGGAGTCGGTGGCGCCTCCATCGGAACGATCAATCGCTCCGCAGATATTACTATATTTCCGCTTCGCGTTTCCGAACCGCGGCTCCACACGCATGCTCTCGTCGTAAAAACCGTCACGTCTTACGTTCCATGCGTCTCGAATTCGTATTCAAAATGGCCACATTTAACGAATCTGAATCTGGCCGACCCGGATCCGTGCAGTGAGGAACCTATTAATCTGATAATCGGGTCAGATCTATACGGTACGCTGCTTTTAGATGGTTTAATCAAAGGTTCGACAGATCAACCGATTGCACAGAATACGGCACTCGGCTGGATTCTGTCTGGTTGGTGTAAATCTCCGAGTTCTACTAGTCCGTCAATAATAAGCGTGCATCTCTGCACGACTCACGCCCAGCTTGATTTGGACTTGCGCCGGTTTTGGGAAGTCGAGGAAATTTCCCCACCCAAACAGCTATCTCCGGAAGACGAATTTTGTGAGCAATTTTTCATAAAAACTTATTCTCGCACAGACGACGGACGATACATGGTTCGCTTACCTTTCATTTCCTCCTCCCCGGATGATTCCACTGAATCTCGTCCTTTTGCTATTTGCTCGCTCAAGTCCGGTGAACGACGGTTATCTCGGAAGCCCGACGACGCCCGAGCCTATTATGAATTTATGCGCGATTACGAAGACCAAGGTCACATGACACGGATTCCGATAACGTCTCTTACTTATATCGGTACCTATCTACCTCACCATTACGTTAAAAAGGAAACGAGTTCGACCACAAAATTACGAGTGGTTTTCAACGCATCGCACAGGACGCCAAATTCAAAATCGTTGAACGAACATCTATTAATTGGTCCCAAACTTCAGGCAGATCTGGGCACCGTCTTACTTCGATGGCGTACTTTTCAGTACGTCTATTGTGCGGACGTTGCTCAGATGTACCGTCAGATTTGGGTGGATCCACGTGACCGTGATCACCAACGAATCGTTTGGCGATTTTCTGGCAATGAGCCTATCTCAGATTATCGGTTAAATACGGTAACATTCGGCGTGTCATGTGCACCCTTTTTAGCACTTCGGGTAATGAAACAAATCGAACTTGATTACGGAGCAGAATTTCCGTTAGGTGCCGACGTTTTGCGTCATGGTCTCTACGTTGACGATTGTTTGTTTGGAGCAAGCGATCTACATTCGGCACGTCTTATTCGCGATCAGCTCATTGCTCTACTACGACGTGGTCAATTTCAGCTTCGGAAGTGGGCTAGCAACTCGTCAGATTTGCTTACTGATCTTGAACCTGCTAACCACGGTCTCGCTTGTGCCAAAACACTCCAAAGCGATGACGCATTGAAAATTCTGGGAGTTTGTTGGAATCCTCTGGAAGATAATTTTCAGTTCAAGGTCAACCAAATTACACTTAACCAATACTCCAAACGGACTCTTTTATCATTAATAGCGCGTCTTTACGACCCATTGGGTTTGGTTAGCCCTGTGGTCGTAAAAGCCAAGATATTTCTACAACGACTTTGGCTTCTTCATCTTGACTGGGATACCTCACTTCCCGATGAACTGCTTGCAGACTGGACGAACTTTTATTGCGATTTAACGGCGCTCAACTCGTTCACAATTCCACGCTGGACTGGAATAGGCTCCGACCTCTCCAATTGTGAGCTTCATGGTTTCGCTGATGCGTCCACCTCCGCTTACGCAGCTGTTTTATACATTCGTGTTTCCGCCGACGATGACTCTGCGGGTGTTGCGTTGTTGACCTCTCGGACGAAGGTCGCGCCCGTTAAGACTTTGAGCGTGCCACGACTTGAGCTTTGCGCAGCGGTGCTCTTGGCACGCCTCATTGACAGTGTTCGAAAAATTACAGAAATTTCGCCGATCCAAACGTTTTGTTGGTCAGACGCAACAATAGTTCCCATTGGCTGCAAAACCATCCGAATCGATGGAAGACTTATGTGGCCAATCGAGTTTCTGAGGTGCAGACCTTATTACCCAATGTACCGTGGCGGCACGTCGCAAGTAGTGACAATCCCGCGGACTTGGCCTCTAGGGGGCTCCTCGGATCAGAGTTGGTTCACAATACACTTTGGATCTCAGGTCCCGCGTGGTTAAAAGAGCAGCGTAACATTTGGCCAACAACCACTCCTGACCTTGAACAGGATGCACCACTAGAAGCGCGTCTCCACGTCGAGTCATTGGCCACATTTGTTACCTGTCTGACGCCCCTGTTCGAAAAGGTATCGTCGTGGACTCGGCTCGTTCGCATCATAGCGTACTTATTAAGATGGAAGTCGTGTCTAAAAGGGTCTGTCGTTCGCGGAGTTCTAAAGGCTTACGAATTGAAAGAGAGTTCGACGGTTATTTTTCGGGCAGTCCAAGGTTCAATGTTCCCGGAAGAATTGCAATTATTACATTCTCAAAACCCTGTTCCCTCTCGAAGTCGATTAGCGTCATTACAACCATTCCTAGACAACATCGGACTAATACGCGTAGGGGGACGTTTGGAGCACAGTGACTTAGTGGACGATGTCAAACACCCGATTGCACTGTGCGCGCATCCCATTGTCCGACTTTTCGTAGTTTATACACACTTGCGTTGCCTCCACGGCGGTATACAGCTGACGCTGCGCACTCTACGACAATCGGTTTGGATTGTACAGGCAAAAAAGATAATACGGTCAGTTATCTCAAAATGCCTTACTTGTACGCGTCTTCGAGGAGAGTTATGCACTCAGGCAATGGGAAACTTTCCATCTCCGCGAATTTCGCACTCAGAGCGCCCGTTCGTCCATTGTGGGCTCGATTACGCCGGTCCTATACAAGTACGGATCGGTGGTGGTCGCGGTCGTAAATCGCACGCGGCATACATTGCGCTATTTGTATGCTTTGCAGTCAAGGCGTTGCACCTGGAACTCGTCTCTGATTACAGTTCTGCGGCGTTCATTGCAGCATACAAGCGGTTTGTATCGCGGCGCGGCATTCCGTCATGCCTGTATAGTGATCAGGGCACTACCTTCGTTGGGGCAGAATCGGAGCTGTCCCGCGCGTTTCGTCGGGCAACCCAGAATGACGAGTTTAAGATTTTGTTGGCTCAAGATGGCGTACGTTGGCAATTTATGCCTCCGGCCGCTCCCCATTTCGGGGGTATCTGGGAGGCTGGGGTCAAAAGCGTGAAATTCCACCTCAAGCGAACGCTCGGCAATCACACCCCCACGTTCGAAGAGCTCTCGACTGTACTATGCGAAATCGAAGCCACATTGAACTCACGTCCAATATGCCCTTTGTCTGACGACATTGACGAGTTACAAGTCTTAACTCCAGGACATTTTTTGATTCATGGTCCATTAAATGCAGTGCCAGAAGAATCGCTTCTGGAAGTACCCGTCAATCGGCTGTCTCGTTGGCAGTGTTGCCGTCAATTAGTCGAACGATTCTGGAGACTCTGGTCTTCCGACTATATGCTCTCGTTGCAGCAACGATCTAAGTGGCAATTTCCGAAACAACCAATCTCGGTTGGCAAAATGGTGCTAGTTAAGCGTCCGAATCAGCCACCTACTAAGTGGCCGCTTGCTCGAGTGACCGCTTGTCACCCTGGAAGTGACGGCGTATGCCGCGTCGTCACTTTACGTTTAGCGACTACTACACTTAAGCGTCCGATTACGCAGCTTGCGTTGCTGCCGATAGACTTAGAGAATTAGTTGTTAAGTTAAGTATAAGTTCCAGTCTTCGCGTCTCGGTACATTTTCGGTTTTTTGTTTCGCTTCTAGGTCCTATTGCACCCTATGGCTGCAATGGGGGGCGGTATGTCGCAATTTATAATTCGCGGAAAAAAATGGGCGCAGTATAATTTCATTTGAGCGCTCGAATGCGATCGAGGCGCCCTCGTCGCAATTGTCTTGATTCGCGCGCGCCGCGCCAGATCAGTTCCGAGCTAGCCTCCAAAGATCAAAGACGACCCGCTATCCGTTTAAGTTTGTTTGTTTGGCGACGCCGACACCACGCCGCGTGCCGTGTGGTCCCGTAAGCGAAACTTATAATTGTGCGTTTCGTTTCCACGGTAGAGACGATACCGCGAGAAAAATTGTATCCGACCAAAGTTAATAAAAGGTGCTCATTCTTTTGGAAAAAAGGCGAAACGTGTTCATTCAGTGGTGATTTTGCACCTGGATCCTCGCCTTAAGCTTTTTTTGTTCTCTAGCTCACGTCGCGCAAAATCGAAGTAGCGACAAATGGCATACAGTATTTGATGAAGAATTTTACATTCCATAACACATAGGACACTGATCCAAGATGGACATTGTTTTGATTTCATGCTCCAGAAGCCACATCGTATAAGATTTGTGATGCCGTTCGAGAATTTTTCCTATCGTCCAGGCAAGTCTCGTCGCGTACCACTCGAGATGAGAACCGCAATCTCGCCTTTCAAAGCACCGTGTACCGTCTCGTCTCGTATGGAAAGTCTCGACTACCGATTTTCGATCTTTCACGATCTTTTCCGATCTTTTTCGATCTTTTACGCTCTTTTACAATCTTTTTTTTATCTTTCACGATCTTTTTCGATCTTTTACGATCTTTTACGATCATTCACGATCTTTTACGATCTTTTCCGATCTTTTTGGATCTTTTACGATCTTTTACGATCTTTTCTGATCTTTTTGGATCTTTTACGTCTTCCTCGATTTTTTCCGATCTTTTTGGATCTTTTACGATCTTCCTCGATCTTTTACGATCTTCCTCGATCTTTTACGATCTTCCTCGTTTTTTTTCGATCTTCCTCGATCTTTTTCGATCTTTGTCGAACTTTTCGATCTTTTCCGATCTTTTTCGATCTTTTACGCTCTTTGACCATCTGTTTTTTTATCTTTCACGATCTTTTACGATCTTTTACGATCTTTTACGATCTTTTACGAGCTTTTACGATCTTTCACGATCTTTTACGATCTTTTCCGATCTTTTTGGATCTTTTACGATCTTTTACGATCTTTTCCGATCTTTTTGGATCTTTTACGATCTTTTACGATCTTTTCCGATCTTTTTGGATCTTTTACGATCTTTTACGATCTTTTCCGATCTTTTTGGATCTTTTACGATCTTCCTCGATCTTTTACGATCTTTTACGATCTTTTCCGATCTTTTTGGATCTTTTACGATCTTCCTCGATTTTTCCGATCTTTTTGGACCTTTTACGATGTTCCTCGATCTTTTACGATCTTCCTCGTTTTTTTTCGATCTTCCTCGATCTTTTTCAATCTTTTCCTATCTTTTTCGATGTTTTACGATCTTGTACGATCTATTTCGAACTTTTCGAATCATATCGATCATTTTCGATCACATCGATAATTTTCTCTCATTTTCGATCCTTTTCGATCTTCTTCGATCTTTCTCGATCTGTTTCGATCATTTTGACCATTTCCGTGGTAAAGGTGAGGGGTTCCATTAAAGGAATCGACTTGATATTAAAATGACCTTGAAAGTAGCTGTGAAAGTCTAGTCTAGGTCAAGGTCATATACGAACGTAAAATCTTCCGCGCTGTCTTCCAGGGTAAAAAATAAGGGGTTCCGTTAAAAAAAACGACTTGACCTTCAAATGATCTTGAAGGTTGAGGTCAAGGTCAATGTCAACGTCACATGCGGGCGTGAAGTTGTCCTCTGTTTCCATTTCCATAGAAAAAAATGAGTGCTTCCATTAAAAAAATCGACTTGATATTAAAATGACCTTCTAGGTAATGGCGAAGGTCAAGGTCAAGGTCGCATTATGGCGTAAAATCTTCCGCTCTTTCCATTTCCGGGTTAAAAAATAAAGGGTTCCATTTGAAAAAATTGACTTGATATTGAAATGACCTTGAAGGCCATCGTCAAGGTCAATGTCAAGGTCACCATAAGTTAGCTCTGTCTGTACCCTTCAACTTTTGTTTAAACAAATTTCCTCCAAAATGCTTACCATCCGAGATATTCTAATCCGTTATTTAAAATGGGACACCCTGTATAGTTAAAATAAAGTTCATTGTTCATTTATAAACCCTGTACATGAATTATTCTATCGCAAACTGAGCATAGTTTAAATGCAACTTTGCATCCGAAATTGATTGTTACGCAAAAAATGTTAAAGTCGTCAAAATGCGATAAAAAAATTGTTGCTTCTAAAAATTTGAAAAAATTTTAGCCAATAGATAATTAAAAAATGAAACTTTGTTTCTTAAACATTTTTTATATCACGTCAGTTTTCCGAGATATAGAAGATTTTTAAAAAATGACATTATTTTGTTCAAAATTGAATAAGTATTTGTACAGAAATATTAGACAAAATCCCGAAGATACAAATTAGTAGTAATTTATTACCTCATGATTAGGGATACATAACCCATTGAGGAGGAGTTCCGCGATTGTCGTGTACATCGAAATTTTATAGTAACTGTACAAAGCCAATAAGGTACATATATAAGTTTGTCGCTTATAACAAAATTACGTTCTAATCGCCTAGTAAAAAGGATCTTCGAATAAAGGTAGCTTTTACAAATCTATGTAACACTTTTGTAGAGTGTGCATCGCAGGAGCAGATTAACTTACATAGTAAATCGTCAGCATGCATTAAGGGCGGATAAAATTCAGCGGCGAAATCTACTCTAACCGGTTTTAAAAGCGGGCATTCGGTAAGGATATGCATTAGAGTATCAAATGCATTTAAATTACACAACAAACAAAAGGACAAAGGATTATACATATAACGTTGACCGGCAATTGACAATGACCTATTATAGATGGTCGCAACTCTTAACTGCATTTTCAGTTTTAGATAGTGCAGGGGCAGGCGTGTGGATACAGAGTATACGACGAATCGGTACAGCACCGGTAAATGGGCAGTTGAATAGACTCCGAATTAAAATATGCCAAAAGGTCTTGTTTACGGCACTGCTCAGCGAATTTGTCTATAATTGAGGGTCCAGCCTGTTCCCAGAAGTCCGGATTAAAATTTTACAATAAGTCACCCGCATCTGCCTTATCTAATAACGTCTTTAACTGTGTGAACCAGTTGAAAGATTCTGGGGTACTCGGGGTCTCCGCTAGAACCTTTAAACGCAATAAAAGTATTTTAGGCATTCTGTAGTCAGGCATACGAAGGACTTTAATTATCCACTTCATTGCTCTGCTTAATATTTCCACAGCTAAAGGAGTAATACCAAGTTCAAGCCTCACCAGGTAGGAAGGGGAATTCCTTGGGAGGTCCAGGAGTCTCTTAAAAAATCCTAATTGCATTGGGTCCAGACTGTCTAAATAACGCCCTGCCCAAAAAGGTGCCGCATACAATAAAACAGACACAATCGACGCTTTGTGCAGCTTCCATAAAGCGGTCCAGGAGTCGATTTTCGCCGTATTGATTATTGAAATAACCGCCGCAGAGGCTGCTTGAGTACGCACTTTCGCATCCTCAGTGAGCTTAAAGCCCAGCGTGGAGGAGGAGAATACTACACCCAAATACCTATAGCTGCACGTAACCTCGATCTGCCCACCACGGAAGAAAATAGCCTTGAATGTACAGCTATCTGTCCGGCTTTTCTGAAGCAGATAATTTTTGTTTTGTCCGTATTAACTATCAGTTGGTTCTGCTGGCAGTACTCCGACAGCAGAATCAACTTACTTCGGAGGTCAGCCGATGAAAACGCAAAAATGGTCAGATCATCTGCATAGAGTAACATCATTAGGTCAAGGTTGAGTGAGACATCCACTCCTCGCGCTCCTCTTTCCCGAAAGAATAAAATAATATCCGATATATACAAAATAAATAGCATAGGACTGAGAATTTCGCCTTTCTCATATATACAAACACTGGCCGAACAATACAGAGCCGAAAGTAAGTTAATAAATTTAGGGCTAACGCCAAAGTCATAGAGTTTCCACCATAGCAGCACGTGAGGAACAGTGTCGAAAGCTCGTTTAAAATCAACGAACAGACCAAATAGTTGAGATTTTGGTCGTCTGAGCATGATTTGCGAGACGGCCAGGAGAGTGAAGATGTTGTCCTCTGTACTCCTTCCTTCCCTGAAACCGGCCTGTTTCTCAGGTAGCAGCTCCCTATGCACTACCCATACGGTTAAGCGAGTACAGAGCATTTGAGAAAAAATCTTACAGATAGCGTTAGTTATCGCAATTAATCTATAATTAGCTGGGTCATCACAACATCCTTTTTTATAAAGTGCAACTAATGAGGCTTGTGTCCAGCCCGCTGGGAAGGTCCCCGACAGAAAGATCTTATTAAATAGTGATAGAAGGTGTGAGAGCTAAGTGTCATCTAACATCTTCCATAATTCGGCAGGTATCTCATCAAGACCCGTGGCTTTCCCAACCTTCAGTTTCCTTATAATATTCTTAAGTTCCACCACAGATAACACCGCGTCCAGCGTAAGATCGAATGCACCGTAGAATGTTTCTGGAGGGGTAGCCTCCCGGGGAAAGATCTCCGAGAAGTACGCCGCCCAGGCATCACTGGTCACTCGTGATCTCACCACGGGCTTTCGGCGGTATTTCAGGATGGCACTCCAGAAATCTGCAGCACTACGCGCGTCAGCAAATTTGTTGGCGATCTCGGTGCCGTGCTGTATTTTTTTTGTTTTAATAATTTGTAAATACGATGCCTTCGCGGTCTTAAAATTATTCACCGAATTATTATTATAAGCCTTGCTTTTCATTTGTTTGAGGGCTAAAAGAAAGCGCCTGCTGGCGGAGACACACTCCCCATCGAACCAGGGTTTTGATTTTACATAGATCTTTCCGGACTTGCCTAATCTTAATTTAGAAAGTATACCTGCTTCGTGTGCCGCTTCGCGAATGATACTCAGAAGAGTCACGTATAAATTATCAGGAGTATCCTGGACTTCGGGCGGTAAAACAGTATTTGTTACGCGATTTAAAATGCCTTTGTAGGCTTTAACCCCATCATTCGTGCACGTAAGTTTTACTTTCACAGTCTTTAACGCGTTACAGAGCGGTACTGATGAGACTGTTTCGGAATGCAAAAAAAGAGTTAAAAATATCGGAAGGTGGTCTGAGCCGTACGGATCATTACCGACTTTTAGGTCGCAAATAAATTGTAAATGTGGCGCCGATATCCAGACTAAATCTATCGTGCTGAATCCCCTTTGTCCAATAAAAGTGTAGTGCGCAGGATGATCACTAGCACTTCGTCCATTTATTAAAACCAAGTTGTTTTCGGGCATAAATTCGGACAAGAGCGCTCCGCGCGTGTTACACGTTTTATCATGTGAATTCCTGCTTGAATGAACTGCCGAGTTTTCAAACATTTCCGGAAAGTCGTTTAAAGTATCCGATTGACCGATTCGGTAGTTAAAGTCACCACCCAGCACGAAAGCACAGTCCGGATATTGGGCGTATAAGTCGTCCAAAATTGGTTGCAATTCAAACAAGAGAGACATTATATTAGTGCTGGGAGAAAGATAAAATGAGCCAACTATTAAATTGATTGGCATAGTATTGACCCGGAAAAAAAGCCAATTTGAGGCTTCAACCAATTTAATTGACACAAACTCGGGAGTTATTAAAGACAGTAAGCCGCCGCTGCAGCGACCGAAGTTGCTAGTGCGGATCGCTGGTGCCGTCATTCTTGCAAGCCCCGGAACTATCTCATCCGTACGTTCTCTTTCATCACACCACGTTTCAGAAAAATTAAAAACCTGATATGACGAGTAAAAATTATTTTCCTTAATGTTATAAAGACCGTGAACATTCCAAAGCGCGATCCGAAAAACATTAACGGGATTCATGCAATTGTACGGAACAGCTGATGCTGATGATTTCACAGTGCTAGATGAGGAAATGCTTGAGCTCCGTGGACGAAGACAGGGAGTACTTAAAAATTCTGGACCTGTGGGTCGACGAACATTGTTGCTGGAGTTGAGGTAGACTGCTGTTGCAATTATACAATGGAAGGGGGTAACTCTCGGGTCAGCGAA
The DNA here is from genome assembly GCA_030407085.1 of Trichopria drosophilae. Taxonomy (NCBI): domain Eukaryota; kingdom Metazoa; phylum Arthropoda; class Insecta; order Hymenoptera; family Diapriidae; genus Trichopria; species Trichopria drosophilae. The sequence continues at coordinate 86,742,159 of CM059583.1, forward strand.
ATTGACCTTCTCTTCGGTGGTGGGTCTGAACATTTAATACAAAAATTTTGTTCCTCTTCGGACCATTTCAACCAACTATTGTTAATAAATATCGTATCTCCTTTCATTCTGAAAAAGGATCCAGGGGTGGTTGAACAGCGGCGTGTTCTCTTGCTTTATAGGCCATGTAGCGTTCCTTGTCCGTATAATCGGCATTTATAAATACGTTAGAGTCACGAAGCGCCTCTTTCTTCGTTGTGAGAATTGCATATTTGTCATCCTCCGATGACATTTCTACCAGGATGATGGTCGGGTTCCGACGAATAAATCTGGCGGATGCAATGTTGCTTATCGCTGGAAATTTCGCCAATAGGAAGACCTGGATATTTTCTTTAATAGGACCCGCACCTGGACGAAAACCGGAAATAATTAAATTTTTACGTTTAAGGAGTTTTTCTTGCGCCTCAATTTTTTTTGTCATGGCTTTAATGATTGAGTCCTGTGATTCAATTTTTTGTTCCATGATGTCAAGTCGCGTAGAAAATTCTTTCTTTATATCGTACACTGTCGTCTTAACGTCCGAAATTTCTTTTTTGCAGCCTTCAATTTCTACTGTCAAAGCATTAGTGACAGTTTGCGAGGTCATTTGAGCGGCTTGCTGAATTGCTGCGGTCAAAGACTTTTGCATAGCTTCTAGATCAGCTTGCGTGATCATGTCGGTCTCGGATGTAGAATCAGTAGCCAACAGGAAGGATGACGATTTACGGCGCCTGGTTGCGGGCGGTAGAAAAGTTTCGTCCGCGACGGATTGGCAGTCGCGCTTTCGGGAAGAGAATCCGAAATTTTCGAGCGAGTTGCAATCGCTAGTGCGGTATATAGTCCACTTGGCCGAAGTGGTAGGGCGGCCCAGTCGCGACGGTCTGAGAAGCGTAGGGGTTTCCTCCTCCTTATCTCCGGTAAAATGGCTTGAGGGAGTGCCAGGTGGCTGTGACTGGCTAGGGGGTGGGCTCCTTTCCGTCATAAGTGCTGCCACCTTAAGTCCTGTTAATAAGCGCAAATTTAGACGGAAGCACTTGTCGATAACGAAATGCCGAAAATCGTGACGTCAGGCTGGCGCTTGCGCCGTTCACTGAAACACGCACGTGTTGCGAGGCACAATTATTACTCGAACTGCGCTCGAAATTCATGCAGCACGTGCCTTCACCACTCGCAAAATAATATGAAAGAGTGCATAGACGTCATCCGCATGAAGACTACACATGCAATCTTCTTTGTCCCTTACAAAAAAGAAAGGCAGCCTAGCGAGCAGGCACTGAGTATTGGCACTCTTTATACCCTCTCACCTTTTTCCTTGAATTTTTCAAATTTATATTATTTTTCGCTTATATATTTTTCGCCCGATGACGAATATACCTACTACTACGACCCAAATCGAATATAAACTTATTCCTAATATAATTCCTTTTATTTCTTCTTTATTTAACATAATGCTTGTTATATACAATAAACATTTTAAAAGCAAATACGTTGTAAACTTTCAATACCGTACTAGTATTAGATCAATTTCATCAGAATTTTGCATTTCTTTTAATTTTTTTATCATTGATCTTACTAATTGCCTATTCTTTATCAAACGCAAAACAATATTTTATTTAATTCGTTACGCCGTTATTCTACTATTTAACTAATTATTAAATCGGTACATTATTAAAAACGTTCATTGAGACAACCACAATCAATAAATTAATATTCAACGTATTGGTTGTACAAGTAAACTTGGTATTTACACTTAATTTTCGTCAATTTATATTCACAATTTTGTCATCAAAATATAATCTATTATAATTCGTATTTTTATTTTAGACCAAATTAATCTATTATTATTTATTAAATTCATTAATTTTTATTTATTTAGGGTTAAAGAGGAGAAACAAATTATTTAGTATATTTAGAAATTGTTTATTTTAATTATACTTTATTTTTCTATTTATTATCTACTAAAAGAAATTGAAACGTTTGTAAACTTTCCCAAAACTATCCGTTCAAATTATTAAATTTAGAATCTAAACACAACACACAAAAAATTAATTAATCCGTAATTTCAAATTACTTCCGTTGCATCTACTTTAATCTTAATTAGATAATTATTATTATGGGCTGCGGTAATTATTTTAAATTAAAGTCGAGCATTTCTTTATTATAAGTATTTAAATTAAAGAGTTAATTTACATTTGCATCTCTGATTTAGTTCAAAAACTTATTTCTATAATTGTATATAAAATATCGGTACATCATTGGGGCAACGTTCAACCATACTATACTTTAAAAATTTGAATAAACTATTAAATTTTAATTAAAACGAATACCCAATAAACATTAAAACAAATTAATGCCAAAATGGTGTGTTTAAATAATACTAATAATAATAATAATGTCTTAAAATAGCCTACTTCTGGATGCTCTTCCAGATGACCGCGATCTGTGGCAAGTCAATTGTGCCGTTTACGAGGCTGCAAGTGATCTGGTGACTCCGCGAAATCTGACACAGATATCGGCGAGTCGGCAGATTACAAAACGCATGTCTCAATTGAACGGTAAGATTCGACTGACACGGAAACTCGCTTCCCGTTCGTTACTCGTTACATTACTCTAATCCGGAAAAACAAATATAATTGTTTGAGTACGCTGATTGGTCCGTAGTTTAAGAAGCGACTGGAGAAAGTACGCTGATTGGTGCAACGAGCATCATATCATTAAACAAAACGCAAATAATTTTATTATTGGGAATATTTTAAGTAAAGGATATTAAAAGTATTCCTTTGCAAAATAATTTTAATTGTTGGAAAGGCGACATTCGATATGCTTTGTTGTCATCGCGCTTCTCCGAATTCCAGCTAGTGTGTTTGTTTACATTCGCCGCTCCGAACAATATCGTTTAACGAACTATCTTTTACGTACGAATATTAAATCGTTTTATTTACAGCGTAAAATATTATATTATTTGATTATTTGAATAAAAATTAGAAAATCGAAATCAACAATTTTTTAGAACAAACAAAATCGTTTAAAGTTGTTCGAGAGTTAAAGATTCAAGCTCGCGGATTGGCGCGTTAACGTTTAACAAAGATAGCTATACTGCGCGTTGATTGGCGCGGGCTTGATCAACGATTACCTATATAAGTAGGCGCGTTTCGCTTTCGGATCATCATTCGTACGAGGACCAGCAACGAAGCAACAGCTCCTAAGAAGATGCTCTTCGGCTTACGGCAGGACAAGCGAGGATTCTCGATCGAAAGCGATACTCGACGTGCCGAAATAAAGCAAGACCAGCGTCCTACGAACAACAAGGGACTTCGATATAAATACAGCACAGCTCGATATCAACGAGGCTCCAGGCTGCCGCGCAATTCTAACCCGGCATATCGGATCTTCTCTCGGCGTGCAAGGCCGTGCCTACGAGATCTTCTCCCGGCGTGGAAGGCCGGTTCATTCGTAGGGATTAACTTATTCTCAGTCCTTTTTTCCTAAGGGACATTGAAGAGCCGTACACCAGAACCAGAAGCCAGTCCAGAGCCAGAAGCCAGAAGCCAGTCTAGGACCAACATCGGCAAGCAGCGAATTAGGCAACCAATCAGAGACGAGGGATTGTCGGCAGTAGAAGGTGCTATGGTCTGCTGACCGTACGTCACCTTCTTCCTTTTGGTGACAAGTCTGCTGATTTGTCAGGACCAAAAGTTCTCCACGTTAGAACGGACCCATCGCAACCAGGAGGATCAACGCCGTCGATTACAGCTTACAAGCGGTCTGATGACCGGCACATCTCCGGAGGTGTGTGTGTGTTTGTGTAAGATTTAGAAGTCTGCTGGCTTCTAAATTCTTGACAACCCTTGTTACATTCTTTTATAACGGATTTAAAATCGCGCGTTTTTTTGTGTTTCGTTTAACGCGATAAACGCTGTGTTCTATTTCGCGTCATTCATTGGCTGATTCGCGATTGGCTAAAAAATAAATTCGATAGACTATTTAAATAGTCGCGATGGCGGGTCCGAACTCACTTCCAGTCAATTCACCGGAGCATAAACATGCGGGTGCTTCCCGGTTTATCTCGCGAACAACAAGTTGCTCAGATTAGAGCTGCGGTTCGTGCGAGGTCCAGAGCAGAGATAGAGATCGCGAAATCGATTAAGGCGCATAGTTCGTGCGAAATAAATATTGATTTACACCACGACGCCCCGCTGACCAATGCAAACACTGCAGTCGTCTTGGATCCTGGAATAATAAAGGAGCCGTTTATCCCCGAAGAAGCTCCGGATTGGATCGTGAGGAAGATAGATGTGGAGTATCCCATCACTCCCAACTACTTCGAGGCGACAGCATTATCGCCACATGACCCGAGACTGATTCCAGTGCTGTCACCTGACCCGAACTCATCAGAAAAGGACGAGTGTCCTACGTGGGACTTTCGTAAACAGTGGACGCGCACCGTGCCGTCCATCACGTGGAAAATAGCTCCTAGAACAAAAAGTTATTTTTGCGATTTCAAAGAATTAGATTGTTTAGAGTTAGGATCGGTAGCGAGGAAGAGACAGCGAAACGAGCGCAAACGAGAGCGTAGGAACAAGCGAGCGAAAAATGACGTCGTGTAAAGTAAAAGAGGGAATTCCTTAATTTTAATGTAATTTAAAAATGTTTAATGTTTTAGAATAAACTCTCTTAATTTTAATGTATTTTCGTGTCTTACTTGCCCTAGAATACGTAGAGAAATAAGTCGTAATCTTTCTTGAATTTTAAGTTCGAATTTTTGATTGGTCGTCGAAAATAAAATTCTTTACAACGTCGAGAACAGCAGCATTTGGCGTTCGATAATTACTTTTGATTTCTTTTCTGCTTCGCAACATATTTCCAGTCGTGATCTCTAACGTTAACACAGAGAATCCCCCTGATAGACACCTCTTTGGAATTGAACCAATCTAGACATGGTTCGACGCTTGCCCGATGTCACGACAAAGCGTGTTTTCCAAAGAGGTGTCTATCAGGGGGATTCTCTGAGTCCTCTGCTCTTCTGCATCTCACTATTGCCTCTATCCGTTGCTCTCCGGAAATCTCAAGGGTACATGTGTGGACCACCTGGTGAACGTGTACATAAGATCACCCATCTTTTCTATATGGATGATCTTAAATTATACGCATCAGGCGAGGATCAATTACATCGATCTCTGAACATCGCCCTCACATACTCGAGAGATATCGGCATGGAATTCGGAATGGACAAGTGTGCAGTCGTTCATTTGCACAAAGGAAGGTCAGGCTCCTATAACAACGATATGGAGCTCGTCAACGGAAATATCATCCGCCACCTTAGCGCCGAAGAAGCCTACACATACCTGGGGGTACCTCAAAGGCATGTCCAGGATGTGCAGGCTGCTAAAACCACCATCATTAAGAAATACGGCCGCATTCTCCGTCAGATCTGGTCATCAGAATTGACCGGGAGAAATAAGGTGGCAGCCACGAATATGTTGGCCGTATCACCAGTGCTCTATTCTTTTGGAGCACTGAAGTGGAACGTTGACGAGCTAAGGGATCTTGACCGAAGCACACGGAAGATGATTTGTCGATGCGACATGATTAATCGAACGGAGGATCCCCTGATGATGCTAGTACATCAGCATGAAATTCAGGGGAAGGGGGCGTTTTTGTACAACGCGGCGGAACGAGCGGCGCGAAACCTCGTTCTGGTTTTCAACGTGGGACGTAGTGGTGCACAGGAGGCTGAATCAGTCATCAATCTGTGCCCAGTGCGTCTCAGGGCTAACATACGGAAGGAACAACTCCGTATGTTGGAGGGAAGGCATATCGACAAGCCGTTGCATGGACAATTCTTTCGAAATGTCCAACAACTTGGCTTGTCGGCAGAGATGACCTTCTCCTTCTTAAGATCAGCCGGCTTGAAATCCGAGACCGAGGGTTTTATCTTCGCATGCCAGGATGGGGTCATCAATACCTTAGCGTATCGCCAGAATATCTTACACCAGGCGGTACAGAGTATTGTAGATTGTGTAGATGTCATGCTGAGACACTAATGCATCTTTTGGCAGCATGCCCAATGTATGCAGTTTCAGCATACATCGAACGTCACAATGCGGCTCTTCGAGTGCTATATTACCATCTTCGCAGCACTTATGGTATTGATGCAACCCCAGTTTTGCCGTACGTCCCCACTGATATTGAATCCGTTGTCGGGAATGAGTCGTACCGAATATACTGGAATTACTCATTCCCGACGAGCAGGCAAATATCAGCCAATAAGCCTGACATCGTCCTTGTTGACTTCGATGACAAATCCATCTTCGTCATCGATTTTTCTGCACCAGCAGAAACAAATATAGTCAGCACAGAGGACGAAAAACGGATGAAATATCAGGAACTCCTGTTCGAGATTCGCAAGCTGTATCGAGGGTTCAAAGTCAAGCTTGTCGTGCTGATAATTGGAGTGCTGGGAGGAATGAGACCAACTTTCCTCCACAACATCAAAAGCATTCCGGCCTGTCAAGAACATGCAAATTCCATCGCAGGCCGAATGCAGAAAGCAGTGCTGCTGGTATCTCTCCGTCTACTGAGGTCACACGAGATCCTGTAACCACTAACCCAATGGTAGAGGGAGTGGTTACAGTTAAAAAATAAATGGACCGGTGCAGCGGAGGAGATGGATATCGGAGCCACTTTTCTGCTGCAAACTGCACAAGTGGATTATGAATGGCCAAGGGAGGTTAGGGTTTTAGTAGGTAAACCTTGCCGTTAACATCAAAGGTGAGGGAGTCCGACACACTGGGGGTTACACAACATCTTTAACCCCCTATGGTGCCTAATGCATTTCCCCCCACCGTAAAAAAAAAAAAAAAAAAAAAAAAAAATGTCTTTATTGGACAATTTAAGAGCATTGTACAAAGGGCGAGACACAGCACTGAAACTGCTGTTTTACAGCCTGACCCCTAAATCACTAATTTACGGTAATATTTACTTTTAGTTTTAATATAAGACAACTTCAACCCAAAGGGAATGACGCGTAACACAATACGGCTATGCAAAAAGCTGCATCCTAGCCTATCTTCCCAAATGGCCTACTCTCACCTCCACGTGTGCTTATTAAAGCCGGTGAGCTTTGGACTCGTAGCAACCTTGCCAGAGATTGGGTAACCAACCCCAGTGGATAGCGAGGTAAGAGACAAACGAGAGAGGCATAACAACGGGGAGTAGGGCTAACCACCCTACTCCCTGTATTTGCGGTTACTATGAATAGAACGCGCAGGACTCCTGACCATCGGGCTGCTTCGGATGCAGTCCAGTCCCGAGGTGGAGGAGCCGAAACAGGTGTCCCGGGACAACGACACACGAATGCCCACGGACGATTTCAGTGGACGGAGGATCTCAGGCAAGATCTAATGCGCTGCTACGAGGAGAGCTGTCCGCAACAGAGAGGCTACATGGCGCGAATGCATAGTCGGTTTGCAGTAATGCATCCCAAACTGGCAGATCGCTTTTCTCAACAACTGAGAGATTATGTGGCCTATCTGAGGCGGATAGGTTTCGTTGTTCCCAGCTGTCAACCGGTACCGGATGTGCGGGCAATATCAATTGAACCCGGACGCGGTGCTGAGAGAGATGCTCCACCTTATGAAAGCACGACACTGGTATTTAGGCAAAATTTGACAACAAAAATTTTGCTTAAACAACGAAAAATAAACAGAGCAAATAGCCTACTTCTGGATGCTCTTCCAGATGACTGCGACCTGTGGCAAGTCAATTGTGCCGTTTACGAGGCTGCAAGTGATCTGGTGACTCCGCGAAATCTAACACAGATATCAGGGAGTCGGCAGATTACAAAACGCATGTCTCAATTGAACGGTAAGATTCGACTGACACGGAAACTCGCTTCCCGAATTCAGTGTGTGATCGACTATTTAACATCTGGCCGTTCATTTACGGCCTAAGTCAAGAAGTTCGCACAACAACTGCGGACGTACTATTACACACTGAATAAGCTGAAGTTGCTCAACATCAAGCAACGTTTGGCGTATAAAATTCGGGTTTTGGCGGATGCCAAAAAGAGGCTGCAAAAACGGGAGGATGGAATTCGACAAAATGCAATATTTTGGACGAATCCTTCCAACCTCTTCAAACATCGTATCGCAGCCTCAAGCGAGTTTCCGTCGATGGCCGCAGTTGAGGAGTTCTGGGGGAGCATCTACGAAAAAACATCTAGGCTTAATGCAGACACTCCAGGTATTGAAATGTTCACCGAATTGTGCGACGAAGTCACACAACAAAGTGAAGATTGCCCACCCGTCAGTGCATTAGAGGTGAAAAATGCCATTACAGGAGCGAGGAATTTCTCCTCGCCGGGCTGGGATGGAATTAACAACTGTTGGTGGAAGAAGTTCACTTCTGTCCATCAACACCTAGCCCGAATATTCACCTCTTATGTAAATGGGGACCAACCCATTCCGCACTGGCTGGTGGAGAGCCGAACGACACTGATCCCAAAATCGGGAAACTTGTCCGATCCGAAAAACCATAGACCGATCACGTGTCTCAATACGTTATACAAATTGTTCACTAACATCTTGAACGAACGTATTGAGAAATCCGTGAAACCCGTGTGGCAACGGATAGTAGAACAACGAGGCTGCAAAATGGGTGTATCCGGCTGCAAGGACAACTTGCTTATCGACAGGTGTGTATGTCAGGACGCAGTCCAGTACAAGCGTAACCTGTCGATAGCCTGGCTGGATTACATGAAGGCGTATGACTAAACATCGCACGAGCTTTTAAGCTTGTTGCTCAAACGCCTCCATGTCCACCCAAACATAGTGAGAATTGTAGAAGACCTGATGCCTCTTTGGAAAACACGCTTTGTCATGACATCGGGCAAGCGTCGAACCATGTCTAGACTGGTTCAATTCCAAAGAGGTGTCATTCAGGGAGATTCTCTGAGTCCTCTGCTCTTCTGCATCTCACTATTGCCTCTATCCGTTGCTCTCCGGAAATCTCAAGGGTACATGTGTGGACCGCCTGGTGAACGTGTACATAAGATCACCCATCTTTTCTATATGGACGATCTTAAATTATACGCATCAGGCCAGGATCAATTACATCGATCTCTGAACATCGCCCTCACATACTCGAGAGATATCGGCATGGAATTCGGATTGGACAAGTGTGCAGTCGTTCATTTGCACAAAGGAAGGTCAGGCTCCTATAACAACGATATGGAGCTCGTCAACGGAAATATCATCCGCCACCTTAGCGCCGAAGAAGCCTACACATACCTGGGGGTACCTCAAAGGCATGTCCAGGATGTGCAGGCTGCTAAAACCACCATCATTAAGAAATACCGGCGCACTCTCCGTCAGATCTGGTCATCAGAATTGACCGGGAGAAATAAGGTGGCAGCCACGTATATGTTGGCCGTATCACCAGTGCTCTATTCATTTGGAGCACTGAAGTGGAACGTTGACGAGCTAAGGGATCTTGACCGAAGCACACGGAAGATGATTTGTATGCAACGCAGTTTGCATCCAAGATCTTCCGTGGAACGACTGTATTTGCCCCGAAATATGGGAGGTCGTGGCCTTTTAAGTCTGGAGTGTATGCGTGACCGATTGGTCCTCGAGACAGCTTGCGACGTGATTAATCGAACGGACGATCCCCTGATGATGCTAGTTCATCAGCATGAAATTCAGGGGAAGGGGGCGGTCTGGTTTTCAACGTGGGGCGTAGTGGTGCACAGGAGGCTGAATCAGTCATAAATCTGTGCCCAGTGCGTCTCAGGGCTAAGATACGGAACGAACAACTCCGTATGTTGGAGGGAAGGCATATCGGCAAGCCATTGCATGGACAATTCTTTCGAAATGTCCAACAACTTGGCTTGTCGGCAGAGATGACCTTCTCGTTCTTAAGATCAGCCGGATTGAAATCCGAGACCGAGGGTTTTATCTTCGCATGCCAGGATGGGGTCATCAATACCTTAGCGTATCGCCAGAACGTCTTACACAGGCGGTACAGAGTACGCTTTGTAGATTGTGTAGATGTCATGCTGAGACACTAATGCATCTTTTGGCAGCATGTCCAATATATGCAGTTTCAGCATACATCGAACGTCACAATGCGGCTTTTCGAGTGCTGTATTACCATCTTCGCAGCACTTATGGTATTGATGCAACCCCAGTTTTGCCGTACGTCCCCACTGATATTAAATCCGTAGTCGGGAATGAGTCATGCCGAATATACTGGAATTACTCACTCCGACGAGCAGGCAAATATCAGCCAATAAGCCTGACATCGTCCTTGTTGACTTCGATGACAAATCCATCTTCGTCATCGAGTTTTCTACACCAGCAGAAACAAATATAGTCAGCAAAGAGGACGAAAAACGGATAAAATATCAGGAACTGCGGTTCGAGATTCGCAAGCTGTATCGAGGGTTCAAAGTCAAGCTTGTCGTGCTGATAATTGGAGTGCTGGGAGGAATGAGACCAACTTTCCTCCACAACATCAAAAGCATTCCGGCCTGTCAAGAACATGCAAATTCCATCGCAGGCCGAATGCAGAAAGCTGTGCTGCTGGTAACTCTCCGTCTACTGAGGTCACACGAGATCCTGTAACCACTAACACAATGGTAGAGGGAGTGGTTACAGTTACAAAATAAATGGACCTGTGCAGCGGAGGAGATGGATATCGGAGCCACTTTTCTGCTGCAGACTGCACAAGTGGATTATGGATGGCCAAGGGAGGTTAGGGTTTTAGTAGGTAAACCTTGCCGTTAACATCAAAGGTGAGGGAGTGCGACATACGGGTGAAACTGCTGTTTTACAGCCTGATCCCTAAGTCACTAATTTACGGTAATATTTACTGTTAGTTTTAATATAAGACAAATTCAAATTAATTTAAACGCTTTTAAATATCATTATTCTATCATTTTTATTTTTAAACCAGTTAGATTTTCAAGGCCGTTGTTTGCTTTCGGCTTATCTGTATTGTCGCCCCGATCTCCCTCTTCCCTCCGGCTGCGGTAAACAATATTTGAACTTTTCGTGGAACTTATATCTTTGTTTACCGGTGTTCGAATTTGAAATATTTCACTGACTTTCGTTTGTTATCATTTGTACAGGTAATTTTTTTAACTTTTGTAATTTCCAGGACTAATACAAACTTAACTTAGGACGTTCACAATTTTAATAAGTTAACATCAAAATAATACAGAACAATTTATATTTTCAATTATTTGTTTTAAAATCATTCTTAAAAAATTCTCGTCTCTTTCAGAGTTTCTTTTAATTAATTTCTTTTGTTTAATAAATTTAACTTTTATGAATTTTTACCGGTTATTTTTTTACCTACTCAAATTGTACTAATTAAATCACTATATGCTACGATGTATCACGCTCTATTCTAATATCCGTCATAAATATAAAACTTAACGCTAATAATAAATTAAAACATGAAACGTTAAAGGTACCAATATTAGTAATATTCAAAACTCTGCTACCGGTATTCTTATATTTCTCAACAATTTTAGCTTTTTATTTCTGATTCACCTTTATTATTTTTTTATTAATTTGTTTTGTGTAATGGTATGCAAAAAATGCAATATCAATGATTTACTATTTATTTTAGTTGTAAATCAAAATGTCACATCAAGAAAACCTAACACTGTATCAAGACTGTAATAAGTAACACGAACATTGAGTGATATCCTGGCAGGATCGCCTATTTGTAACGGCCTTAGAATGTTTGATTTGATAATTTTTATCATTAATAAAAGGTCTCGTTCAATTTCGGGAAAACATGTACATCCGGAATAAAGTTCGTTGTTTCTTTTCATTTCAGGTCCTTTTCAACCATTATTATCTATTTCGTTATTAGTTCATTTACCGTCGACAAGAACGAAGTACAAAGTATGTTGGCGGAATAAAAAAAACTATAACATAACAGAAATATAACTATAACATAATTGTTTATCTTGTAGTCTTATAGTTCTATTCTATTTCCCCAATTATTAATTTTAGTTAAAACGAACACTTACAGTTCCTCCCAGGTCACAAAAGGGTCACTACCTTCGACCTTCGGTCTCTCCTTAGGAGGGCGGGGGGGGGGGGGGGTAGTTGTATCGGATTATTTCGAGATTCCCCGTTACAAATTACCGAATGTTATGTAACATCTAAGAGAACAGAGAATCCTATATCGAGAACGTTTCTAATTCGTAATAGATTCAATTATTTCAAAAATAATAAACCTTTTGGTGACCTGCTGGATCTATACTCATTTTTCTTTCATGTTCGATGATACTTATATCTTGTCTTTTTTATTGTCGTATGGTATACTCGGAGAACTATTAAGAGTTGGAACGATGAGGATGTTGGTTGACTGGATGGAGAGATGCAGAATGGACTTGGGAAATAATATTAATAGGGCAGATTTAGTATTGTGTTTCACCAATATGCTACGTCGGATCAAGTGAGTTTTGCTCTGGCTGGTATCACCGTTTTGGTGAACCTTGGATTCATCCACCTTTCGGATTTCTCGAAATGGATATTCCACCTGTGTTTTCGTCCATCACAGAAAATAAAATTTTAGCAGGGATCTGTTTTACCGTCCGACTATTGCCACAAGCTGAACTCTTTACCGCGTAGTGTCGTTATGGACGACGGACTTAAGTCTCTACCCCCCACTATTACCGAATCGTTTCGCACGGATCTGAATATGTCGATTGATCCCGGTTCAACAACAATCTCTGTTCTCGCGGCAACCCTTAAGGTTGGTTAAAAATTACTAAATTAGGTAGATTGTTTTATGAAAGAGTATGTCGTATTCGTGGTTAGTGTGCATAATATCAGTCTTACATAAAAATCAGTTGTCAAAGCGGATTGGTAGACGAAAATGAAACCAAATGTAAGTTGAGGAGATCAATAATCTTTTGAACTAATGAAAGTTTTTTACGACTGAACTCATAATAACCTTGCGAATGATACGGCAATCATTCGTGCTGTATCTAACCAATTACTTAAACGTGTCCCAGAACAAGTAAGATTTTATGGGAAACAAAGGCAATAATCCTTCTAAAACTCTCATTCATGAAATTAAATTTTATTAATCATAACTGGTACGCTTTATTACGTCGCTGTGAAATTATTATAAAAAACGTCTTACAGAATAGAAATGAGCTTATAATATTATGCTCTATCATTATAGTTTTAAAATATATAATTGGATAACTTTCCAAACTAGTGAAGGTAATGTTCGCGTATACTGGCGACGATACGGCCAAGTAGGTGGTTCCTTCGCATGACGCTCCTTCTTATTGGGTGGAAGTACCGGGACCAATCGTGGGTCGTGTGGTGATACACCCGTTGCCTCGAAATACTTAGTGTCCTTCAAAAATTCGGGATCTATGAGTTTCGGCTCCCACTCAGGCGCCTCATCCGGAATAAAAACGCTCCTGATGTTTGCTCCTTCGGAACAATAAATCATTGGGTGACGGTTGTTTGTCACAATTTGGAATTTTAATTGGAATTTCGATTTGTTGGTGAAGATTTTCCAAATTGTCCACCTGTCGTAACACCATGGATCTGGCCCGAACTGCAGCCCGAATTTGAGCGTCTATTTGGATACGTGATAAGCCCTCGGGAATCTTCATGTACTGATCGTGTTGAACGTACGAGATGGAATGTTTAAACCTTCCATCGGGTCACCTTATATACCGTACCGAAAGAAGAAACCTCAAATCTATGCATGCGTGACTGGGTCACAAAAATTGTAAAAAATAGAATAAATTATTCGTTAAAGATAAAGCTCGCTGATTGGTTGTTATTTTAGAACCTTCAGTTTTCGACATGGGGTACGTTAATTGGCTAATCGGCTTGACTCATTTTAGACCGAATATTCTACAACTTTACGCGAATTTACCCGTTAACGTTTTACGTAAGCGATTTTTAACGCGACGCGGATGAGCAAGCAGCAGCATAGAATTATGCAAAATCAGCAGATTTTACATATTCTGTCACTTCCGTATTCTTTACCGAGAATACGTCGGTCAGCAGACCGGACTTGCCGATTTTCGCCATTGTCCTTGGAGTTTATCATGTATTGCACTTCGGTGTGTACACGGATCAGCAGATCTTAAACACCTCTAAAAAAAACTTATCACGGTCAGCAGACCGTTCAAGTTTTCTTCGTACAGGACCTGGTTGTCGTCTCGCTTCTCCAATTGTGACGTCTCAGGATTCGTCGCTTCCTTCAGGAACGAAATTTTTTCCTGGTTTCTTTGGTAATGTCTTAGAAGTAGATTCACTCAGATCCAATTTTTGTTAAACCTATTTGGGGTTGTCCTAGCAAGCCATGGATTGAGTCCGCTGAAAATAATTTTCTAATTCCTTAAAAGGACTGGTACGAATAAGTTTTTTCCTATCGTCTATATAAAATAAACTATTATTTTGTATCGGCCTTACACGCCGTATGAAGTTTGTCATAGAGAGTAGATACGGTCTTGAACAACATCTGCGACTCGAGTTAGTAGGCGAGTCCTTCGAAGAGATCCGTCTGCTTCACCGTCCGTTGAAAGACTGAGGTTCGTGCGTTAAACTCGCCCGCTTTTATCCCCTCAACTTTTAAGTCTCCTCGACAATCAGCGCGCTCGGTTTTCTAGGAGCACTGTCCTTGTCTAAAACTTGGTGCAACGCCGCGCCAATCGGAGCGCTCCATTTTTCGTAAACAAGTCGGCATTAGAGTTTCATCAAACTATTTATCGTATAATTAAAGAAATTTTAATCGTAATATTTCGGGAGGATATTTGCGACGTTTAATATTTGTTTCCAACTATTTGCTTATTACGTAAAGTTTTGAAACCGAGCCGTTTATACCATTGGACCAATCAGCGTGCTCTACTTCGGACTATTTACATTTTTCAGATTTCTATACAGGTAGTATTATAAACGGAATTATTACTTTTCGTACTATTTGATTCATGTAATAATTTCGTTATTCCGCGACAAGTATTTTAAATTTATTTCAAATTTAAGATTACCATATCAATTAGAATCTTTCTCGACGTTGCCGACTGCGTATTTTTTTTCTTTTAAAGCTGTAACTTTGAATATTTATTTTACATTGTTTGTGCGTACCGTATTCCTTTTTTTTATGTTGAATTCATCTCCGTATAAATATGTTTCTTATGTGAAATTCGGCTCACCAGTAATAACATTTTAAAAGGAAAATGATGAACATTAAAAGATTTTCCTAATTGTAATTTTATGTGTAATCTGCTATTTTAGTGTTATGTTTAAAATTGTGTGGGTTCTAACGAATATTAAGTGATCCTCTCAGCAACAACGAACTTTATTCCGGATGTACATGTTTTCCCGAAGTTGAACGAGACCTTTTATTAGTGATAAAAATTATCAAATCAAACAAATAAACAAAGGCCGTTACAGTACATAAAAGAAAACACGCATTGACAGTGTGAAACACTTGGAAAAGCAAGAGCTACTAGCTCGTCTACATCCATTTGGTTAATATATTGATGGAGTCTAACAAGATTGAGTGGCACTATAGTATAAGGTATAATAAAATAAAGTGTAAAAAAATTCTTTAACAAGAATATAGTTATAGCGTTGAACGTCTATGTTTCATCCAGTAAGCAGCTTCCAAATTTCAGGCCTTTCTGCGATCCATTTCTTGATTTTTCCTTTATTCCACGAAGTTCTTGTTTCATAATTTTTTTCTCTCTCAATTAAGTTAAATATTTTTGGGGTAATTTAAAGAAAGGATCTTCTAGAGCTCGTTGTGATCCTTTGTTTGTGATTTTTGCTCTGAAACCGTGGCTATGTAGTTTGTCTAGAAGTGACTCATTGTCCAGCATGTCTCAGGCTTTTGCAAGATCAATATTGTAAACAATTTTTATTTTTTATTTCGTTATTATTATTGTCTTATCTCTAATCCTTGATGTAGGTACATACTAGATTATTTGTGTAACTAAATTAAGTTTACTTCTTGTCATCTTAACCGTAAGACCCGAGTGTGTGCATAATATTGAAATTTGTAATAAAAGAATTGAACAAAAATCGTATGTTTATTTTGTGTCTTGGAGATAACGTACACGAGGAGGCAGCTTTGGCAGTCGAGACTTCATTGGAATGCAAGTGAAGATTCCAATAGCGTGCGAGAACTAGTTACTCACAAGAATGTGGGTTAAGAATAATGACCAAGAAATTTCGAATAGATTATATTTATTTTATTCAATTAATATATTTTTATATCTAGGTATATATTTTACAGATCGAAATGCTTGTAACGATAATTAATCCGCACGCTAATATGACTACGGTATTTACACGACTAATATGGTGATTTATTATTGATTAAGTAACGAGTTTAATACGATATCTCGATACGCAATTATTCTTATTCTTATATAATTCTTATCCGACGGGGACTTTGTTACGTCACCATGGATTAACGCGGATCTAATTATTTAACACGATTTTACTCTAAGTTACCACGACAATTTGCTCAGATATTCTACGGTGGTATTATAACAATGTATAACCCACCGAGAATTAATGCTATGAAACATACAACTATTCAACGGGGCAAATCAATTGATTCTTCGCACGGCGTCGACTAACTAACTGATCGTCGCGAAGCAGCGGTATTTTTAATATTGGAGTGGGGACTTACCTATGTGCGTCTCTCACACACTTCTCAGTGTCGATGAGTTCATGAGCTTACCTATGAGATCCGATATGCGCGTTGCATACTTTGGATTCGGACCGATTAATTTAAACAAGAGAACAGAGCAAGTTTGAAAATGCGAAAATGCCATCTTCGTTTTAACGAGGGAGAGCGAGTGAGATTAAATTTGTAAAATTTGTTTAACTGAGGCGAAGCGAACGTGATGAAACTTGTCAAAATTAATTTATCCGAATAAAGGAAGCGGCATTAACACTGTCATATTTGCTTCACCGGAATAAAACAAATGAGACTAATTTGTCAAAGGCTACAGCGGAATAAGACGGTCAAAACTGCCCCCGCCATGATTTTTATTTTGAATCGGCCATTCGAAAGGATATATTTAAAAACCCCTTTAGCCAAATTATCAGCCCCCTAGGAGGTAGTCGGTTGCTCCTATCATAAAAAACGTGTTTTTTAGAAAAAAAATTCTCTGTTTCCACTGTTTGATCCAAATAATCTGAAAAAATTCATGAACGTGTGTTTTTGAGTGAGAAAATACCTTGATTTTTTTCAGATTTTTCGGATCTAATCCGGAGCCACAAAAAATTTATTTCTTAAATTTTTCAATGAGATTTTAGGTTATGAAGCTCATATTTGGCCAAATTCTAAATAACAATTTTTTGTGTAGTTTTTCCCCTATTTTCGAATGCCGATGTTAGAATTACCATTTTCAACCCGGAACATGCTCAAAATTTTTTTTGCATTTTTCATACTTTATTGGTATATAATCTCAAAATTATATACTTCAATAGGTATTAGAAAACCCAAAAATACTGTAGGACTTTCTTTCAGTTCTAATCAGTTTTTAGAAGCAAGTATTACTTTGCTGTCGCTGCAAAAGTCCTTATTCAACCAGTTTTTAGGTATAGGAAAACTTCATATTATTGGAAAGATATTAATCATTATAATTAATGCTAAAAATAAGTGAATATTTATGTTTGAATTTAATATAACGTTTATAAAAAAGTTGTAAATATGTTCATTTTTTAATGAAAATAGTAAAATAATGATTTAATTGTAAAAAAATGCTAGCTGGATTCTCAATCAACTTCTTTGATATTTCTTAGGCGATCATATATATTGGTTAGAATTTTCGAAGGAGGGCGCGCACAGAATCTTGCAACCCAGTCGCAGTCGCAGTCGCAGGTCACGATTCACTTTTCGGCAGTCGTAGCTACAGCGCCCCTAAAGAGATGTTCTGGAACAAGTCGCAAAATCTTGCGACAAGCTGTGCGCGCTCTCCTTTACATTCCGGTCGACATGTTGTCTTCGTTTTCACCTATATGTATATGTGTTTACCTAAAAAACAAAGACAGCAGAAGACCGGAAGGAACGAATCATTGTAGTTGGGTGTACAATCAAGTTGTTCGGTTCTTTCTCGTTCGGAAAATCTTGCTCAGTTCAATTGAATACATACTGAACTGAAGTTACAGACAACGATAGTGACGAAGATTAATGACATTCTAGTTAGATGTTAAAACTCCTACAATTGTTAATTGATGTAATTGTGTCACGTATTAAATCATTATTTTACTATTTTCATGAAAAAATGATCATATTTACAACTTTTTGATAAACGTTATTTTAATTTCTATCAGAAATATTCACTTATTTTTTACCATTAATTATAATGATTACTATCTTTCCAATAATATGAAGTTTTCCTATACCTAAAAACTGGTTGAATAAGGACTTTTGCAGCGACAGCAAAGTAATACTTGATTCTAAAAACTGATTAAACCTGAAAGAAAGTCCTAGAGTATTTCTGGGTGTTCTAATACCTATTGAAGTATATAATTTTGAGGTTACGTATAAATAAAGTGGGAAAAATGCGAAGAAATCGTTTTTTTTTTTCAAAATTTGAGCATGTTCCGGTTTGAAAATTGTAATTCTAACATCGGAATTCGAAAGTAGGGGAAAAACTAGACATAAAATTGTTATTTATAAGTTGGCCAAATTTGAGCTTCCTAACCTAAAATATTGAAAAATTCAAGAATTTTTTGTGGTTCTGGACTAAACCCGAAAAATCTGAAAAAAATCAGGGTATTTTCTCACTTAAAGACACACGTTCATGAATTTTTTCAGATTATTTGGATCAAACAGTGGAAACAGAGAATTTTTTTTCTAAAAAACACGTTTTTTACGATAGGAGCAACCGACTACCACCTAAGGGCTGAAAATTTGGCTAAAGGGGTTTTTAAATATGTCCTTTCGAATGGCCAATTCAAAATAAAAATCAAGGCGGTTGCAGTTTTGACCGTCTTATCCCGCTATAGCCTTTAATTTAATTGGGAGGGACATTAAAAATGTAAAATTAGCTTTACCGACGGAAACCGAGAGACACCGGAGCACGCACTTTATAACCGCACTATGCACACGAAATAAGGATGGGACCCTCATCCTTGTCTACAGGAATGAACCCAGTGTGAGATGCACCACGTTCGGACGTCTACTACACGCAATCGCCTTGAATGGCAGTGGTGCGCTTCAAGTTCCTGGCGTATGAGGGTCTCATCCTCGTCGGCAGCTCTTCCTCCTGACGACAAAAAATAATCACAAAGCATCATTTTCAAAATAAATAATAAATATTTGTAGGTATTTTGAAAACTAACCCGACTCCAAATAGTGCTTGTAAAGTATTCGTAGGTACACCTTTGGATGTGGACAAAGTTGTCATCACTTCTGCACAACTGATACTTCTTAATAAAAATTCAGAAGCTCTTGGTTCTTGTGTTCTTCCCATGACTCTACAAATGAGGTTCATCCTCTATTCTTGTATCCTGAAAAGAATAAAATGACACAAAGGATCAGGTTTCCTTTAGTCTAATATAAAAACTAAAAACTTAATACTTATCTAATCCAGGCAACATTTTGTGGCGTATTTTTTCCTTGTTTATTTCATTCGGTTATAATAGTTATAATTAAGCAGTTGTTTACTTCTGCGTAAGGCATTTTCACTTGGCTGTATTGCTACATAACACCCCATTGGCTGACATATAGGCCAAGCTCGTCTCTCATTGGCTGAAGGCTATAAATGGGATCCTCCATTATATTTTTCTGATCTTTCCAATATTTAAGTAAAATAAGCATAAACCCAATACAAAATTATTAATTTTTAATTATTCATTATTAAGCAAAACGCTAATAAAGCAAAAATGAATCGATCTCTAGAACGTTCGTGAAATACAGGTTAGGACAGAAGATGACTGCAGATCGTGTTTGACGTTTGTACTGTCACATTGTTGTTCATCGCTTTAATCAGTGTAAATTAATTTTCAGTCATCATAAATTCTCGACGTTAATGGTTCTATCATTAATTTAGGTAAGTGAAATGAATGATTTTATGTAACGTAATTTTTTTTTGTTTTATTGTTCTGCAAAAAATGATATTTGTGTATATTTATATTTCAGATGCCGTCATCTGAATGCAAATCACCAATTAAATCCAATTTGTGTGGAAGAACTCTCTCTCCAGGTCGTTACATCTTCAGGTAAGTTTCATGTTTCTTAAATTTAATAGTGTTTTGAAAAATGTAATTCTTTGGAGATTATTTGTTTCAGCTCTTCAAACAACTTCTTCAACAATATATAAGAAATGTCTGACTTGCTATTGTTGCGAAAAAACGCGACCATGTGTGGAAGTGTAACCATATCAAACCGCCCATCAACGATGACCAGTGACATACAGTTGTCCGGGTAACAGGGATTACTTTGAGTACATTCTAATATCGAGATGTCTTTCAAGTAAACCATAAAACGAGCTGAAGCGAATTCTCGGTTATGCGCTATACAAGGGTGTAATTTAGTGAAACGTCATTAATGAATGGTGTTGAGAGTAATAGTGCGAGGGTACAAGTGGAATCTTGGTGGGAGAATATTAGTGTATTTATAGCGTGAAGTGAATAAATAATGTATAAATATAATATATTGTGAGTGACCAAGAAATAAAATTAACTCAAGTTTTTGTGACATGTGACAAGTTCAATACCTTATTCTTTTATTTACAATAAATATTTTATTTACCAATAGGACTTTTTTTAAATCGAACACATGATATAAAATTTAATTATCAAATTGATGTATAAGTAACGATAAACAGAATAAAAAATAAAATAAATTATAATAATATTAAATTTTAAAATAATCTGAGTCTTTAATTTATTAAATGTTCAAAGTGTTTCCCTCCTGATAAAATACAGTAACCCAGCCGATTAAAAAACTAGTCTTCTGCTTTCGTAGGCATATCTGCAGTAATCGATTGCAATATAATCGTAATGCTACTCCGTGGTTCTACTACAGTGTTTACTGCAGGATGCCTGTACATCTGATTTTTTACATTTCCCCACAGAAAAAAATGTAATGTACATATACTTTAATTAATGTATTTATTAATGTATAATGTATGATACTTTTCCTTAAACATCCGTATAAAACTTTAACGTCGTAAAAAAGTAACTCTTTATGTTTAATAACTTTTTCATCATCAATTTTCACGGAAATACAATCTTTCTTATTAGCATTATCTGACTATTATCTTCGGATTCATATATTTGAATAACTTGTGAGACTATGTTTTCGTCTAACGTCTTATCTTTCTTCGCAGGAGGAGTAGCTAGTACACCACGTGCAGCTTTCAAATATCTAGATTCAAGTGCTATTCTATAAGAACAACCAAACTCTTCTGCGATTTCACGGACACTCCAACAATCTGGTGGGATTGTGAGTATAGTCTTTCGCATTGAACTATTCTCTGGTAAACTGTTGAATGTATCCTTTAATCCATCTTCTATTCTAGTTTTGCAAACCTTCTTGGAGGGTGGTTCGTGCTGGGTTTGCGAATCTGCACCGTTACTCTGAAGAGATTCGTTTTGAGAGACATGTTCATCATTATCAGAATCAGTACTATTACCATCGCGGGTGGCTTCTTTTTGTAATTTGTAAATTAATTTCCGACATTATTGGCATATTTTTGATTTCACATGTAGGTTTGGAAAAGATTTTAATACAGGTTCAGTAATATGTCTTAAGTCGACGCCATAATGACTTGCTACATTCAATGGGTTAATACACCTTTTCGAATGCAACTTTGCATATTTAGTTCATCCTTACTTTCGTTTTCCATGCTGAGAAAATGGACTATTATAAGTCAATATTATGACAACACCCAGTATCCCAGAAAAACGACTATCCTGAAAAGAAGTGTCGGTGCTCGAAACGATGGTTGAGTTGAAATTGATATCACCAACTATCCTGAAAATAACTGCGAGAAACTAACCAGTGGTGTTTTACTGGTACCTAAAAATGTGCACTATGCCAGAAAGAGCCGTTCTTGAGTAGACGCCGATGTTATAACCCAAGGTCTCAGAAGAAAATCATATTTTGAAAACGGCTGCTGGAAATTCCGCAATAATTTTATAGACTTAACTCTACTTACTGATTTTAATTAATACAGGTGACAACTCGTTTGTTTCGTTTGTATATTTGTATCAATTCGCAATTAACTTTTAATTAAAATGAAACTTTATAACTTATGTTTATCTATATACAAATATTATATAAAACCAGCATAATAATATTATTTTATATGGCAAAAATATACAGCTTCTTCAACACTTATTCAATTCATCATCTCGTGAGTAAAGTCAATGCCATGGAATATCCGGTAAACGCTGGTGAATCGATGATTCATTTCGATCGTCAAAATCTTTGAATTCGATCGACAACGTTCTGATCGACATCGTCAGAGGTGCGATAACAAGTCATCCCTTGTGAATGTGATGCACTAGGTAAACCGAAACACTAATTCAAAACTAAGACATAAAATAACAAAATACAAACAAAAATATGCGATAATTTTCTTAACTTTTGAACTGTAATTTAAATAAAAGAATTTCATCTCTCTTTTAAAAAAATATGAAATTTCAATCAGTACTATAGAATCATAAATTTTTTAAAGAATTAAGTTAATGAACTAAATTACAAAAATGGCGGATCTTCATTTGAAACCGGAGGATATTCCTCCTGACATTTATTTTAAATGTCACCCAAATCAAAGTGTAGGAATGGTTGTGTGCAGTTTATGCGAATCAGTGTTCCATAAAAGTGATTTTAATAAGAAGAAAGGAGTATCATACGTGAATAGCTTATTTGGTATCTGCAACGAGCATAAAAGCGAAGACATAACCTCAAAAGAGCCACGTGCTCAAGTGGAGAAACTACGAGTTGAACTTAAAACATTAAAAGAAACCATCGGACTACTGGAAGAGAAATACAATAAATTAAAAGCAGCCTATGTTTCAGTTAAGAAAATAAATAAAATCTAGAAGGAAATTCAAAACAGGGATCTAAAAAATCACCAGATAGAGAAGAAGAGCTGCACAAAAAAATCATGCAATTACAGGACCAAAATAATAAACTCGACGCAAGAATCAAAGAATTCATGAATGCAAAAACCAGCACCGAAGACTCGACAAATGGAAAAAACAGTGCCGAAGACCCAGAAATCGGAGTTAAAATAGACATCGACGAATATAACCATACCAAGGAGAAAAATACGTAGTTGGAAACACTAAACAGCGAAATGATGGACAAAAATAACTTATTAAAAGATAAAAATTCACTCCTAGAAGAAAAAATTGAAAGTTTACAAGCACATACAAACACAGCTTTGTCATATGCCACAGTAAGTAATATGAACTCCAAATTAACAGATAAGCCGATAAATATACCAAGTCTTGTTATCAAACCACAAAATAGACGAAAATCGGAAAAAACTAGGAAAGATATCTTTTCAATAGTTAAACCAGACAAGCTTAAAATCGGCATAAAGTATTTAAAAGAAAGAGAAAATGGCGACATAGTAATAAAATGTAACTGTCCTGAAGATCTAGAGAAATTAGAAAGTACACTTAAAAAAGATGTCGACGAGCAGTATCAAATCAAGCGGACCGAACTAAGGAAACCCAGAATAAAGGTTGTGGGAATTCTAGAAAAGTATACTCCTGAAGAAATTACGCAAATGTTGCTAGCCCAAAATCTACCTACTTTATCAACAAAAGATATTAATGTAGTTTATGTGAAATTCATACAGCGGCTGGGTAAGTCGACTGCCTATCTTGAATGCTCTCCCGAAGCTTTTAAAATGCTCTTGGATTGCAAGAAAGTGTATCTGGGATGGCAAAGATGCCCTGTGTACGAAGATCTAAATATAAATAGGTGCTTCAAGTGTTGTGAATACAGACACAGTGCAAAAAATTGTACAAGTAATGTTCAAGTATGTGCTATATTTGCAAAATCTGACCATCCCGACAACGAGTGTCCAGACAAGGAAAACCAGGATAGCATGAGGTGCATAAACTGTATGACATCAAATAAATTAAGGAAATGCAACTATTCGGTAAGGCATGCGGCTTATGATATCGACAAGTGCGATTCATATAAAGCACTTAAACAGATAGTTATTCGCTCAATAAATTATGGCTAATCACCTACGAACTATGGATGACTTTGACACATATGTCGTTCAAGCGTCGATAAAGCAATCTTTTCAAGACTGCTGTGATACCATAAAAAACTCAAATTGTATTTCTTTAATGCATCTCAATATCAGAAGCATAAATAAAAACTTCCACCTTTTGCAGGCTACTCTTTCTGTATATTTAAACAAACTAGACATAATAATCTGCACAGAAACGTGGAACCAGAGGAATATAGACCTTTACAACCTACCCGGATATGCATTGATATACAACGAAAGTAAACTGAACCAAAATGATGGAGTGATAATCTACGTTAAATCGTCTATATGGCATACGCACAAGCTGATCAAAATTGGAACTTTAACTGCTATTAGACTTGACATTAGAGACAATCAAGGATGTAGATTAACTATAATTGCAGTCTATAGACTACATCAGGAACCAACTGCGGTATTCATAGATGCTCTCTATGATTATTTAGAACAGCTGGAGGAAAATGAAGTGATTGTAATTGGGGATATGAACATTGATCTTCTTGAAAATTCAGACACTAGTATTCGATATGCAGATATGCTAAACAGCCTAGGCTACATATCAACAATAAATAGTATAATTAGACCAAATGAAAATTCAGGATCTTGTATTGAGCATGCATTTGTGAAAACTAAATTAAGACCTACCGAACTTCTACCCTTCATCGTTCAAGAAGATATTACCGACCACTACCCTATTCTTCTGCAAATCCCAAGAGGGAGAACAAGAAAGCTGGCATCATCGCTAGAAACAAAAACATATATGACAATAAACTACATCCAACTTCAAACAAATCTAGCAAATGAAGATTGGAGTGCTGTATATAGTGAAATCGACCCTGATATTGCAACACAAACATTCACTCGTATACCGTCAAACCATATTGATGTTGCACTGGAGGAGTGTGACAAACCCACACGTCAAAGAAATAAGAAGCCTTGGATCACCGATGACGTGAAGGACAATTTACGAATTAGAGATTCTATGTACCGAAAAATTAAAAAATTTGAAAGTGAGGGGATACCGGTTAAGAAATTAAAGGTTAAGTACGCGAAATTTAGAAACAAATTAGTACATTGTATTAGGAAAGCAAAAGAGAAATATTATGTCGGGTTAACAATCACGGCCGACGGTGATCCACGTAAATTATGGGGGGTAATAAACGAAATAATAAAAGGCGATTCCAAAAACAAAAAGCAAATACATAGCATTACGGATAAATTTGGAGTTGAGACAAATGATCTAAATGAAATAACAAATTACTTTAATAATTATTTCTCGAGTGTAGGTAGAGATCTAGCCGCGAAAATAACACCATTAAACAACACTACTCCTGTACCAAGAGTAAAAAATTCGATGATGCTATTCGAAGTAACCGAGCATGAAATCTTAAGTTATTTATTATCATTGAAAACTAATAAAGCTCCGGGAATTGATGGCATATCACCAATCATCTATAAAAAGTTTGCAATATACTTAGCGGCTCCTATTACTTTCCTTATAAATAGATCGTTTGCTACAGGGATTTGTCCTACGCAGTTTAAAGTGGCACAAATTGTTCCAATATTTAAATCGGGGGATGTAAATAACATAAAAAACTACAGGCCAATACTAACAATTCTTTCAAAACTTTTTGAAATGGCATTAAAACATCGTTTACTGGATTTCATAGCTAAGCAGCACATTCTACATAAAGAACAATATGGCTTTCTTAAGAATAAATCGACGGAAATGGCAATAGCTGAATTAGTCAGAGAAATCTACCAAGCTATGGACAATACAAATCCTTGTGTAGCAATAATGATCGACCTAGCAAAGGCCTTTGACACCCTAAATCATAGGATACTATTAGATAAGTTGGAAAGATATGGCCTCAGGGGAATTACTTACAAACTGATCTCAAACTACTTAACGGGTAGAACGCAATGTGTTAAAATAGGGGATACTTATAGTAACTATGAGCTTATAACTCATGGTGTACCACAAGGATCAATTTTAGGACCACTGTTATTCATAGTGTATATTAATGATATGTTTGAAGTAGTTACAAATGGTAGTATTAGAGCGTTCGCGGATGATACTGTTTTGCTTATTAAAAATAAATCGTGGAGTGCATTGTCAGAAGAAGCAGCAACAGAATTTTTAGATGAAAACTATCTAACTGTGAATTTAGATAAAACAGCATGTGTTCCTTTCGGTTGCTATGCAAACAGTATACCCCACGATTTTAGTATTAAGTTGCATAATCCAGATAAGTGTGTCGAGAAAAATGTAAATATATGTAATTGTAGTTACCTGAAAAAAACTAGCCATACCAAATATTTAGGAATAATTATTGACTCACATTTAAGATGGGATCACCAATGTAAATCTGTAAATGCGAAACTACGATATCTAACATATACCTTTACTAGATTAAAGCCGATTTTACAGCCCTCAAAAATAAAAATGGTATATCATGCGCTTTTTTCCATTATTCTTTTTTACGGTATTATTGCTTGGGGAGGAGTCAAGACTAAACATTTGAAAAACTTACAAACGTTGCAAAATAGTGCTTTAAAGGCTATTACAGGAGTAAGTAGAAGATACTCGACCGAATTACTCTTCTCAAACACAAATATGTTAGATTTGAGACAAAAGTTTGTGGAAGTAGCGTTAAAGTATTCAATTAAAAACAAACTATTACTGCGAGTTAACCATGGGGTTGGTACTAGACGAAATACTAGGGGGAATGTAATGGAATCAAACACGAAAACAATGTTGGCGAGAAGTTGTTATGAATATGTAGCGGCTATCAGTTTCAATTATTTTAAACTATACAAAGTAGTTGATAGTAGAAGACTGAAGTCTATTAACATTAAAATTATGGAAAACAGACTAGTTTGTAAAAAACTGACGGGGAATTAAACATATATCACTTTGTCTTTTTATGCGAGCGTAGCGAAACAAATGGTATACTATTTGTTCGTATATCTGCTGACATCTCAACGGGTGTCTTGCAGTACTTCACAGACAGGCCCATGGCCTTGTGAATTAAAAATTTTTTGGATTATAACTTAAAAATTGTTATCGTAGTTATAAGTAAGATGTATATACAAGCTTAAATAAAAATTTATATTTATATATTAAAAAATATTATATAATGGTTTTCCTGCGGTGTTGACTAAACAATCGGAATAAGAAACTTCGCATATAATTACGAATTAACAATTATATGCGGAAATTGAAAGAAACCGTGATTAAAACGATTATTTAAGGAATTAATGTATAACCCTGAAAACTCTAATGTTTATGGTGTTCTATCACTCTAGTTACAGATCAGAGACATTGAAAATTATTTCGGCTAGGACAGAACAACAAAAATTGCACGCACTAAAGATTCTCCTATGAGTTCGATGCCATGATAGTGTGCCCCCCCCCCCTCCAAATGTTATACTAAACCTGGTGTGTATTTCCTAGACATGAACATGGAATACTGCTCAGATGCGCACCTATCACCGAAAAATGAGATACGTTTAGTATTTATAACAACGGAGATTTTAAATGGTTTCATTATTAAATCGAGTGAATTCTCGGAATTCGACTTAAATTATTCCTTTTTGAATTAAATGCTCGTTGTGTATTATTTAAATGCGATACTTCCGTATACTTTATAGTCTTCTGCTATCCTAGTATGACATACCGTGATTCTAGAAGTACATATCTGTCACGTGCATTGCATGCAAAAATATACTTTAATTACTGAGGTTATCTTGGTGCGAGTGCTATTCTGACAGAATATGTCCGCTGCAATATGGTAATACCTTAATTTCCTCGAAAATTAAAGTAATGTGGAATAATTGAAAGGATTGTCCAATAATTCACTGGACCAGAAACCTAGTAATACGAGGCTTGGATAGGAAATTGATAGTATAGAAATGAAGGAATATTAAAGAAAAAACGGGCGTTTTACTGTTCTTTGGCTGCTTGCTTCTAATGTTGGGGGACGACCGGGGGCGATGTGGTACGAAGAGCACAACTGACCGGACCACTACCTGACTCTCTTAGGGCACTAGAGGGTTTTTAATGGCTCGTTTCACAGCACGAAAAATAGAAAAAAATGCGGAAAATTGGGAAACCACTGGTCAATAGAACGTCAGCATGCTGATGCTGGGCCTTAAAATTGAGGACATGATTTAGAACATGGGATATATTTGCAACCTCTCGTTGAGGACGTCGTGCTGGGGGGTCATCCGATAGCCGGCGACTCCAAATACGTCTACGGTATCTGAGAAACAAGGCGAACCCAGAATGCGGCTGGTTGATAATCGGCCTTACTGATTAACGGACAGCTTCAATTTACCCACATTAACTTGCACCACAGCCAGGGCTCATCCGCTTGTTCACTGTCATGAATCGCCTAAGGAATTTAGACCGATTAGTATAACGTCTGATATAATAAAGCTAGTTGAAAGACTTGTGGATAGGTACATGAGGGATACGGACATAGCACGATGTCCACTGCATGAGAGCCAACATGCCTACAGGACGGTCCGCTCCACTAAGACGGCGCTGCGTCAGGCAGTCTAATCGAAGCCTGGAAGCGGTGAAGAGCGACATAATAATCCGAGTTATTATTGACTCCAGTTGCCTACAGGGAGTGGTTCTTTTACCACCATTATAGAATGTGGTGATTAATGAGCTCCTCATTGCAATAACGGACCTTTGATTCCATGTTACGAAATATACGGATGAAGCCCTGGTTATCTCCAGGAGCCCGTTTTTGAATCCGTTGGTAAGTATAATACAACGGGCACTTACTACAAACGGAACCGCGTCTTCCCGCTCACTCTGTCTGGATACAGATTGAAGTACGCAGAAACAGCGAAATACATTGGGGTGATCCTAGACAACAAGCTCAGCTGGAGGGAATATCTCAAGAACAGATGCGCCAGGATCACAGCTGCCCTATGGTTAAGGAGACGGGCCATTGGTAGCAGCTGGGGCATTAAACCGGCTACCATGCTGTGGATCTACGAGACAAACCTATGCTTTACTGGCCTGGTGGGTTAGGTCCACACTGACTACGCACAGTGATCCTGAAGCGAAATAAAGTTTGACTACGATGCCGACCAAAAGTGCGAAGGCCATTTTTTAGAGCATCATTTGGTGATTCAAAATCACTAAGACTTGAAATCCTAGCTGCTCGTCTGAACATTTTTTGCCTAAAATACGATTTTTCATTCAAACCAGGAACTTAATATTGATGTACTACGTTGCCGACAAAAAGTGTAAAGGGCATTTTTTAGAGCATCATTTAATGAATCAAAATCACCAAGATTTCAGATCTTAGCTGCTCGTTAGAACATTTTTTTTCAAAACATACGATTTTTCATTAAAAACTATGTATTTTACAAACTTAATTTCGTATACAGAGTCTGAAACGGTGAGTACATAACAGTTAACACAATAATAATTGATAATAAACATTTTTTACATACAATATATGGGCGATTGTAAGGAAAGTGGTCTTTTTTTTCGTCCTGGATTTTATTTTTAAATTCATGGTAAAAATTTCCGAATAATTAGAGGGTTAAGAAAGAAAATTGTATAACGGCGTTTTTCAGGCTTTCCAAACGTGAAGAGTGATTCATGTCGTTAATTTTGTAGTTTTTCAAAGTTTCCAAAAAATGTTGACAAATAGCTTTTTTGATTGGCTAGGAACATTTCGAATTTTTACTAGTTGCCAAGAAACACTTCAACGTTATCCAACCTTGCTTTATCGTTGTTTCAATATAACCTCGTCAAATTTCGCTTTGTGCATGAGCTACATTTTAATTCTTGTTTTTTTCTGGGATTTTTCACTTCATGAATTACGTATTATGCCGAATCATAAGTTGTCACATGAAGAAAACCGGAAAAAAGTATGTGCACCTTGTGGAAGAAAAATCATCGCCGGACGAAAAAGTTATAATACATTTCGAATCACAAATGACATCGAAAAACAGATTCAAAATATTCTGGATGAGAATTTTAGTCTGTCTGATAGTAAGTTTCCTACCAGTATATGTACAACTTGTCGAAAGAAGTTAACCAGTATCGAAAAGAAAGTAAGTGACACAGAAAATATTAAAGAAATGCCTAATTATGGAGATATTGTATTAGCGAAGGAGACTCGACATTTTAATGAAGCGTGTTTTTGCTACATTTGTTCGACTGCTACACATGTCGGGCACTTGAAGCCCAATAAAATAATTGGTGGAACCATGAAATCACCGCCAAGAATCAATCCGTCAAATGGCATGTATGGAGTTAAGAAAAATCACATCGAAAAGTCCGATTCTATTAAAGAAAGTGTAACTAATAAAAACGTTTTAAAAATGTGTAAAAAATGTTCCCAAATTATTATTGATCGAGGTATCGAACATTCTTGTCGAAACTCTTTATCTTGCAAAGTTGAAAATATTACGAAACTCGTTCATCAACTGCCACAGAAACAACAAGAACAAATAGCTTCAGCAATATTATCGGAGAAAATTAAGTCTTCCGATTGTGATAAATTAAAAAAGATTGAATTAAGTACAAAAGGTAGAAAAAGGGAACTGTCGTTGAAAAATGACCAGAAACGAGAAGTTGTATTTTCCGCCGAAAGTTTAAATAATTTCAAAGTTAGCACAGGAATGACTTCAAACGGAATGAAAAAAATTACGAATTTCATTAGGTGTAATGCTGGAAGGAAATCTGTAGAACCGAATTATGGAAAGCAGTTATCTGAAAAAATTAAATCGCTTAGTGAGTATTATAAAGCTGCTTACAAACTATTTGACGTTGAAAAAAAGGGTACGAAAGAACTAAGACCAATAGTTTGGGCGGATGCAGAGGAAATTCTTGAAATTAAAGTAATGGCTGATGGAGGGCAGGGTTCCTTCAAGGTATGTATGTCAGTATTTCCACAAATTAACTCTCCTGACTCGGATAAGTCGAACGATGAAGATTTTCCTGATGAACCAAAAAAGAAAAGAAAACTTTACAAAGAGGGGGGAACTGTAGGCCATGCGTCGAAGCTTACCAGTGTGAATAAAGTTATTATGCTGTGCTTAGTGCGTAATATAACTGAATCATATGATAACGTGAAACTTGTATATACTTTAATTAATTTAAATAATATATCGTTCAAGTTTGTCTCCGATTTCAAACTATTACTAGTAGTTAATGGTCAGCAGACCGCGACAGCCAGTTACCCATGCCCTTACTGCTTTATCGAACTGAAACATCTGACAGCTCTAAAAAAAGATCAAAATGTTGACGAAAAATTCTTAAAGTTGAAGACTTATGGTGATCTTCGAAAAGATTATGAACATTTCGTTCATTTAGGAAGAAATAAAAAGAAAAACGTTGCTGATTGCCACAGTACAATAAACGCACCTTTATTTAATGAAAACGACGAAGTACGTGCACTTGAAAAATGCATTATTCCTTAATTACATATCATGCAAGGATTCGTGAACAACGTTTTTTTTGACACTTTAATACTACTCCTACGTGAGAAAGCATTTCTTTGGCCAAATAAATTAGGAATTGTTTCCAAGCATTATCATGGTGAATCATTTCAAGGTAATGACTGTCGTAAGCTTCTGAAAAATGCAGATAAACTTTTGGATTCAGCTATTTACAAAGATATTGGATGTTTTGCAATACTACCTTATGTAAACGTATTAAAATCTATGGATAAAATTGTAATCTGCTGTTTTTCATCGAAAAAAGTTGGTTCGAATATGAACGAATGTATTGGAGAGTTTAAAAAAGCCTTGTTAGCCACGCCGGACATATCAGAAACGTTGAAAATTCATGTCATTAAAGAACATCTTGAACAGTGTATAAATTTCCTTGGCAATGATTCTGGCTTGGGTCTTTTCTCAGAGCAAGCAAGTAAAGCTATATTCATCGCCGTTTTTTGGAAACTTTCAAAAGCTACAAAATCAACGATATGAATCATCCTTCATATGTGGAAAGCCTGAAGAATGCCGTTGTACAATTTTCTTCTTTAAATATTTAAATATTTTATGTAAATGTTTATTCTTGCATATATATATATATATATTGTATGTAAAAAATGTTTATTATCAATTATTATTGTGTTAACTGTTATGTACTCACCGTTTCAGACTCTGTATACGAAATTAAGTTTGTACAATACATAGTTTTTAATGAAAAATCGTATGTTTTGAAAAAAAAATGTTCTAACGGGCAGCTAAGATCTGAAATCTTGGTGATTTTGATTCATTAAATGATGCTCTAAAAAATGCCCTTTACACTTTTTGTCGGCAACGTAGTACATCAATATTTAGTTCCTGTTTTGAATGAAAAATCGTATTTTAGGCAAAAAATGTTCAGACGAGCAGCTAGGATTTCAAGTCTTAGTGATTTTGAATCCCCAAATGATGCTCTAAAAAATGGCCTTCGCACTTTTGGTCGGCATCGTAGTCAAACTTTATTTCGCTTCAGGATCACCGTGTACGTTCGTCAAGGACCTAGAAAAAGAGCCGAGGCCGCAAAGGGCTGGTGCAGAAACAACGTAAAGAGTGGGTGCAGGAGTTCTGTCAAAAGAATAGGAACTCTGGACGCCTACTTGCAAGGCAGCATTTTTGACGAGATCGCAGATAGTACGTCAACACGGTACCTTTACGACAAGGACTATAAGATCAGTCTTCCGTCCAGGAAGGACTGGGAAAACGACCATCCGACACTACTCAATGGTAATAGCTGGTTTACACGGAAAGACATTTTAAGTAACAATTGACGAGCGTTGCGGCTACCTCTGCTTAACACAGTCTAGCAGGTCCAGTTATGCGGAAGATGCTTTGATACCCAATCAGTTTTAGCTCGGCAGTTCAAGCTGCCGATCTTTGCTTAAAAACAGGCAGCGCTGGCCGAAGTCACCGTCATTAAGTGCCTAACATACAAGACATTTAGGAGATAGGGTGCGCGTGAAATCATAACACACGGAAATCTAACCCGCAATATTGCAGTCATATAGTAAACAGAACTGTCAAGTCATTTTTTTCTTGCTTTCTGTGAATTATTTTTTAAAATGAATAATGTTAATTATTGAATTGGTATTTATTAGATTATTTTGAATGATGTTGATTAACGTACACTCTAGAAATACCAACTTTAAAAAATTGTAATTAAAATTATATTACCAACTTTGACAAGGATTTTACAGTCAACAGATGATTGTAAGCCCAAAATCTCCTTTCGACAACAGCTTTACCATCGACAGAAGATTTTAGGTTTATAACCTTCTTTCGACAAGAGAATATATATATATATATATATATTAATTATTTTTATATATTTCATATATAAATTAAAAAAAAATATATATATATATATATATTTTTTTTTAATTTATAATGAAATATATATATATATATATTTATATATATATATATATATATATATATATATATATATATATATATATATATATATATATATATATATATATATACAGGGTGGCCGATTTATCCGAAGACATCGAAATATCTCGAGAACTATGCACAGAATCAAAAAAGTTGTCGGATGAAAGTTGTTCGACACGAAGGGGGGCATCCAGTGATAATTAAATGTACCCCCTCCCCCATCCCCTGGAGGTGGAGTGGGGGCAAAAACAATAAAACTTAAATAGGAACCCCCATTTTTTATTGCAGATTTGGATTCTCCGGAAAAAAGTACACGAATTTGACCTGGGAGCTATTGCATTTTGGTTCACAGGTGGCGCTGTAATCGATAAAAATCCAAATTTATCCGAAGACATTGAAATACCTCGAGAACTATGCACAGAATCAAAAAAGTTGTCGGATGAAAGTTGTTCGACACGAAGGGGGGCATCCAGTGATAATGAAATTTACCCCCTCCCCCATCCCCTGGGGGTGGAGTGGGGGCAAAAACAATAAAACTGAAATAGGAACCCCCAGTTTTTATTGCAGATTTGGATTCTCCGGGAAAAAGTACACCAATTTGACCTAGGAGCTATTGCATTTTGGTTCACAGGTGGCGCTGTAATCGATAAAAATCCAAATTTATCTGAAGACATTGAAATACCTCGAGAACTATGCAGAGAATCAAAAAAGTTGTCGGATGAAAGTTGTTCGACACGAAGGGGGGCATCCAGTGATAATGAAATTTACCCCCTCCCCCATCCCCTGGGGGTGGAGTGGGGGCAAAAACAATAAAACTTAAATAGGAACCCCCAGATTTTATTGCAGATTTGGATTCTCCGGAAAAAAGTACACCAATTTGACCTAGGGGCTATTGCATTTTGGTTCACAGGTGGCGAAATTGACAATTTTCGCCCGCGTAGCGGATATGGAATACGGTCATTCTAACAAAGCCGGAAAAAAATACATTTAGCGTTACCCAGGAACAACGACGTGGACGTAGTATTCTTACTTGAGTAAGTGTTCGAAATCTTGACCTTCCACTTCAATGCATTTATTTATTCTTTCTTCAAATGACTTTATACATGATAGAATCATATCTGCAGAAATTTCTGCGCAAGCAGTTCTTATGCGTTCCACCATGTTTTCACGAGTCGTTGGTACTTGTTCATAAACCTTACCTGTTAGGTAACCCCATAGGAAGAAATCCAGAGATGTTAGATCAGGTGACCTCGCAGGCCAATTAATGGGGCCACCTCTACCAATCCACCTACCATTGTAATCACGGTCTAGTATTTCCCTTGCTACTCTTGAAAAATGTGCTGGGCAACCATCATGCTGAAACCACATTGTCCGTCGGACGTCCATAGCAACATCCTCAAGTAGTAATGGTACTTCTTGTTCTAGGAAATCTCGATATTTTGTTCCATTCAAATTACCTTCAATGAAATAAGGACCAATGAGTTTATTTCCTATGATTCCACACCAAACGTTCACCGACCAAGGACGTTGATGATTAACTTGTCGTAACCAATGGGGATTTTCTACGCTCCAATAATGCATATTATGCCTATTGACGCCACCATGGTTCGTGAATGTAGATTCATCTGAAAATAATACATTAGCAAAGAAATTGTGGTTCGTTTGCATTTTTTGAATTGATATTACTAAATTCTAATATTAAAAATTCTAATATTAGAATTTTTAATATTAAATTTTCATAAGGGGATCAAACTGTCCCTATTTGCCCCCTGGATGCCCCCCTTCGTGTCGAACAACTTTCATCCGACAACTTTTTTGATTCTGTGCATAGTTCTCGAGGTATTTCAATGTCTTCAGATAAATTTGGATTTTTATCGATTACAGCGCCACCTGTGAACCAAAATGCAATAGCCCCTAGGTCAAATTGGTGTACTTTTTTCCGGAGAATCCAAATCTGCAATAAAATCTGGGGGTTCCTATTTAAGTTTTATTGTTTTTGCCCCCACTCCACCCCCAGGGGATGGGGGAGGGGGTAAATTTCATTATCACTGGATGCCCCCCTTCGTGTCGAACAACTTTCATCCGACAACTTTTTTGATTCTCTGCATAGTTCTCGAGGTATTTCAATGTCTTCAGATAAATTTGGATTTTTATCGATTACAGCGCCACCTGTGAACCAAAATGCAATAGCTCCTAGGTCAAATTGGTGTACTTTTTTCCGGAGAATCCAAATCTGCAATGAAAACTGGGGGTTCCTATTTAAGTTTTATTGTTTTTGCCCCCACTCCACCCCCAGGGGATGGGGGAGGGGGTAAATTTCATTATCACTGGATGCCCCTCTTTGTGTCGAACAACTTTCATCCGACAACTTTTTTCATTCTGTGCATAGTTCTCGAGGTATTTCAATGTCTTCAGATAAATTTGGATTTTTATCGATTACAGCGCCACCTGTGAACCAAAATGCAATAGCTCCTAGGTCAAATTGGTGTACTTTTGTCAATGTGGTTGTAAATAAATAATACGTATCCATGGTTATAAATAAATGTTTTACAGCTATATGTAAATTTAAGGCAGCAATGCTATGTTTGGTTCTAATAGATGAAAACAATTTTAGTCGATAACAGCGAAATGAATTGACAGTTTTATCACAATTTAAAAAAAAATATTTTACCATTAATTTAGTTTTAAATTATAGATTTAAATACAAATCTATGTCAATTGTTCACAACTAATTTAGATTACACCACTTTTTACCCAAATGTACAAACAGCTGTTGTTCCGGATCGCCACGGGACGAAGCCCCCAACAATCGTTTAGGTCGAGCGGGATAATATTATAATAAAATTCCTGTAGAATTAGGAGGAAAATATAAATTAACTTCTTTGCAATTAGTTTGTTTTGGGGCGTGGTTGTTGTTTTCCGAAGTCCTGCCTCTAGTAAACAAATAATCCGAACCCGAATAAACGGGCCTGTGGAAGGCACCTTCAGTTAGTTGATCGTGGGGTTCCGAGACGTTCGGACCAGTTTTATCATTATAGTTCGGGTATATATCATAGAGACAGAACCTTGAGGTGCGTTGATGGTGACTTCCCGGGTCGCTTCGCGGTCTCATCGGTGGGTGAGTAATGATTCGACATATTTATTATATTGTGTATTATGTTTATTTATATTTTGTATAAAAGTGACATCTTTATTGGCGAGATATGTCTGGGGCAGGGTCCGCTCACAAGCCCCACTGAAGAGTCCGTGAGCGGACCCGGGACGAAACATCAGCCAACCTATTTATTTGTGTTTGTCTAATATTTGCATGTGACTTAGCATGACGTAGCAGGAAAATACAGGATCATTTATCGAAATATATATTCGACCCCTGTAACCGCGCGACAACCCCCTTCCCTGTAAGTAACACAATGGTGCCGAAACCCGGGAATCAATGCCGGTAATCAGGGAAGTGGGGTTGGAGAGAATTTGTGATTTATTTATTTATTTTTTTATTTATTTATCTATTCCTTATTTATTTGAATATTTATTTTGACGGGGTAAATTATTCTACAATGTAATCCAGCGATTTAAGTCGTAATATCGATCCTTTCGAGTTTGTTGAATATTAAATGCAAAACAGCGCCTTTGACAGGTGTTCTGACGCACATCATCTTTTCTAGATGTCCGTAAGAACATCGCGCATTATAAATGTTGAAACGAAACTGTTGCGAACAGTTCGAATCATTCTAAAGATATTACCCGGTTGCATAGTTAAATTAAGAGACGAAGTAATAATCGAGGCTAAAAGAAGACGGCTCCAGACACGACGTGAGGGAGATAGCGATTTGAGTCGAGAAATTGTTTATAAGAAAATCGTTTTCGGGGCGGAAAAAACGAATTGATCTACGATAAGTAGACTAAATCGCGTCGAAGGATTCAATGGGTGTAACATAGTCCGCAACAATCCGCGTCGGGGCGAGGGATTGGTTCGCAGCGCGGAGCGGCCCGTGGTCCCAAGCTTGCCTTTAAATGGAGAGTAGCCCCGAAGTGTTCCGAGCAAACTGGGCTGGCACTAAGGGTGAACAAGAAGTTTCTAGGCTGAAACGGGAATCGGTGTCTCGCCTTCGAATGGAAGTACCCAGGCGTTCCGAGCTGGCGGCTACGGCGTCGAGCTAAGCTGGCGTCTGGCGAATATGAAGTTCGCGTTGGTTCACAGCGTAGAAATTTGAATTTGTCTTCGGCGCGCGCGTGCGCGAGTCGGGTTTCTTTCGATGATACACAATCATACGTGGCGGTTTGTGTCAATTTCTCGGCTTGGTGGCTGCACCCTTTCGTTTCTTTTTTCTAATAAATGGATCTTATTGCCTAACATTTTGCCCATTATTCGTCCTTCGATCAACAACAATAATAATGTATAATTAAAATGAAGAAAACAAAAAAAAGGTGTAAAGTGAGGAGATAGTAAATATTAATAGGAATAACTTGCGTACAAAAAGTATTAAAATACTTAGTTCATCTTAATAAAAGAGATGTATTGATGGTTAATAGAAGGGTTTCCTACAGAAAATAAATATATAGTAGTGACTATAAGAAACGTTTTAAATAGAAAGTTTCTTTTAATGGTTACTAACCGCTTCTCTTAGTGTAACGATGGATTTTCACGATTAAAAGGAATCTCGCCTTTGCTACTCTGACTTCGTCAAAAGAACGTGTTGCGAACAGAATTGATGCCTCGCGTATTTGCGGTATCCGGCGTGTTTTTTCCACTATGGTGGTTTTCCCACTACATCGTCCCGAATGGGTACTTCTCCAAGTCGAAGGGTGCCTCTAGGTCCTAACGTTATGGGCCCTTTGAAATCCGTAGTACTTTCCAGATGGATAGATATAGATAGATATATGAATAGATATAGATAGATATATGAATGGATAGATGGATAGATAGACAGATATCGAGGAAAGTGCCGATACGATTTATGACAAAGTTGAATTTGAATTTAGTCGGTAACTCGGTGCCGACAAAGTATATTGATCGAAATACAAACGAGAGATTCGATTTGACGGTTAGTCTAATTCGGACATTCGGGCGCGATGGTATCACGGCGAATTTAGGAATAAATAAAACCTTTTGAATTCGGATCGTCGAGTTTCAATCGCGAGGCATATCCGGTTATTTTAGTCGTAAACAAAATGGAATTTAATAAGATTATGCGATAGAAATATTTTACATAAAAGGAACTTTGATTTGTAATATTTTGAGGCATCATTAATTTAAAAATAAAATTCTGAAAATAAAAGTATAAATATAATTTCATGTAGCCGCATGATTGTGACTGAAAATATGTAAGCATGATTGGACCAAGAGAGGCGGCCAATCATTGATTGTTATTGATGAAACAAAGAAAAAAAAGGAGTGTTCCTGGTCCATCCCTGATTTGCTTAAGATGAATAATTAATTAATTTAGAATCGATCGGTCCTACTATTTAAATGCGAAATGATTTAATTGTATTGTTTACCGGATTTTGACTTCCATCGCCTATTGTTGTGGATTATCCCCCGCTGTCTTCGCCTTCCCGTTATTTTCGTTCGTTGTTTATTATTTTTTCTTATTCTTGATTTTATCATTTTTCGTTATTACTCCTTTTCACCATCCCCGTAGATCCACGTAGTGCGGAAGGACTTTGGTCCAACCGTGGTCTTCGAAGCCACTCGGGCTCGGGTGCATTTTGCACTTGGGGCCCTTCGACCCCGTCGTGGAGCTTGGCTCTGCCATGTGGGTCACAACACGCTGGAGAGACTAGGTGCTCTCCAGGCAATTTAGGCTGTGGGTAGCCGCGAGGGGGAGGAAAGAGGTAATCAAAGAAAATAGTTTTATTTCTTGTTAAATTCATTTGCAACTTTATTTACGACTACGTTACGAGGTCTTGGGCGAAGCCAGGTGTATAGGATCGCATAATGTATCTTATTTGTTTAAGTTTATATTTCATTTAAATTAAATCGAATTTGTTTATTCAAAACATGAAGTGAATATTGTTCAATTTATGTATTATTCATTAAAAATTAATATCATTTTCGAATATCCAATTATGTAAAAGTGACGTTAAAAAAGCTAAAGCCGTATTATTTATTTCAAATTTAAATGTGTGGTGTTTTCAAGACGGCGTTCTCTATGTGCACGGTGATCCGCGAGGAAAGCCGGGGCCTTGATTAAATTTAGGAGAACTGAAGAAACTGTGTATTAAAAGGAGTACGGATATATATAACGGTAGTTAAATAGTTTCTTAATTTCTAAAGATTCTTCGGTTGTCCTAGTAGGCTCAGAGCTCAGAAGGTTCTGAGGCCTACCATCAGCCTCGTTAGGAAAATCATTATTTTCCGGGTTTTGAAGGCTGGACGGCACGAAGCGTTCTTTAGGTTCGATTCGTGGCCGCTAGTAACCACATGGTTACCGAACAATGTCGGGGAATACCACCACTCTTTGTTCGTCGAATTAAAATATTTAGCGATCCGTGTTGTTATTACGCGGGAGAGATGATAATAGCTTTTCCTCTTTGTATTTCGTAGAAAGGGGCGGGGCGATAAATTTTGAAAATAGAGGGAAGAAGGGGAATCATTTTCGTGATCGCGGAAAAATTGCGATTCAGTTCGGCTTTGGCTTTTCTCGCGTTAACTTCGGTAGGAGGACGGAAAATCGCAAAATAAATAAACTTTGATTGTGACCTTGTTGATTACTATTGTTTTTCTTCTCGACCGTTCATTCCCAAACACCAGGGGAGGAGTAACGTTTGAGAATCATACTAGACTTGAGGCTTATGAAATTTAGTTTAGGCAAATTTAAATATCTGGAAGTCAGGGTGGCAAGGAGTGGTCCTTGACAATCCGTGTTCGTTCGAAATTGTTATGGTTGGTTTACTTGATAGGACAGAGACTCAAGTAGAAAGCAAAAACAAAATTGAATCCCTTGTTTTGTTATTCAATGTATTCAGTTTGCGTAAATATATACGATACATTAGTTTAGAGCGACTTGCATCCGTTCTACATGTTCAGGCCTCAGTCAGTGAATAATAAAAGTATTAAAAATTAAAATATAAAGAATTTGATTGACTAGACGTTCATGTTTGCCAGGATAGATTTATCGGAATGTCTATTTACACTCACGAAATGCCTCCCACCGCGCGTACTTCGTGATGCCCCTCTCGCGGTTAGGTTAACGGATAGTATCCGGCGCGGCCCCCCGCAGGGTGGGGGTGGGAGTTGTTCCATACGTGGATATAGACTCAGCCTAGATTTATAAAATGAAAATATGGCGAATTAAATGTATTTGAATTGTTTGTCTATTTTAATCCGTTCCTAAATATGGGGGAGAATATCGACGAGTTCTGTGGGGAACGGAAAGACAGACAATAGATTTGTGCGCCGATTGTAGCAGACGTCATCATTGGCGATAAGACGTCCGAAAGTTATAATTTCCCATGAACAATCAAATCATATTTACCATAGTATCTACGCGATGAAGTAACTGAAGTATCTAAATTTACTTGTCCCCAGAACTATTTTGACTTTTACGAACACATGTATATAAAGGCTTAAACATCATTCACAACCCCACGAAAATCTTTGGATGTCATGATGGAAGTGTTGTCACGGCGACCACTATAAAATATCGCGTTTTTATTATCGCACATCCGAAGTACGGATGTCGACACATGAAATTTAGATTTATTTACAAACATATTTCTCCGAGAAGTTCATACGAATCGTGAATTGATAGTCTTTTGAATTCGGGTGTAGTTAGTTTCATACATAAATGGGCATTTGCAACATTGGTCGATATTGAGAACGGATTTCAAAATATAGTATCAGGAATTACGTTGACGGGAGATGGGTTTGTGCGCCCGATTCCAACAGTAAAAAGCGCGACTTTCAGCTGGTAAAAAAGAAAAACAAAAAACTAACTTGATAAGATTAATTATACAAAAGTGTCGAATAGTCCATGTTTGCATTTTATGATTTTTACATGTTTGTATTATCGACCTTGCTCTGAAGAAAAGAAAAAGGGACACTGTCAAAATGGAAAGGAACTAGACGGACATAGTGAATTGCTTACTTAACCCTTCTCTCCCGCATGGGCCACACTGCGCGGGAGGATGCGAGTCCGACCGTGGCCTACGCCGACCAGGCCCGAGTGCATTTGCATTCGGGGCCCTTCGACCCCACCGTGGAGCTTGGCTCTGACATGTGGGTCACCATAGTTCGCGGAACCAGGTTCCTCCGAGACAATTCCGGCTGTGGACAGACATGAGGGAGAGAAGTGGGTAGCCAAAAAGGCTCGTAACTATAATATAAGATGATGTATCGGTTAAACTAAGGATGTAATCGCGAGAGTCGGCCAAGACAGCGCAAGGACGATAATACTGAGATGGATGATAAATAAAACGAATAAGATCAAAAATAATTTGAAGGCATATCATTGATAACAAAACTAGAGTATTAGAGTAGGATGGACATATAGTGCCTGTATGTGGGTAACAATAGTTTCTCGTCATGAAAAATAACGCGAAAATAAGTAACTGGCAAGTTTTAGAATTGATTTACTTTATGTGTCGACTCCGTCTTTGGGAGTTTTTGCGAGATACCGACTTTGGAACTTAGCTGTTTACATTGTAGAATGGTTTGACGGACGGTTCAGGCGACACCTTGGCGCGATCCGGAATAAATGTTAAAAATTTAAATTATTTTAAATTTGTGGGGGAGAATGTTCCGGATCGCCACGGGACGAAGCCCCTAATAATCGTTTAGGTCGAGCGGGATAATATTATAATAAAATTCCTGTAGAATTAGGAGGAAAATATAAATTAACTTCTTTGCAATTAGTTTGTTTTGGGGCGTGGTTGTTGTTTTCCGAAGTCCTGCCTCTAGTAAACAAATAATCCGAACCCGAATAAACGGGCCTGTGGAAGGCACCTTCAGTTAGTTGATCGTGGGGTTCCGAGACGTTCGGACCAGTTTTATCATTATAGTTCGGGTATATATCATAGAGACAGAACCTTGAGTTGCGTTGATGGTGACTTCCCGGGTCGCTTCGCGGTCTCATCGGTGGGTGAGTAATGATTCGACATATTTATTATATTGTGTATTATGTTTATTTATATTTTGTATAAAAGTGACATCTTTATTGGCGAGATATGTCTGGGGCAGGGTCCGCTCACAAGCCCCACTGAAGAGTCCGTGAGCGGACCCGGGACGAAACATCAGCCAACCTATTTATTTGTGTTTGTCTAATATTTGCATGTGACTTAGCATGATGTAGCAGGAAAATACAGGATCATTTATCGAAATATATATTCGACCCCTGTAACCGCGCGACAACCCCCTTCCGTGTAAGTAACAGCTGTATTGGGCTTAAATTTGTTATTATTTTGTTTCACGATTTTGAAAGGTGATAACTTCAACCAATCGGTGTGAACCATGTTTCTGCATGTTTCTGAGATCAAAACGTATCTAAAAATATGGTTATAGATAAATGTAAAGCAAGAATAACATTTTTTACTTCATACACAATAAAACAATTTTTGTCGATCACAGTGAAATGAATTGACAGTTTTATGATCAATGTTACTAATTTCTGATATTTTACCACAAATTCATTTTTAAATATGTATCTGATATTTAACCACGAATTCATTTTCAAAGTATATAATGTAAAATATTACAAATTGAATGAGATTGCTCCTTTCTACCCTAGTGTTCAAAATGCCGTATCGACCTTAAATTTCTTATTATTTTTTTTCACAATTTTGAAGGTGATAACTTCAACCAATTGGTATGAACCAAGTTTTTCCAAGTTTCTGAGATCAAAGCGTATCTAAAAATATGGTTATAGATAAATGTAAAGCAAGAATTACATTTTTTACTTAATACATAATAAAACAATTTTTGTCGATCAGAGAGATATGAATTAACAGTTTATGGTCAATCTGATTCTAATTCTATTATCTCTCAGTGAAGAAAATCTTGTTGAAGGACAGTTTCATATCTAAAATCCTCTATTGATATAAAACTGTCACTGAAAGAAGAAGAAACAAAGGTTGTGTAATTAGTTTGGAAATGTATTTATTTACATTGAATCATTAATATTTATTTTATATAAAAGTCAATAAATGTGTATTGTTTCTATCAAAACAAATTTGGTTTTACTTTTTCTAATTTTAAAACGCACAACATTCACTACCGAAGTATACACTACAGTTTTGACGAATTTCGTCCACAATTTATACTTTTCTCCCGAGCTATTTTGGACGAACTGCTGTTGTGCTGGTACGATCGCAAAGATAAGCTGTGATAGTTCACGCGATCGGCGGGAACGCTCCATCTTTTCGTTCGTACCAACTGCACGGTAGAGGGCTATGAATGCGTTTCTTAGTCATTCCGTAATCGCCTAAAATGTCTTTCCGTGTTCAGAAAGATCAGCCGCGCGGGGGACAGGAGCAGGGGTAAAGAACAGAAACGAGGGTAGGGGATCCACTCACCCTTTAGGTGCCTGTACCACCATTTTTCAGGCAGAGTTAATGGCTATCATTCTACAGCAGTGAGTGAGGATGGCGGTATTGGCATCACCATTCACTC
Organism: Trichopria drosophilae; assembly: GCA_030407085.1. Lineage (NCBI taxonomy): Eukaryota > Metazoa > Arthropoda > Insecta > Hymenoptera > Diapriidae > Trichopria > Trichopria drosophilae. Next base: position 86,786,447 of record CM059583.1, read on the forward strand.
TAGCAACAGAAGTGCCGAACAGGCCTTCAATCACTCCAGTAAGAGGTCAGGAGTAGTCTGGGGTTGCTATAAGTCCCTGAACAGACTAGCTGCGAAAACCTGTGTCACGTGGCGCTGGTTCGCAAGCCATAATGGATACAAGGGCAGCGTGATTGCAAACAATCTAGCTAAACTTGCAGGAGAAAAGAACATTATTGGGTCCGAACTAACGGAGTGCGCGAAGACCTCGCTCGAGAAGTATTCCGGACGAGATTCGTGCTCGATCATCGAAGGACATGGGATGTGCGCAAACCAAACTTTTTATTGGCGATCTCTGGCCCTGCAGATGGAAATCGGTGTTCTTGAGTGCCAAAGGATCGGCTGTCAAGGATTTGGTTGCAATGATCACTGGACACGGGGACCTCCGAAGAGATCTCTTCAAAATCAGTCTGGCAAATTAATCGGGCTGCAGATACTATGGAGAGGCGGCAGAAACCGCCTTCGCATTCTGTGTGAATGCCGTTCTACCGCTCAGCGCAGAGTGGAATGGACGGGTTAAGGAGGAGTGCAAATGGATTACCCAAGCACTCTAGTTCTGGTCTAAGCCGTCGAACCACCTGTAACTTGTAAATGTATGTATAATAATACATATTTTATATATTTTCGACTAAAATTACAAGTTGTTTAGTCTAATAATATATGGACACATTTATTTATTTTATGATTGTGGTCTGGAGCGATATTTTGTATTCAAACTTGTTAAAGCGAGAATTAAAATACAATTAAGAAGAAAAATGAATACTCAAAATTTCAGAGAATTAGATGAGTGGTTTTTCCAGCTGTCACAAGATGAACTTGATAGTGCCTTAAGTCGGCTCGAATTAAATAAGTTCGCATGAATATGTGTCCCTATTAATTCATTAGTTAACAGGCACGAATAAAATTATACTTTAAGTTCGATTAGGCGATGACAATGAACAAAGGCATAGGCGCGACGAGTTATTAGAATCTTTAGTCGTCATAGTAAGGTTAGGGTCGAGTTCCAGGCTCAGGTTTATTATGGACCAGAAAATTCGTAGGTGGATAATGTGAATAATAATCTTGAAAATTTGGATGATATAATTGAAGAGCAGTCGAATGGGGTACACAGTACACAGTAAAATCGATTAGAAAGAATATTTTAGCACCAGTTATTTCTCGTTGATCTCGCGAGTTTCGGGCTACAATTTTATATAATAGGTCATAGATTCTGCGTTAAAGAAGACGTGAAAGTTTCCCTGACTTGAAACGGCAGTTGTTACCAGGACAAAAATTCGACTGGAGTAACAGCAATATAACAGCCCTTGTTGCAAGGCATTAGTAATAACTCTTGTAATCTGCAGATATTTATATAAATAAATATCCACATTTATTCCTAACTTGCGTAATAAGACAATTTTTGTTACATATTTTAACATAAATGACGACAAATACCAAAGATTATAATACTTATATGGTAAACAATTTTTTTAAAATTGCCAAAGAATCGAATATCGATAACTGTACAGTTAGTTCACTCGGCCACCCCATATTTTTTCATTGCAGCGCAAACCACCGCCTATGAACTTCTCCCCTCTCGCAATCAGAAGCTTGGAACATATTGTCTGTAGTTTAGCCGCTTGGGAAATGCACTCTAAGTCAATCACATATATGCGCCTGAGAAGCTCCGCTGAAAAATTTGGTCCGAAAATACTAAATAGCTGGCCTTATCATTTCTAAATGTTTGTGGCAGCGCGAGAACTTAGTAATTGCTGTCTACTTTTTTGACGTAGCCTATAAACTATTATTTGCATGCAAGATTTTTAAACTTTATAAACTATTGACCTTGAATTATTCATTTATAGTACAGTAATGTATGCGATAGATTGTTGACCACAGTATCCAAAGAAAGCACTATAAGATTTGTGATTCTCTAAATTGTCAGATAATTTTTTGCAACATGTGCCATAATCTGAAATAGGGTTTTGCGAATCGAGTATGAAAACTTTGATTAACCAAACAAGAACAGTTGTTTCGAAGAATCTAAACTATTAATAAAATTCACAATAAAGAACACAACAATTATATATACGCAACGATTTTATGGACTTAACTCTACTTACTGCGTTTAATTAATACAAGTGACAACTCGTTTGTTTCGTTCGTATATTTGTATCAATTCGTAATTAACTTTTAATTGAAATGCAAATTTATAACTTATGTTTATATATATATATATATATATATATATATATATATATATATATATATATATATATATATATATATATATATATAAATATTATAAAAAACCAGAATATTAATATTATTTTGTATGGCATATATACTTAATATTATGAAAAGCACCCACTTTCTACATCTTTTTTGAAACTATTTATTTGTTAATATGGTTTAATGTTTTTACAGTAATTTTGGAATTGAGGAATTGTAATTTTCGCCTCCGCGAAAAAACGCTCTAACTCGACTTAGATGCTTTTTCCAGAAATGAGTTAAATTGCAAGAGCATGTTGTGATGTTATTAATGTATTCATTAGGCAATAATGACGAATTTTTTTAACGCTGAAACAACAACCGTTTATGGAAAACCGGCCTAACTTGGCTTCGTTAGGCTGTTTTTAAGAAAATCAAAATAATCGAATTATTATTATTATTGCGCTAAAAAAAAAAAAACAAGTTGGTGCGGAGAATCAACTACAAATTATTTGGTAGACCCAACATAATGATTCGTACTTGGTTCCGTCTACTATCTGAAGTTAGTTAGAAGAAATACAAAAAATTGTCTGGGTAATAAACCCAGTTTGTTAACCTAACGAATTAATTTTTACCTTTCGGTTGATCTATAATACCCAACCAATTAAAGAGTTCGCTTAACTATTTGGAAGTAGTCTTTCTAATCAATTGTTTGTCTAGATCTCACCCTCTGAGATAGTTCATTAGGACAACAAATTTATTGGTTATCCCAGCCAATTCGTTGGTCTCGTGTATTACTATAAGAAATATTAATATCAACAATATTATAATGTGAGTTGAAACCGCAAATTTTATTTTGAGCTTGTCATTATAGATGCTACTATTGATCGGCATGTATGAATCATATATTCCTTCAATATTCATAAAAAGTATCTAATTTTGCTGAATATTCATAAAAACGAAAATGATTTTCAGAATAACAGCCTAACTCCACATTTTTCGAATAATTTATATTATTATACAGATGCGATAAATGTATACGTGCAATATCGTACATATCGTTCCTTTATGTTCACACTGAATACGAGCACTGTTGGTAAATCCTGTAAACAGTTACACAGTTTATTTTTGAATTTTCTCGAAATCGACCTTTTCGGGTTAAGCCGTTTTCCGCGCAGCTCCTCAATTACTGGTAATTATTAATAAATGTTGCTTGCTGATATTTCTCAGCTAGTACGTTTTCAAGAAACAATATTAATTTTCTAAGTGTCTGAACTTATGGGCGGACATTTGTGCTAGACCTAAAACTGCATACTGACATTTTAAACAATGGTAATGTGTTTGTTTGCCTGAATGTTGGCAGTTAAGTGCACTACACGTATTATTTTGTCTAAATTTTTGAAAACCTGCTGCGGTTATACTATCTAATTTAGCATGTTGTCTTCTATGAGCCACAACTTTATTCGTATCTGTACAAATAAAATCGCATTTTAAGCAATGGAAATGCGAAGCCTTATTTTGTACTGAAGTTAGCGATGATGTATATGAGCAATGTTTTCTTCCGCACTGCACATTTGCACGATACTGTTGAAAATCACCTCCCATTATAGTATCGAGGCGTTCATGTCTTGCTGTATGTTGAACAAAACGCGTTTTATCGCAAAATGAATACCCACAGTCTGATCGTATGCAATGAAAATGGGTTTGATGCTCACGATAACCACAATGTTGATAATTACAATCCTCGTTAAATCGAAAACGAATATAACCTTTGGGTACCGGTTCATCTTTAAGCATTCGCATCGTTTGATGTAATCTTTGTTTCTTTACATCCATTAATCTTACGTCGGGCGCTACGCGTGACCTTTTTGAACATTTCAAATTGCAAGCTACATTTCTTAGTGGTTTTTCAACACCAGTTGATTGAACATCTGGTTGCGCTGAACTACATGGAAATAATAAATTAGGAGAATTGGGGTACAATGCACTACTATGTAATATCGATGGTAATGTTTGATTCAGAATAGAAATTTTCTGGTTCATTGCATTCATTACTGACGTGTTTGGAAATTGAAAACTCCGAGTAAATCCCATTTCAATTCCTACTGGTGATTGGTTCTTGTTTAAAGTTATCGGTGATGATAATCTGGCAATGTCTATATTTTGGTTTTGATCTCTATCAGCTGTCGAGTTAACAATATGAGATGGTTTGATTTCTCTATAATTTTGTACAATATAATCATTTTGTCGTAATGTGGATTCTTTGGTGCAATTTTGATCTGTACTTTCATGGCCTAAAGTACATTTTTGTACTTCTTGATCGCGCGGCCTTTTATTGTTTGGTGAACGAAATTGAACATGATGAGTAAGAAATTCTTTGTCATGTGTAATCTGTGCTAAATAATTTGATCCCAATTGATGCGAAGTCAGCAATGACAGCTCATGATGTTGCTGGCTTAAAATGGCTCCAGAAGAATGTTTTGCCATGTGACAAATTAATCTGTTGCGTTCAGAGAACGCTTGATTGCAAGCATTACAATGATAATGACTTTTTTTTTTTAATTTACAGAATGACCGACTGCAACTTTTCTCAGGTCCATACAGTGCATGAAATAACGTAGGGCTTGTTGTAGGTAATACTTCTGAAAACATAAAAGCAAATAAAGAAAATCATTTAAAGCTTTTAATAAAGACGTGAAATATAATACTCACCTTTATGTAGCGATGTTTGCACAGAGACAACAGCACCGGGGTATATCGGTTCTGTTGGTGGACCACTGATCGGATAATAAGTACCAGAAGCTCTCACCACTAATAACACATAAAACTTACTGTAAGTTTACTATTCATATATTTTATGTCTATTGAAATATAGGTATAATTTTGAACTAATTGAAGCAATGTAAATATTATAGTATTATGATCATTATAAGAATAATTTTCACTGGTTTAAATAATTTTATAGTATGAATATTTGGAGGAATTGCATAAATATAATATTTTCATTTTAAAAAACCTTTAGAACGTAATTGGACATTACGCATCTTGTTGTAGAGTTGCATTTAAATTAACTATCTCTAAATAGAAACAATCTGGGGTATTTACTGGCCTACCTCTAATGCACGTTTTATTTTTACATGTGCGAGATAAAAAGTATTTTAAACATATATAGGGTACCTAAAAATTTGCCTAAAAGGTCTGTTCTGGTTCTTGGTTTATCTTACCTACCTCTATTAGACTAAAAGTCTGCATTATGAGCAATAAGGCATGTATAATATGCGATTCGCAAATTTGATCGCAGTTACGGATCCATACGCAAGGACCGAAGGGATTCAGACCGCATATAATAAAAATAATTAATATAAATAAAAAATTCTTTTTAAAAACCACGTTTTTATAAATGGACTAAAAAGGATAAAATAATTTTTCCCATCCACACAGGTCACTAATACCACGCCGAAATAAATACGCATTAATTTTTCATTTTATGACGAAATAAAATATCTGTAAGGCTTAAAATGGAAAACGTGGGCCCAATAGAGGTAACAGAAATTACTAGCATGTCTAAACTAGCGTGTCATATTGTTCATTTAAGCATAAGTTTCTCATTTGTTATTGTTCGTCGAAGAATCATTTCTGTTACCTCTATTGCGCCCAAGTTTTCCATTTTAAACCTTGCAAATATTTTATTTCGTCATAAAATGAAAAATTATTGCGTATTTTTTTGGGCGTGGTATTAGTGACCTGTGTGGATGGGAAAAATTATTTTATCCTTTTTAGTCCATTTATAAAAACGTGGTTTTTAAAAAGAATTTTTTGTTTATATTAATTATTTTCTGCTTTTTAGTTTTAATATGTCAAATTTTACAATCGATTTTAAACTATTACATTTATAAACAATCTAAAAAGAGCAGTTTCAAAATGAAAAGAATATGCAAGTGGTTTTAGATGACAGGCTCCTCTGGTGGCTTACGCCCAGAATTGTTGAGAATCCTGATGAGGTTTTCTCACGCCAGAATTCGTGAACTGTTGCAGCACTTATATATGACACTAATTCACTACTGCTCCACTTGCCGTCGTGGATGAGTATATATAGGAAAGAGAATTAATGACGTCAGTGGAGGACTTTTCCCGATTGCGAAAAGAAAACAAAGGACAAGAGTGACGGAGGAAGGGGGGAAAACGCCGGGCCCCCCGCTAAATGTTAAAGGACAAAACAACGACAGAAAAACGAGTATAATGGAATGTATAGATTCAATCAAGAACGGAAAATAAGCGCATTTTTTTTTTGAAACTTATTTTTTATGAATGCATTGTCATCCAATTTTGGGCTATCCTAAAAGTTTCAAGTCTCTAGCTCATCGGTAAGTTAGTTTAAAATTGATTACAAGATTTGCACCGGTCAAACAGACAGACAGACGGACAAGAATACGAGTTAATAAAAACGTGGTAAAAAGCATTTCGTGTAAAACGTAGATGTGTCCTGAATGAGACTGCTATGAAAGCTCCATGCTCCCCAGACATTTGAGACTCGTCTGTTGAATTGTCTACAATAATTAGCACCAATACTCCCAGATCGTCTTCTCTGGTAATGGTTTAAATGTTTGTCACTATTCTATTCAAGTTATTGCCCACAAAAAATAAATGCTTTATACGTTTTAGTTACGATCTCGGCTAGAAGTTTCGTTATAAAACGAAATTTGTTTTTTTACAAACGATAATCATCGTCTTCTCTATACTGACATCGATTGTGTTAATTTCATAATATTATAACAATGCTTGTAACTTTCTTTGAACTCCATTGATGAGTAAGTGAAAATTACCAATAATACAAACAACTATATGAACAGTAAATATCAATATAATGTTATGATATTTTTTTCTCACGCCGGCTCAGCACTGGCTCGTTAGAGCCGAAGAGGTAGAACCAACAGGCTAGAAATCAAAAGCTGGCACTTATACGTATGGTAAATAAATGAAATATATTCTTAAATCGAATCAATACAATATATCTTGGTGGTCGAGTGGATCAGAAAATATGGTACTTAATACAGTGTCCGCTTAATCGTAATTCGTTAGATGGACTAGAAATATGGTACTCAATATGTAGATGAAGTACTCTTAGTGAAAAAAGCCACCTCTTCTGTCCAATATGCATTTGCACCAAACAATTCTTTTCTTGGCTGAAGATTTAGCTACACGTGCCTACTTTTATTTGACCTAGGGCCTTTTTGAAAATTCAATGAACATTCGACAAAAATTGATTCTCTGGAGTTTTAAAATCACAGATTACTAGCTTGAAGTCAGTATTCTGAAGCTCAAAATGGCGGACCCAAAATGACTAAACAAGAGCCAAAATTCAAACGATTTGAACGAAAATCGGTACCCGGGAGTTGTCTACGTCATTAATTTCGAATCCTGTATCAAAACAACAAATTCAAAATGATTTAAACAAAAGAATGAACACAAAAAGAATGGCGGACCAGGATTATGTTAATTTAAGATTAACTGTCGATTTCACCAGTATCTTATACCCTGAAAATTCCAGAATTTTGCATCCATTTATCGCCGAGATATAGTGAGTTAAAGTCAACACAATTTATGGGATAAATCATTCCTCCGTTCCCATTGTCTTTCGGGACCATGCTTTTCCGGATGAATTCACGCGTATAGTCCAGGCATTCTGTAGTTTTACGTGCCAAACTTGCTACCTGACAAGTGAGATATGGGAAAAATTGGGAAAATTCCGAGGAATACAATGAACTAAAATTAGACCACGGGGGAGAGGGAGAAGTTTGTCAAAATGGATTCCGAAGTTGATAAAAAACAGTTTTTCGGTTATTGGAAAAAAAAGTAAATATTGGGTGGAAAAAAGTTTCAAATGAAATAGATAATGCAAAATGTTACAGAAGTGGCCCAATTAGATAAAAAAGATGCAAATTTGGCGAAGTTGTCGCGAAAGAAACGTTTTTTATGTCAGTTTTTTAAATTATCTCTAGTTTTTAGAAAAAAAGAGATATTGACTCAAAAATTTAAAAAGTATAGTCATTTAGTAACAGAAAAACATTTTTCTGCTAAAATATTTCATAGTTTTTGCAAAACACGGTTTAAAAAAAAAAGGTGGTTTCGTACCATCCGATATCAACAGGTTCTGGCGTACCTACAGAGGTTTTCTGGGGCTTGAATTATTCATAAAGAGTTGCACTATTCAGTGCAATATATGCACACTCTGTTGAACAGTTACAAAATGGCGGAAAATCGGCTTAAAAATGACCAAAAAAAATTTTAGCCCGAAAAACGACTATAACCTTCTTATGTCAATGCCTATCTTTATGGCATTAGCATCACTGAATTGCTGCCATTTTTCTGTAAATTTTTAAAAAATTTCAATTCTTTTCCCAGGACCTTCTGCAGCCGCCATAATTTTTTGTTTCAAAATTTTTTCAGACGATTTTCAGACCTGGCTCGGACGATTTTCATGCGGCAGTCGGCAGTCTCAAACGATTATGTCATGCATGACTTAATCGTGCAATAAATATGTATTTTATTTTTGTTTGCCTTATGCAAATTGTCATTTCCGAAGTATTTTTTGCTGCCGAAAACAGTGGTGGCCTCAAAATTTCTTTATCATGCACAATTTTTTAAAGAAATGAGGTGAAATATGTCAAATTTTGTTTTTTACCACATGAATCATTTTTTTTCTAGCAGATTTATAAAAACAGTGGATCTATTGGAAAATTTAAATTAAATACTTCGAAACGATTTTGTATGTCTTTCTGTAATAATTCGTAAAAATAAATATTTTTATACGAAAGATTCATCAAAATTCTGCAGAAACCATGTATTGTAATAATTTATTATACTAATTTTTTGGAGTTAAAATCATTTATAAAAATAATATATCGCTTGTATTAAATATTATAGAACTGTTTAGATTAAATAATAATTTCTACTTTAATTTGTATAAATGATGTTAACTCCAAAAAATTAGTATAATAAATTATTAGCCACCACTGTTTTCGGCAGCAAAAAATACTTCGGAAATGACACTTTGCATAAGGCAAACAAAAATAAAATACATATTTATTGCACCATTAAGTCATGCATGACATAATCGTTTGAGACTGCCGAGTGCCGCATGAAAATCGTCCGAGCCAGGTCTGAAAATCGTCCGACTCTTGGAGGAATTTCGTGCGGCAGAGTGGGGAGAATGTTTATACTCCGCACGTTCGATTTGGCCACGGAGTATGCACGATCTTTATGCGCGCCTACCTAGATTTTTCGTCCGGTGGTCTAGTACCTTTATTGCGCGTAGAGGGCGGGACGAAAATCTTACAATACTTGTACAGAAAAACTGTTTTTGATCAACTTCGGACGCCATTTTGACAAACTACTCCCTCTCCCCCGTGGTCTAATTTTAGTTCATTGAATTCCTCCGAATTTTTCCAATTTTTTCTATATCTCACTTGTCAGGTAGCAAGTTTGGCACGTAAACGCTATTTTTTCGACAGAATGCCTGGACTAGTAACGAACAAAGGCCTTTTGTTTCATAAATTATAATGTAACAAAAGTATACCTGATTATAAAAAACTCTTCCCTGGTGAAAATTTCCGTGAAATCATATGGTAAATCATATGAGATTTTTATAATTTCTTTAATATCTTAGAGGAATCCAGATGATTGTAATTCATTTTCTCATATTATTATTATTTCTTATAATTACATGAGAAATCACATGAAAAGTTTCCCGGATCGACTGATATTTTAAAAATCTCATATGATTTATCATATGATATTACGAACATTTTCAGTAGGGTTATTATGATTTAAATTTTTAATCAGTATTTTACATCATGGCCCACGATCTACTTCATATTGAAGTTTTTTAGTGTAGCGCAGCGCCGGAACGATTTCAATGGTTTCTCCCTAAACTGCTTCTTTGCGCGCTACAAAAATAAAGAGCGGTTTGCATAAAAGCTGTACGTCAGTAGACGGCAGTCACTTAAAGCAGCCACGATCATTATTTGCTGCCCAAAAAATTCACCCACTTAATTAGCACAATTTAAAAGTAAATATTTCACTAGGTTTTTACGGGTAGTGTTTAAAATATGCAAGCAGGTTTGGTTAATAGTAGAATGAACCACTACGTGTATTGTGTTGTATTTTTCATTAAAAAATTCCGCCTCTTACAACGTGTCGGAGAAAATTCATCAAGATAGATCGATCAATCCTTTCGAGAAAGATTATGTACTGTTACCCGCTGAACACATGTTACTTATTTTAATTAGGATCTGATGATATTGAGACTAACTCGTCAAATAATTAACCAGAATTATCAAAGTGCAATCTTCACGAAAAAATAAATTATCCGAAAATATTTTAATTATTTTTCTTAGGAGCTCGGGATTGAAATCAGGGCTGCGAAATGAAAACAGCATACATTCATCTTCATATTAAACATTTATTATTAACTAAATTAAGAAAGAAATGTACATGAAATACTACTATAATTACGTCTCACGCAGTAGTCTTATATTTCAGTTTTCACAATATTCCGAATTATGTTAAATGGAAATTATCGTATTTGATAATTTCCAAATTAATCGAACAAAAAGCGATTCGAAATCCCGAATTTATTCGCTGAATTAGCACTCTTAATTAGATATGATGAAATGATCGCAGTCAAATCGCGACCTACAGTCCTACCTGCCTACAGTGTAATTGTACACTTTCACCCTTGAACAGGGATCAGTGCCAATTCTAATTAATAAAATTAGTTAATTTTATTTGTTAGTAATTAATCCCAATGCAGTCTCAGCGACTATCACGGATTAATTAATAATTTGGAAAATCTCCGTCAATCGTTTCTAAGCGAGTTCGATTCGGGAGATTGTTGGGATCGAAGATTTCTGGTCAATCGCTTAGCGAGATCGGCGAGAATCGTCTGGCGATTCCTTCCGTTGTCTCCACCAGGTAACCTCGGTTCGTGGAACGGGGGAACTTACCCCCAGCAAGACTCGGTCACGTGCGTGCAAGTGCCATCGCCAGCATCTCTTAAAATTTCGTACAGCAAGAGATCGACTCAGCGGGGTCGTCTTTGCCTCCTTCCGCGCCTGAAATCGCGAATACCTAGGTGGCGGTTCCCGCACTCCGCCTCGCACAAGGTTCGGAAATATGGGGGCAAAGAACATGCGGGACACAATTTATTTAAATGTCAAAATAAATTTCAGTTTTATTGCCAACAAACAAAGGATATAGGGGCTCACGGCCCAACACAATGTACAATTCTTGGCTCACGCGCGACTTACATATACGTCGCGGTCGGCTCGCCCCCTCCCTTTCTCGCTCGTTCTCCTTCGTCTTCGTCCTCCGGCAATCCCGGACACGCAAGGACGACGTCCTCGACCCCGAAAATGTCGGGCTCGCTCAGACGACGTTCCTCGTTCCCGAAAACATCTGGACACGGTATACCTCCTCGCCCGATTCTTTTTGATTCTTAGCGGAATCGCGCGCGCTCAGTACTCGCTGAGGGTCTGGACTCGACTGACTTTCGACTCGATCGGCGGCGCTCGGGCTGGTTCGGGGCCGTTCCTACAACACGATGCCGTCACGAAAACGAATTTAACAGGTCCGCCGGTGTAACGTCCCGTTACAAAGTATATGTCTAATTTTCCTTAAAAATTTCGACAATTGATAAAAATGATAATAAAATTAAAATTTCAAAAACCTGACTATCCAGAGTCTCCGGAATTATCTTGAAAGTAATGACGATTGACAAAATTCTAGCTTAAAAATCTAAACCAGTCTCCAAAATCTTGCAACGTGCAGGTAAGGTAAAATAATCGGACTCGAGAAACTGATTTGCATATCGAAATAAGTTCTTTATTATTCTGTTTTTTAAAGAGACCAGAATTTGCGAGTCGGTAGAGCGCGCGTAATTTGATAGCGTATCCAATTTCTGTACTGTTTTTTTGGAAGCAACTCCACCTGTGAGGATAAAAAATCATCAATTCAATTATTTGGACCTGCCTACCCGCACTTGACAGGGATACCCGGTACGCTGACCAAAATACCACTGCAAGTTTACATGCTGGATGCACACTCTTACCCTGCCACAGATACTTGAGTAGCCTAGGAATCGGACCGAGCGAAGTCGATCCATGGACTGTACGGGACGATCTGGCGACGACTGTCGTGATTTCGGAAATTTCCCCCAAAGGACCCCGCACAAACCTTATGGAAATTGGCTTTCGGTGGATTCTCTTCAAACTGCGGGAAAATGTTGTTCATACCAAGCTGCTCAAAAGTTCTCATGGCCATAACTTCCGTTAAAGCAGGGTTTTGGCTCTATGGGCACTTAAAGGTTGGTAATTTGCGATGAAACGAATCCTTACAGTATACAAATTAGACATATTTCCTCACCAGCGATTAAAATAGTATTGAAAAATGATACTCGGAGGTGTTCGGGGTCTCTGATTACGAATCTGAGCTCAAAATGTGAAAATTCAAAATGGCGGAACCGACAAGGGGGGCCAAAAATAAGAAAAATTAGTTATTTAATGAAAAAGGTTGACCAATATTTTTCGGGAACCTTTTCGGGACTAAGAGAGTACAGGCTCTTTCGTTTCATGTTCCCCGATTCCCCAAAATACTTTATTCAGTGCCCTGATCAGACTCGAACTACTTGTTTTTAGGTGACCCTAATCTCGTATACACAACCTTCGTGAAGAAATACAGTGTACTTTTGCGAGTTTTTAGCTTGCGGTATTTGCCAGAAACTACTAGTCATATCTAGGCTAGACATATATCTGGCACCCATACATTTCTGAAAGACCTCCTCAGGATTAGGAGGTGTATCATAGTCGCTCATTAAATTCCCATTTAAAGCTCTTGCGTCTAAGCATAATCTTACTGACCTATCCTTTTTTACTACCGTGATCATAGGCTTAATGTACGGATTCGTAGAAGGAATTTTGTTGATCTGCGTTGACCTTTTTGCAAGCGTAAGGAATTGTGTACGAATTATAAGAAAATGGTTCATCGTCTTTTAATTTAAGTTCATGCTCATAGATATTCGTCCGGCTGGGATGTTTTTCGAAAATATCTTGACAATTTGACAATAAGATCATCAATTTATCCTTTTCTTCATTATTCAGAAGTGTACAATTTTCTACCTTTTTTTTTTAATTTCCTCTTGTGTAATTCGTAGATAATTTTCTAGAAGGCTAGCTTGTCAAGGTTTTAAACATTTTCGTTTCATTATGAATGTTATCAATTGAAGGAATATTTATGCAAAATTAGCCAGAAGAGTAGTTTCTCGTGCCTGACAATGGCTCCCTCGACGATGCTAATCGAAACGGCGGCTCCTGCAAGCCCTTTCTGGACGTCTACGGAATCTACCCGCTCGTATTCGTTCCAACACAAAAGATGATTATTCCCTTACTTACAAATGAGAATCGGCCGGACTCGTACTTAAGATGTCTCGGCACTGACGTCCGAGATCAGACTGAAGTCTGGACGTCTCGTTATCGCGCTCAGCGACCGTCGCGCCTAGTCGTCTTGTGGGCCTTTTATAAAGCTCGTCGCTTCTTACCGACCACTCCGTCGGTATATTACCGTCCACTCAGTCGGTATATTAGTGGAATTTTTATGCAAAATTAGGCATCTACTTTTTGAGAAAAAAGTATCAATGTATTTTAGAGACTGGTTCAGATTTTTAATCTAGAATTTTTTAATCGTCGATAGTTTGAAGAAATCTTAACAGACGCTGGTTTGTCAGGGTTTTGAAATTTTCGTTTTATTATCATTGTTAACAATTGTAGGAATTTTTATGCAAAATTAGGCAGATACATTTTGAAAGAAAAGTATTAATGTATTTTAAAGGCGGGTTAAAACTTTGAAGCTAGAATTTTGTGAATCGTCATTACTTTCAAGATATTTTAGGAGGCGCTGGCTAGTCAGGTTTTAGAAATTTTCGTTTTATTATCATTTTTATCAATTATAGGAATTTTTCGCTGATTACGAATCTGATCTCAGTTTTTGAAAATTCAAAATGGCGTATCCAAGATGGCCGACGGAAAGGTAAAAAATTATTTGATCTACATGAAAGTGGGTACTCGGGGTTTTTTTGAGTCGCTGACTACGAATCTGATCTCAGATTTTAAAAATTCAAAATATAGGGACCAAATGGCGGACTAACCCTTTTTTTACCCTTTCGCAGTGTCGGACTAAAATCAGAAAGTGGACTCATAGTGCGGAATGGGATCCAGGCAACGAAATGTAATGGCTAAACGTACACGACTGTTTTCGGGGTCACTGATTATGAATCTGATGTCCGATTTTTGAAATTTAAAATGGCGAATCCATTATGACAGCCGAAAATGCGAATTTTAACTCTTTCGCGTTGGAATTAGCCATGTCTTCTATAAAAGACATCGACAGTGAAGGGGTTAACTAGTTGGTATTTGCTTTAAATTCATTAATAAAAGAGAAATTAAATGGAAAACACGGTTCTTTTCTTAATAACAAATCTCATTTATATTTATTTACTTTTAAATTCATTCGTCAAAAGAAATATCATTGTTATTATCTATTATCAATTCCAGAGCCTCTGAAGGCAGATCCATTATCTTGCGCCATATGATTTCGCCGGATAAACTGACTTTCAGGTCTGCATATTGTCCATCTTTGAAAAACGTCTTCGTTGGTTGCTTTTCTTCATGTTTTTCGTGAATGCCTGTCTTGAAAAATCGTACAAATTTTGTGGCTGACTTCAAGCATTTCCTCAGACAGGCATCCCAAAGGAAGGTAGCCAGATTCTGCCACGAATGGTCCGTGTATCAGTATCTTATGTACACTTGGAGACATGTAGTACCATCCATACAATTGCATATATAAATTGACGGTCTCTGTACAATAATTTTTAAAGGCTGCAACATTTATTTCTTTACCACTGGCCATAGTGATTAACACAGTCCCTAATCTCTTAATCAATTTCTCGTCGATTCCTGACATTAAAAAAAAATATATTTATTAAACCATATTTCATTACCCTGTTTGTGTGTCGATAGGGTAAGTCGAGGAGATATGGATCCCTAGGCGAGATGGATAACTTATATTTGCTAGTTAGTAGGTTCCAATTCACAGTCAAAATCTTCCAAATTTTATCATTACCACGTTTATTTAAAAAAGTACAGGACATTCAGTTTTTCATGCGTCAAAAACAACTCACAAGAGAATCTCTTCTCAACTTACCCTTTTTTATAATTCTTATGATTCAGGAGAACTGATAACTGGATATTACTATTGAAAATGTTGAATTTTTACTGAATGCATATCATAAATAATTTTTTTTTTAAAGTAGAGAGATACACAATTTAAAGGATACTATGATTACATTTGATACCATGCATTCATTTTTTAATGTGAAAACATTTTTAAGTATTGTCGTTAAGCCATGCGTACAATTACTTTTCTGTTAAACATCTTAAATAGGACTTATTATCAATACTCCTTTCATTAGCAATACAAACTCACCAGTAATTTCTGAAGTTAGGGAAATATTTTCAAAAAATCGACGTGCGATATTACCATCGTTACTAGAGCCAAAACTTGGTTTCGGAAAATCCACGCGTAGTCCCATAATCTTAAAGAAATTATCTTGAATCCCTTTTTTTCCGCGCATTCATTATAGCTTTGGTGCCATCTTTTTTATTCACCTTTTAAGGACAATTGAAATGTTAATTATTTGTTTTTCTTCCACGGAAAAGCCATATAACCCATTTGAACTCATTATCATCCACATGGATCTTTTTTCTGTTCATTCTCCTTACATTGTTGTAATGTTAATATTTTATGGATACTTCTAATATAATTTCTTATGAAAAACGTTAGGCTTTTTCACGCTTACGTAAAAATTTAGAAAATTAGATCTATTAACTAGTTATTTGCATTGTTTGATCACTCTGCCAAATCAGACGTAGGTTTTGTCGCTCTACTATATTTTACCTTCTGTACTCTTTTGAAAGTGATATCAGTATATATCTCCGGCAATATTTGCTACTGCCTCTTCTTTGGATTATCTGTGAATCAACAAATTTGTATAAAGTTGCCGAGGAGCTGCAAGAATTACAATAATCAAGAGAATATACGTGAAAATCTCACTGTGCAATTCAGCCGTTACCCTATTACATCTGGGTTGGAGAAAAGTAACTTTATACTTCAAATTGGAGCCAAAACTATTTCGACGTCTTTGGAATTAAGAAAAAAAATGTATTCGTCGTCATAAGTTTTTAAAGGATTTTATTGTGTAGTGTTTCTTTTAATTAGTGTTGTCAGTTTGTGCAATTAAGTGCGTCATTGTATGCTTCGACAAATACGTATGTGTTAGTAGCTATCGGTGTATTGTTGTTGTGCTTTTAAATTTTGAATTCTGTCTTGCATAGTATTCAAATACGGCACACATGTGTGGATCTTTATTACGAGCTTCACGTTCATATCCCCACTATAATACTCTAGCTTATAAAGGGGATTAGTACAATTTACTTGTCAATTGCGGCAACATCTGTCTGCACTATTTTGCATAGTATTTCCAAACTGCGTTTACTGAGCCTTTTCACGACTGTTAAGGTGTACGAGTTTGATTACTCATGCAATTTCGTAGTCTTCCGTAATTCCAGAATTTTGTATATTTTATCTCCAACATGAATTGCTGTTCTAGTTGCAAAAAAACAGTTAACGGTGACAATTAAATTAATTGTATTGTGTGCCAGGCTTTGTATCATAGAGCTTGCAAACCAATATCTAGTAGGACAACAGAGACCAATTTGTTTATATGCTGTTTAGTTTCTGCACCGCCTAAACCAAAGAAGCGCCCTGGTGATAATCTTTTTAATCCACGTGTCACAAGGTCTACACTCGCTTCGAATTCTGTTACAGGAACTGTCACGGGATCTAAATCTCCTACGCAGAATAACTCTCAACAGAGTTGTGGGAGATATGACGAACAGTTTGCTCTGCTAAATGGTAAACTTGGTAAAGTCTTATTGCTACAATCGGACGTAAATGAGATCAAACAATCTGTATCTGTTTTGCAGACCCAAATGAGTCAGATCAATCGTGACCAAGCAATTTCGGCCTTTGAAAGAAGGAACTGTGATATTGTTAGATCAGGACTCCCTGAAAGTGTAGTTGAAGACCTACGTTCGATTTTAATGAAAATTGGCGAAATCTTAAGAGTGACGCTCGAAGACTTGGGATATTATATCCATTCACCGATTTATGGCGGGTCGACCTGCTGATTCGAATGCATCAATTTCTCAGCTAAGCTTGAACCGTCCTATTAAAAGACATCGTCCATTAACATCCCCACTGTACCCCCTAATCCGGACACTATTAAATATTTTTCTGACTCCGATTCCCAACTCTTCCAGATCACGCCCACTTCTCATTTAAAGAAATTTCTATGAATGAACTATTAGATGCTATCTGTAAAATAAATGCTTACTCTGCTGGTTCTGATGAAATCTCTGGGGAAATGTTTATAAGAATCTATCGATATTGTCTTCCTGTAATATTGCATATTGTTAATTTTATTATCTCATCTTGTTCATATCCTGAGGTATGGACACATGCGATTGTTCAACCTATACCTAAAAAGCATAAAGTGGAGTCCTTTGCTGATCTGCGTCCTATTAGTCGTCTGCCAATTTTTTCTAAATTAGTCGAAAATGTTCTTTACGAGCAGATGCTAATTTACTGTAATAAATTTGGAATCTTTCCGAAATATCAATCTGGTTTCAGGAACTCATTCAGCTGTGAAACTGCACTTCTAGACGTTTCTGAGGAGATTCTCTTGAACATTGATCAGCAGCTTTTAAAGCTAACTTGCTTACTGGATTTTACACGAGCTTTTGATACCATAAACCATAATCTTGCAATAGCTAAATTATTTTATTACGGTTTTTCTTCTGATTCTTATAAACTAATGAAATCTTACTTTTATTCACGTTCTCAATCTGTCTCTCTTACTAATAATAACGAAACCTCTAATTCCAAAGCTTTAACCTGCGGCTGTCCACAGGGCGCAAAATTAAGCTCACTGCTTTTTGTAATATACACTGCTGATATTCACAAAACTTGTTCCAAAGCTCTTGTCAGAACGTATGCGGATGATGCACAGATCATGGTTCCGTTTTTACCCGAAAATGAAGATGAAGTCTTTCTAATGCTGAATGATGATCTGAACAAGATAGCCAAATGGGCTAATGATAATGCGCTGGTGTTAAATTCTGAAAAATCAAAACTTCTAGTAATTGGCAGTACTAAGTTACGTAGTAGGATAGATCTTAATTTTTATCAAATTATAGTGAATGGTAGTGCTATTCAGGTAGTTCATCAGGCTAGAGATCTCGGAGTTCTTATTGATGATGAATGGAGTTTCTCCTCTCATGTATTAACGAAATGTTCACTAGCCTTTGCCTGCCTGCGCCGGCTGTTTCCATGGAGACGTGTTCTACCAGTTCGCGTTAAACTCAGACTTTGTGAGGCCCTTGTTCTACCTCATTTGCTATATTGCATGAGTGTATATGGACCTTGTCTTGATGGAGACGGCTGGAGGATGATCCAGGCAGTACAAAATGCTTGTTTCCGATTTATATACGGTGTTCGTAAATTCGATCATATTTCTCATGCGATGAGAAACAGAATGAAAGTCGCTGTAATCACGAGGTTGAGTAAAGTAAAGTATTTGCTACTAAAACGCCGGAATATCTATACCAACGGATCAGTATGCTAGGTGAAAATCGTCCTAACACTCGTAAAACGGTATCCTACACGATGAGATGCCCTTTATATCGGTCCGCAAAGGCTATGGGCGCTTTCTCTGCCATTTCATCTCATGTTTTTAATTCAATTCCTTTAGCCCTTAGATTGCTATTAAATCAGCCAGATATTTTAATTTCTCAAGTCAAGCGTTTTTTTCTCGGTGTACAGAATTAAATTAAATTGGAAATTGGAGCATTCAGACCAATCTTTTACGTTTATAGTAGGTTTTAATTACTCTTTGTACTTTTATCGTCACTTAGTCTTATTATTATTTTATATATTGTGAATTTACTTTTTTGCTTTATATATGTATCGGGATAGTATGTTCGTTTTTTTCTCTTCTAAATGTGTTACTGTTCATTACATACTTGTAACTCGCTTTGCATGATACATATGTAATTATAGGTCAGGCTGTAAAACAGCACTTAATGCTGTGCCTCGCCCCTTGAACAATGTAAATTAATGTATATTGTGTCAATAAAGGCGTTATTTTTTTTTTTTTGATGGAGGGGGGAAATGCATTAGGCACCATAGGGGGTTGAAGATGTTGTGTAACCCCCCGTGTGTCGGACTCCCTCACCTTTGATGTTAACGGCAAGGTTTACCGACTAAAACCCTAACCTCCCTTGGCCCTCCAGAATCCACGTGTGCAGTCTGCAGCAGAAAAGTGGCTCCGATATCCATCTCCTCCGCTGCAGACTGCACCGGGCCATTTCGTTTGCAACTGTAACCACTCCCTCTACCATTGGGTTAGTGGTTACAGGATCTCGTGTGACCTCAGTAGACGAGATCTGTGTCAGATTTCGCGGAGTCACCAGATCACTTGCAGCCTCGTAAACGGCACAAGTGACTTGTCACAGGTCGCAGTCATCTGGAAGAGCATCTAGAAGTAGACTATTTGCTCTGTCTATTTCTCGTTGTTTGGGCAAAATTTTTGTTGTCAAATTTTTCCTAAACACGAGTGTCGTGCTGTCATAATGTGGAGCATCTCTCCCTGCACCGCGTACGGGCTCATTTGTTATTGCCCGCACATCCGGTACGAGTTGACAGCTGGGAACAACGAAACCCGTCCGCCTCAGATAGGCCATATAATCTCTCAGTTGTTGTTGAGAAAAGCGATCTGCCAGTTCGGGATGCATTACTGCAAACGGACTGTGCATTCGCGCCATGTAGCCTCTCTGTTGTGGACAGCTCTCCTCGTAGCAGCGCATTAGATCTTGCCTGAGATCCTCCGTCCACTGAAATCGTCCGTGGGAATGAAAAGGTCGTTGTCCCGGGACACCTGTTTCGGCTCCTCCACCTCGGGACTGGACTGCATCCGAAGCAGCCCGATGGTCAGGAGCCCTGCGCGTTCTATTCATAGTAACTGCAAATACAGGGAGTAGGGTGGTTAGCCCTACTCCCCGTTGTTATGCCTCTCTCGTTTGTCTCTTACCTCGCCATCCACTGGGGTTGGTTACCCAATCTCTGGCAAGGTTGCTACGAGTCCAAAGCTCACCGGCTTTAATAAGCACACGTGGAGGTGAAAGTAGGCCATTTGGGAAGATAGGCTAAGATGCAGCTTTTTGCATAGCCGCATTGTGTTACGCGTCATTCTCTTTGGGCCCTTTATTATTCTTTTTTTTTTTTTTTTTTTTTTTTTTTTTGACGGAGGGGGAAATGCATTAGGCACCATAGGGGGTTGAAGATGTTGTGTAACCCTTCGTGTGTCGGACTCCCTCACCTTTGATGTTAACGGCAAGGTTTACCGACTAAAACCCTAACCTCCCTTGGCCCTCCAGAATCCACGTGTGCAGTCTGCAGCAGAAAAGTGGCTCCGATATCCATCTCCTCCGCTGCAGACTCCACCGGGCCATTTCGTTTGCAACTGTAACCACTCCCTCTACCATTGGGTTAGTGGTTACAGGATCTCGTGTGACCTCAGTAGACGGAGAGATCCCAGCAGCACTGCTTTCTGCATACGGCCTGCGCTGGAATTTGCATGTTCTTGACAGGCCGGAATGCTTTTGATGTTTTGGAGGAAAGTTGGTCTCATTCCTCCCAGCACTCCAATTATCAGCACGACGAGCTTGATTTTGAACCCTCGATACAGCTTGCGAATCTCGAACAGGAGTTCCTGATATTTCATCCGTTTTTCGTCCTCTTTGCTGACTATATTTGTTTCTGCTGGTGCAGAAAACTCGATGACGAAGATGGATTTGTCATCGAAGTCAGCAAGGACGATGTCAGGCTTATTGGCTGATATTTGCCTGCTCGTCGGGATTGAGTAATTCCAGTATATTCGGCACGACTCATTCCCGACAACGGATTCCATATTAGTGGGGACGTACGCAAAACTGGGGTTGCATCAATACCATAAGTGCTGCGAAGATGGTAATACAGCACTCGAAGAGCCGCATTGTGACGTTCGATGTATGCTGAAACTGCATATATTGGGCATGCTGCCAAAAGATGCATTAGTGTCTCAGCATGACATCTACACAATCTATAAAGCGTACTCTGTACCGCCTGGTGTAAGATGTTCTGGCGATACGCTAAGGTATTGATGACCCCATCCTGGCATGCGAAGATAAAACCCTCGGTCTCGGATTTCAAGCCGGCTGATCTTAAGAAGGAGAAGGTCATCTCTGCCGACAAGCCAAGTTGTTGGACATTTCGAAAGAATTGTCCATGCAACGGCTTGTCGATATGCCTTTCCTCCAACATACGGAGTTGTTCCTTCCGTATGTTAGCCCTGAGACGCACTGGGCACAGATTGATGACTGATTCAGCCTCCTGTGCACCACTACGTCCCACGTTGAAAACCAGACCGAGGTTTCGCGCCGCTCGTTCCGCCGCGTTGTACAAAAACGCCCCCTTCCCCTGAATTTCATGCTGATGTACTAGCATCATCAGGGGATCCTCCGTTCGATTAATCACGTCGCAAGCTGTTTCGAGGACCAATCTGTCATGCATACACTCCAGGCTTAAAAGGCCACGACCTCACATATTTCGGGGCAAATACAGTCGTTCCACGGAAGATCTTGGATGCAAACTGCGTTGCATACAAATCATCTTCCGTGTGCTTCGGTAAAGATCCCTTAGCTCGTCAACGTTCCACTTCAGTGCTCCAAAAGAATAGAGCACTGGTGATACGGCCAACATATACGTGGCTGCCACCTTATTTCTCCCGGTCAATTCTGATGACCAGATCTGACGGAGAATGCGCCGGTATTTCTTAATGATGGTGGTTTTAGCAGCCTGCACATCCTGGACATGCCTTTGAGGTATGCCCAGGTATGTGTAGGCTTCTTCGGCGCTAAGGTGGCGGATGACATTTCCGTTGACGAGCTCCATATCGTTGTTATGGGAGCCTGACCTTCCTCTGTGCAAATGAACGACTGCACACTTGTCCAATCCGAATTCCATACCGATATCTCTCGAGTATGTGAGGGCGATGTTCAGAGATCGATGTAATTGATCTTCGCCTGATGCGTATAATTTAAGATCATCCATATAGAAAAGATGGGTGATCTTATGTACACGTTCACCAGGCGGTCCACACATGTATCCTTGAGATTTCCGGAGAACAACGGATAGAGGCAATAGTGAGATGCAGAAGAGCAGAGGACTCAGAGAATCTCCCTGATAGACACCTCTTTGGAATTGAACCAGTCTAGACATGGTTCGACGCTTGCCCGATGTCATGACAAAGCGTGTTTTCCAAAGAGGCATCAGGTCTTCTACAATTCTCACTATGTTTGGGTGGACATGAAGGCGTTTGAGCAACAAGCTTAAAAGCTCGTGCGATGTTGAGTCATACGCCTTCATGTAATCCAGCCAGGCTATCGACAGGTTACGCTTGTACTGGACTGCGTCCTGACAAACACACCTGTCGATAAGCAAGTTGTCCTTGCAGCCGGATACACCCATTTTGCAGCCTCGTTGTTCTACTATCCGTTGCCACACCGGTTTCACGGATTTCTCAATACGTTCGTTCAAGATGTTAGTGAACAATTTGTATAACGTATTGAGACACGTGATCGGTCTATGGTTTTTCGGATCGGACAAGTCTCCCGATTTTGGGATCAGTGTCGTTCGCCCCTCCACCAGCCAGTGGGGAATGGGTTGGTCTCCATTTATATAAGAGGTGAATATTCGGGCTAGGTGTTGATGGACAGAAGTGAACTTCTTCCACCAATAGTTATTAATTCCATCCCAGCCCGGCGAGGAGAAATTCCTCGCTCCTGTGATGGCATTTTTCACCTCTAAAGCACTGACGGGTGGGCAATCTTCACTTTGTTGTGTGACTTCGTCGCACAACTCGGTGAAGATTTCAATACCTGGAGTGTCTGCATTAAGCCTAGATGTTCTCTCGTAGATGCTCCCCCAGAATTCTTCAACTGCGGTCATCGACGGAAACTCGCTTGAGGCTGCGATACGATGTTTGAAGAGGTTGGAAGGATTCGTCCAAAATATTGAGTTTTGTCGAATTCCTTCTTCCCGTCTTTGCAGCCTCTTTTTGGCATCGGCCATAACCCGAATTTTATCCGCTAAACGTTGCTTGATGTTGAGCAACTTCAGCTTGTTCAGTGTGTGATATTACGTCCGCAGTTGTTGTGCAAACTTCTTGACTTTAGCCGTAAATGAACGGCCAGATGTTAAATAGTCTATCACACACTGAATTCGGGAAGCGATCTTCCGTGTCAGTCGAATCTTACCGTTCAATTGAGACATGCGTTTTGTAATCTGCCGACTCCCCGATATCTGTGTCAGATTTCGCGGAGTCACCAGATCACTTGCAGCCTCGTAAACGGCACAATTGACTTGCCACAGGTCGTAGTCATCTGGAAGAGCATCCAGAAGTAGGCTATTTGCTCTGTCTATTTCTCGTTGTTTAGGCAAAATTTTTGTTGTCAAATTTTTCCTAAACACGAGTGTCGTGCTGTCATAATGTGGAGCATCTCTCCCAGCACCGCGTACGGGCTCAGTTGTTATTGCCCGCACATCCGGTACCGGTTGACTGCTGGGAACAACGAAACCCGTCCGCATCAGATAGGCCACATAATCTCTCAGTTGTTGTTGAGAAAAGCGATCTGCCAGTTCGGGATGCATTAATACAAACCGACTGTGCATTCGCGCCATGTAGCCTCTCTGTTGCGGACAGCTCTCCTCATAGCAGCGCATTAGATCTTGCCTGAGATCCTCCGCCCACTGAAATCGTCCGTGGACATCAGCTGGTCGTCGTCCCGGGACACCTGTTTCGGCTCCTCCACCTCGGGACTGGGCTGCATCCGAAGCAGCCCGATGGTCAGGAGCCCTGCGCGTTATTCGATGAGTAACCGCAAATACAGGGAGTAGGGTGGTTAGCCCTACTCCCCGTTGTTATGCCTCTCTCGTTTGTCTCTTACCTCGTCATCCACTGGGGTTGGTTACCCAATCTCTGGCAAGGTTGCTAAGAGTCCAGGGCCCACCGGCTTTAATAAGCACACGTGGAGGTGAGAGTAGGCCATTTGGGAAGATAGGCTAAGATGCGGCTTTTTGCATAGCCGCATTGTGTTACGCATCATTCCCTTTGGGCCCCACTTTATTATTATTATTATTATTATTATTATTATTATTATTATTATTATTATTTTTGTAACAAGAGCGTAAAATTAACTTTTACTCCCGTCGGAATCACCGTGATCGCGTCGAGGTACACAAGTAGTTTACGCCCATATTACGAACAGAATTTTTCGTCTTATGGGAGTGTAAAATTCGAGTTTATACCTTGAACGTGCAAGTGAAAGGTTTTGAAACTCCTACCTTATCCATGTTATTTTCGAGGGTGTAACATAGGAATTTTTCACCCTCGTGTAAAGAAACAGAATTTTTGTTTCATACAAGTAAATGCTCAAAGCAGCGACAATTTTCTTGAAAGATATTAAAGTATACAGGATTATAAGAAATTACCCGCGATTTCTTCACAGGTAATCTGTACGCTATATGCAGCAAACATTCCATCGCATTGATATACCCATGCATAATTGGTATATTATATTGGAAATCGTCACTGTTTTCTTGTTTTTCTAGCAATGGTGAAATATTATTCATTTCTGAAATGGTGGCCTTGCAAATGTTGCAGCACATGGATGACGTGTTCGTTAATTTACTGCCGACCTAGAATCAGTGAGAAAACACACACACACACAAACATATATACATGTACACACACACACACACACACACACACACACACACACACACACACACACACACACACACACACACGATTTCGAAGTAACCAGTGTTACATGTATAATAACACGTCTGCCCATGATATAAAATAAAGGAACTAATGGAACAAAAAGTTTTTATACCATGTTGCTACTGTGCTACTTTTATTCTGATTTTCTGTCATTTACAGAATTACGCCGATCGCCGAGAAACTTCGAATTAATTATATTTTAATTTAAACAATGGTAAATCTGATAACGGCAGTCGAGTATATAAATGCGTTGCAATCAAATAAAACAGAACTAAAACTGAAGAAATTCGTACTAGAGGTTTTAAAACACATCTGCATTACATACTACTACCGTTCTACTTATAGTCGAGATAGGCACAAGTGTTGCTATGATATTCTATTCATGTAATACTGAATTGAAAATCTGTATTACATTAAATTGTACTTTTCCATCTGTCATTGTTAAATACAATGAAAATGATACCGTACAATTATTTTGCTCGAACCGTTGAAGTCGATTAATTTGTGCATCTAATTCTTCTTTTTCCATATTTATGACCTTCGCATTTTCATGCAACCATTGCATTCTTAATGTGTTGGTGGTTTGGGATTTTGCCAAACAATCTTGTGAGTATCTGTATCATATAACGGAAGGGGAACGACTGACGTCAGAAATAAATTTTCATCTCCCTCATTTTCCTCTGTCTATGCTTGCTTAAATCTGGAATGACCAGAGCTAACATCGAAACCACGTTTGACAATAAGGTTCTAGTTACAGTTATTATTTGTGGTTAAATGGCCTCAAGTTCACATTTGGTTTCTGTGATATTCATATTATCTGGATACGAGGCTTTTTTCGCCTGTAGCACCATATTATATGACAGATACAGATCATGACCGCGTACTAGAGCACCCTTCCGTAATTCATTATAGGCATTTTTTGTCATATTGTGCGTTACTATAAAAAATAAAGCCTCATCCGGAGTGTATTGTTTAAGCTTATCTCGTTTCAGACTATTATCCCATGCCTAAAAAATTTCCCTTCCTTTATCAGAAGACTTTCGAATTTCCTCCAATAATTTTGCTCCATATTCATTTCCGGCTAATCGCAAAGCTTTAGCAGTTGCAGAGCGTAATGCATCTTCATCATTTGCTTCTTGAAGATCAGACACTTTTCTTCGTTTCTGGCGTTCACTATAATTTACTATTTAATTCACTATTATTTATAACATTTTTCATCAAATGTCATTTCATGTAAAGTGTTAGTGAGTATGGAGAAACGTCAATTAACTTCTTCGACGGGAAATGACCTTAAGATCGGTCTTTCCACTTCTATCAATGCTGTCAAAATTCATACTCTACTCACCAACACTACTTTGACATGTTAATGTTTCATCGCGTGATTTTAGTTTCTATTTCTTTACAACCATAATTGTAAAAATAAACTGAAGAGGGCACACATCAGGATGCCGAAACGTATTTTTTTAAATTTAAATTGTTTTATTCGAGGGACCGACTTCATCAAGAAAAGATTCATTAGAATTTTCATTCTATAAAAATTTCTTAGATTAATGTACACTATAATCGTTGAAGTTTCTGCTTTGTTTATTCACAGCAGATTCAACAACAAAAGTAAAGGGATTTCCTTGATTGAGTGATGACGCATTTCTTGTAGAAAATGATTCTCTACAACTTAATCATAACCAATTTTGAAATTTCATAAACCAATCACAAATACTTCCATTTTTTGTTTCATAAGGGATTTTGTACCCTCATACAGGCACAAAATCAGCTCTCAGAAATTTATTTTCTCAGTAATTTGTTATGAGAAATTTAGTGGTGCTAGAATAAAAAGTATGAACAATTTCTTTGACCCAAGAAATTTGGTTTAAACAAAAATGCTACATTTTTCTAAATTAGTTTAAAAATAAAAAATAATTAGGGTAAACATACAAAAACATTTTCGACGTAATTACGGATGGATTTTAAAAAATTCTATTTTTTTTTTTTAATATTTACGAGAAATTACGAGAAATTAATAACAATGAAAGTAAAAGTTGACAAAATTCAATATCTTAACGATTACTATTGACGAAAATAGAGGAAAAAATATTTGTGAATAAAAATACCAAAGTTACAGTACCGGCTAAAACTTCGGGAACACTAGGAATTTTCAATATCGTAAAAAAATGTGTCATATCTCCGAATCCTTTGACGGTATTGAATAGAGTCATAGAATATTTTTCAAACTACAGAAATAACGTTAAAAGTTACAAAAGAAGTAACTTCTTTAAATTTTTAAAGGTTTATTTCATACAGGTGAATTTGTGCTTGTACCCTCCCCTTAAAATAATTTTGATTAATTATTACGTTTCATAGAAGATTCATAGGAAACTCTTCAATATTCATAATTTGTATAGGTTAGCTCTGGCATTCACGAGAATGGTTCTTCGTATATGCATATATACTTCGACGATCTCCAAGAAATAATGAAATAAATCTGCTGGCACTTGTTTGTAAAATTTTATTTAATAACGACAAGTGCAAAACTGATTCAATCGAAACGAACTAATCTCACACTGATAACAATTATTTCTATGCTTGACTCGCTGTAGCAGCCATTGTTTCGTTATTACAAACAAGTTTTACATATTAATATGTGATTCAATTTCCGCACAGCTCATATAGAGTAGATGTACCAATTACTGGGGGCCGCCTAACCTATTACTGTGTACACAACATACTGCGGATACATGTATTTCTTACGAGGTTATGATCGCAGTAATAGAAAAGTAGACAGTAATAGGCAGTAATAGGTTAGATGGCCCGCAGTAATTGGTACATCTACCCTATGTATTTATATTTCATTATAATATATGTCATTTATATTCTAACCTGAAAGAAGTGGATCTTCTACCTGTTCTGTGTTGTCATATGCAATGTAACCATTTAGCCAATTCTCGTTTTTAATCACAAACTTATCGTTTTTTCCGCTGACTTTCGTTCTACCGTGTTAAATATTTACTTATAAAATACCGATTTAAATATTTTTGTAGCTTACTTCTATCTTTGTAGCAGCACCTTACTTTTTCTGCCACAAAATCCACTATTTTCTCTTTCATTTCGTCAACATTGATGTTACCTTAATTTAGTATAAAATTATGAACATCTATTCGCTTGATCGTGAACATTACTTTTCAAATTTCCAAATACAATCAATAATAACTGTGAATACTTACAAAATTTCCAGTGCAACGTTATAGAAAACACATGTGGTGAAGTTTTACAGCGCTCTCTATAAGCAATACGCAGCGTGGTGGAATTAATAAGTGCTTTTCTGTGTAAATTGTAGATTGCATTTAAAAAATGCGTTTTTGTCGCATAAAACGAAATAAATTTTGCGGATTGTGAGCACTCATGACAGAGATTCCGCATGGAAATAAGTTAATGTTTCTCGTATGTTTTCTTTGCTCGACTATGCACCGAAATAAAAATTTGGTACAGGTCATTCTGCGATATCCTTTCTTTCGCGCATGGTAGCACTTACTTTCATGTTTCGCATATAAATCAAAGTATAATAACGACAGAAGAATTAAAGGTATTTCCTATTTGTATCATTAATAAGGAATATTATTGAAATTTATGATTTTAGGAATATTTCAACATTTTCATCAGAATACGTGGCACATGAAATGTCAATTCTGAACTCTGTAAAACCTACAAAAAGTAGAAGTTCGGTAAAATGTTAATTCATCAATTTCGTCAGTTGGAATTATATTTCCTGTGGTTCCGTAGATGTTGCAGCTTATAGCTCAAACATATATATTCATATACTGCTCGAATTATTATTATATTCATATGGTTACGCATATGTAGCAGTTTACTCATTAAATTATATACATACAGTTATGCAGGTGTGACAGCTTACAGCTCACGTTGTCGTCGTATTTATAAAGAAGGAAGTATATAGTTATATAGAAAGTATTATGTAGTAAGTTGTATCTTTCAGCTTCAAGATATTGTGAATTTTCCAGTATTCTACATACCTATATGTTAATAAATTTGTAATTTCATCGTTAGGTTGGCCAGTACTCTGAATATTAAAATTTTCAGCGACAGATTTAAGTATCATCGATAGGAGAGATCAGATTCGTAAACAGCGAACCAAAAAAAAACTCCGAATACCCACTTTCATGTAGATCAAATAGTTTTTTATATTTTCGTTGGCCATCTTAGATCCGCCATTTTGAATTTTCAAAAACTGAAATCAGATTCGTAATCAGCGACCCAAAAAACCCCGAGTACCCACTATCATGTAGATCGTTTAATTTTTTACATTTTCGTCGGCCATTTTGAATCCGCCATTTTGAATTTTCAAAAACTGAAATCAGATTCGTAATCAGCGACCCAAAAAACCCCGAGTACACACTTTCATGTAGATCGAATAATTTTTTACATTTTCGTCGGCCATCTTAGATCCGCCATTTTGAACTTTCAAAATTTGAGATCAGATTCGTAATCAGCGACCCAAGAAACCCCCGAGTACCCAGCTACATTTAGATTATGTAATTTGTTACATTCATGTCGGTCATCTTACATTTATGTCGGCCATTTTGAATACGCCATTTTGCATTTTCAAAATCTGGTATCAGAACCGTAATCTGCAACCTCGAAGTCGGCTTGAGGTAAGACTTTCGTGATTTCAATTTGCAAGAAAATTGAAGGCTTCGAGAAGATGTATGCAGTCGCAATATAATAGCAACTTTGAGGACGCACTGTTAATCGACAAATTGTCGGATTGAAATTCACCGCTCCAAATTTAGACTAGAGGAATTTCCGCGTATTTAAAAAAAATCATTAAATTCGGTTGAGAATTGGCTTGGGGACGAACGATGTCCGCTTCGCTTTCGGCTCCTACTTCCGGGAGTTGGCTAGTCAGTTTTTTGAAATTTTCGTTTTATTATCATTGTTATCAATTGTAGAAATTTTAATGCAAAATTAAGCATATACTTTTGAGATTATGATTTCGACAGATGTGCTTGGAGAGGGAGTATTAAATTCTCGTGTTAGTGAGCTACGAGCCCCTCATCTGAAAGCGAAATTGGATCAGTATTGGATGCCATTATAGAACTATCTGAAGTCCTTCCAAGTGGAAGATTGAACTCGGAATTCGAACATAACCCTCTACTGGATTATTCTGTGATAAGGGGAAGGTTTGACGCAAGGACGGAGAGGATTTATCGATCTATATATCGTTTTGCAAGGGTCGGTAAGCGGTCCACGTAGGACACTTTTTATAGACGGACAACTCAATGCTTCGGCCCACGTATAGGAGGGGTAATCGCCGAGCCCATTTACATTGGCGTCCCATTCGAGCAGGGTGTCCGGGAACCGCCGCTAAATAGTGTACTGTGCGAGCCAAACACGAATTGTTTCTATTGACCCGGAAATTCGTAACTCGGCCTTATCGCACCAGCAGATAAGGTCACGCAAGTCGACTATCCTGTCGATCTCCGCCCGCATCCGGAGATTTGCTTAAGGCTGGCGATGCGTCGCTCAGCCGCGCGAGATGGCGTGACGTTAGTAGCGGTTGCCGTAAACGACACGGACGTGGTCGTAATGGTGAACTGTCCCGATGCAGTGGTGAGCGTCATCATGTTAACGTGGGTACTACCGTTACGGGAGAAGTAGCGGGGGTAGATACGAAGGTATCCATTTTACCGAAATTAACCCGACCAATAAAGAACGCACTTAAGAAGACCGCGAAAGAGTGACGGTAGGGAGTGGGGGTAGATATCAGAATCTTATCGCTAAGTACTACCGGAAATACTCAAATACTGAAGAGAAAGACGCAAAAAGATCGGACGCTTCTCATGGATGCGACGCAACTCGAGGTTCTACGTCGAACTACCAGGTTCGTTTCTTGAGCGACCTGCTGTCTGGCGGAAAGCAAGATAATGCAAAACCCAGACAAAAGAAAATCAAATTACCCGGAATTGCTCTGAAACAGGATATCTGCAGTGTCCTACGCAAAGGCGCGTGCTACTACGTTAATACGAGAGAAAAAGGGAATTATTGTTTCCCCGAACCGAGGTCTAGAATTCCGTGAAAACTCAAAAAAGAAGAAAAATAGGGAAACTCCAAATCCAAAAGCTTTATACTTCGAATAGCGAGCGAAATATTTCGTAATACTCGATAAAGAAATGATGCACTCATGCAAAGTGTAAAAGGTACGGCAGAGCGGGTCGTGACGGGGAAATAAAACGTTATTTTCATACGAAAATTGTTCGAGTCGCTGCACTGATACCTGCAACTAACGAAAAATACTACTTCTACAAATTATAAGAACATATATTATAAATATATTATATTATAATTCGAAAATTGTTTCGAATCAACGCAGGAACTGCGTATCGCTCTCTGGCTTGTTGATGGTGAAGGGGAATCCTATACCTGTAAACCGCGAAAATCCTTAGATATTTCCCGGAAATGTTACAAATTGAATTTCCGAAATTAACTGAACTTTTATTTGCGATTTGTTACGAAATCAAAAGTAGTGGATAAATTCAAAAATAGCGAGTTGAATTTTTAGCTCTCGGAAATCATAAGTGGGAGTCCAACCCAATCTTATTCAAAACACAGACACAAAAAAATTCAAAAATTATAAAATCTAATTAATTGATATTGAATTTGGAAAACTATACCGAAAATCCAAGAAACGTTTAAATCGCGAAAAAGATTCAAAATTTCTTTTGAATTTGTATACGATAATTTACAATCACCTTTCAAAATACCGAAATACTATTACCAAAAAAAAGAGATTTGAAAATATTGAGAAAATTTACTTTAATATTTTCCCAGTATTTACTTGTATTATTCAATACAACGCAGTATCAATCCTGGGGCGGCAATGCGAGCCGCCGATTGCGTCACGCTGTCTGGCCAACTCGCTTGTCCTTACTAGGGAGGCACAGAGCAGAGGGACTCTAGGGAGAATCGCCAAAGTTTAGCACTTGCACAATGTTCATTAACGAGCAACGCTCTCAGAATAATAACAAAAGCAAATCTATTGTTTTCGACTTCGAATTTATTGTTCTCTTATTTCCTGAAATTATGAAAATAAATCACAAGTAATTAGAGGGATTTATTCATGATGATAATTTCAAAACATCAACATCAAAATGAAATTAATCATATACCATTCAAAGACTTAAGTATTCAAAATAAATTCGAAAATAAGCGAAATCAAAATTAAATTTTCAGGAATCAATACATCTGCATAAAATCTGAAAACGCGACGAAATATATATTTTATATTTTCACTACATTATTATTTTCTTAATATCTCGGGACAACATTGCGGGTGATTTATTACACCTAGATATTACCGGGCCAGCTTTGTTTACTTCCATCGAGGGGGCACAGGGGTGATAGTAAACAAGCCCGCTTAATGTTACCCAGATTTGCAGAAAGGACCTAATTAATCTTGAGATTAACAATTGAAATAAACAACAAACGGTTGCGCGTAACTTTGAAAATGACGATTTCAAAACTGAGAAATCCAATTATACCACAACGGCAACTTTCTGAGAATTTTTTGAGGAAACCTTTCAAGAAAATGTTATTCTTAATTCATCTTATTGTATCACCTGTAACGCGAAAATGCGGAGGGGACTGGAAAACACGAGTTTGCTGACGACGCAAAGAAAACGCGAAAAAATTACAAAATCGAAAATCGCAACACTTCTCGAACATAAAAATGAAAGTCAATCTTTTAGTTTTCTCGGGAAGTCTTTTTGATTTCCCCACCAGGGAAACCAATTTATAATCCCAACTGCGGAAGAGAAGGATTAAAAATAATTACACGCAATTTAGTTCGTTAGAAATATATTTTCTACACTCGATCTGAAACACTACGAAGGTTTACAACATATAAAAAAAAGGTCTGAACGTGCGGCGCTATGACCAGACGCGAGGCTTCGCGGGTTCAAAGCTACTCGACGGCGGCACTTCTTTTAAGAGGACCGGGAATTCGGATGTTACACTCGCGGATGGTCGCTATCTCCTCGCGGAATACACTGCGGGTCGCTTATAGGTAAGGTGCCTACTTACAGGCGATGGTCCGGCGCGTGGGACGTGGGTTGACGTGCTTTCTCGGAGACAAGGGTGAAGGCGTTCGTATTGGCTGGCAGTGGCGTCGGTCTTGATCGTTGCTGTTCCTCCGAGAGAGAGAGAGAGAGAGAGAGAGAGAGAGAGAGAGAGAGAGAGAGAGAGAGAGAGAGAGAGAGAGAGAGAGAGAGAGAGGGAGAGAGAGAGAGTGAGAGAGAGAGCCAATAAGCGTCGAGCTTTAGACTTGGTCTTCCAGTAGCCAATAACGTTAACGCTACCGAGTTGCCAGTTCCTTTTTAAAACAAATAAATTAACGGAATAAAATAAATTAACTGGACGAAATAAATCTGTACGATCTGTACCATTTGTTTTTCGTTGATGAGGGACGTGCGGAAAAATTAATATTCTCGATTGATCTCGATTGATCAGATCAGTCATTCGCTCACAAAAAACCATTCTGAGATCCACAGCTTGTTAAAAAAATTTGTTTTAGTGACGAGTGCACATTTTTTGCTAAATGTTCACCGAATCGTCAGAATTATAGATACTGGGCCCGCGAAAACCCGAGGGAAGTACTGGATATAAAAACACAGTACCCGATAAAAATAAATGTTTGGGTTGGAATTATAGGCTCCCGAATCGTTGGACCAGTATTTATAAACGATAATCTGAATGGTGAACTATATCTTCAGCTACTTCAAGAAATCGTTACTCCATTTTTACATGAAATAGAGCAAGCGGTACGCAGTTTATTTATTTATTTAATATACGGGTCGAAGACCACTTATAAAACAATAATACTATAAAAAATGACAGCAAGTTGCATTCAGATCATAGTTTATTAAAATTCCTATGTAAATATGTTTCTAAATTACAAATAAACCATATTTTAGGAAGAATATGAAGTATGGTTCCAGCAGGATGGAGCACCTGCGCACAAGATCCGAAATGTCAGCCAACATCTGAATGACAATTTTCCAAATCGATGGATAGGTCAATTTGGACCAGTCAAATGGCCAGCCCGATCACCCGACATGACCCCATTAGATTTTTTTTGTGGGGTCATGTCAAAAATGAATTGTACCATGGACCATTTGTCACGACGCAGGATGATCTTCAAAATAGAATAATTGAAATCATTCAATCAATAAGTCCAGAGACGTTGCTGAAATTGGGAAAACATTTCTACGATCGATTAGGCTATTGTACAACAGTCAATGGAAGTCATTTTGAGCAATTATTGGACTAATGTATTTATTTCATTTTATTTTCATTTTATTTATTTAATGTATTTATTATTAGATAGAATTATACCTATAAATTAATATTCAAAATGAATAAATATTCTAATTAAATGTTGTCGTATTCAGTATTAATTTTATTTATAATGCACACATAATTGGTCGAGTTACAAAACGTCATCAACAAAACGCACTTCGTCCATGTTGTTCTTCCAGCACTTATTTTGCGACTGGTCAGCATGTTGAATATCATCAACTACGAAGATCTCAGAAAAGAATGAGTCACGCTATACGCGGAAAAAGTATGTATTCAATACAAGATTGTTGCGAGTTAAAAATAGTGCCAATAAACGGTAAAGTGTCTGCGATATACGTCAACGATGCATGATACAAGATACACCGGTAAGAAAACTCCTATTGTCCCTGTGGTTTTTTCGGTAAATGTTCGGTAACTGGTCAATACCCCGAACATCATCTGCGAAGGGCTTCGATGAACAAGAGGATAATTTATTATTCCTGTGGTGCACGGAGACCACTTTCACGTTGACCACAAAATCGTGTAGCATAATACACATGTAGGTCGGTATTGTCTCACTTCACAAATCATACACTTCGTAACTTTGATTATTTTTCCATTTGGCACGAAAACTGAGGATGAGCTGCTCGGTTGGTTGCTTCAGACAGCTGTAGAACACTCGGTGAACAAACTTAATATAGATCGATTTGTCTCCTGAGATGTGATCTAACAAAATAAAACCAGCCTACAAAGAATCGTGCTTCGTAAAATCAATGACAAAAGAAATACTTATCTAATGAAATGCAGCTGAGAATGCGATGAAAATTCGACAACCGAGACCAATTTCACATTGAGCACAAAATCGTGCAGCAAAAGCTGTACAACACTGGGTAAACAAACTCAGAGTAGATCCATTTTCCTCCTGAGATGTGTTATAAAAAATAAAAGTAGCCTATAAAGAATCATACTTCGTAAGATGAAATGATAAAACTAATACTTATCTAATGAGATGCAATGAAAATTCGAAATCTCCATGTTGGGGTCGCAACGTCAAACAGTTGTCAAAACCTGCACCTTTGTCTACCCTAACCTCTGTTTCGCGAAGGGCGTCAGCATAACGCGGCGAATATTAATTTTTCCGCACGTCCCTCATCAACGAAAAACAAATGGTACAGGTCGTACAGATTTATTTCGTTCAGTTAATTTATTTTATTCCGTTACTTTATTTGTTTTAAAAAGGAACTGGCAACTCGGTAGCGTTAACGTTATTGGTCGGCTACTGGAAGACCAAGTCTAAAGCTCGACGCTTATTGGCTGTGAGCTATAACATGGGTTGCCCTATGACCCGCCTTGAAGAACCCACCCGGTATAGAAATATTCAGTGCAACGGCACTCAGAAATTCCAATCTCTCAAAATAGCCCGCAAATTCACTCAATTTCTCAGCATTTTCTACGCAGAAAGATGAAGCTGTCAATTCATTGTAACGCTATATTACATCCTCGACAGGAAGAAAAGCCAATGCCGCAAACATTCTAATTTTCAATGCAACATTTCCCTTGCTAGAACACCACTTCTTTAAATTAAAACGCCCAATCGCTCGCCATAAACATTGCGAAAAGTGGAAGAAACATCCAGACATCATACACCCAGGAAAAATCCGCGAAAACGCGTTTATAAAGGAGAGTTCAAAATCTACTACCACGCGACGGGGCTGAACGTCTCCGATTCGTTCTTTAATCCAGCGTAGTACTTTACGGTACATGCGTTTCGATTTATTCGGGGCTAGGATGTACACAAATGACAATATTTTCCCAGCTACTAAACCGTGTACAGAATATAGTTGCGGATAAATCAACGGAACGGAATCGAAGGTTCCATCACAAAACCACTGCTCACATTTACCAAGTAATGATAAATTTTCTCTTGTAAAAAAAATCAATAAACGATCCGAATTTCCACTATCATACAATAGAAATGGCACTCCCGAGGTTGTGACAGTAAACACTTCCGGAATTAACAAATCAGCTCGTGAATGCGGCGTTGGCAGTTAAGGTCGGTTTTTAGCTCGTACACGTTGAACGGTGCGTGACATGGCATTACGTTTTGGTATTAACACGTGAACAGCATCCGATGGATTTCCTAATACATCACCGATGATGGCAGAAGGATTATCGTCAGACCTTGCAGCTTTCTTTTTCAGATTTGCCATCTTCTTTTTTGCCTCCACCAAAGCACTGTCACCTACATGACAATGCTCAGGAATTTCTCCAACAATAGATCCTTGCGAAAGAATAACGTCATTAATATGTTGAATTAACAGATCACAGATATTCAATACCCAAACTAAATACCTGTTATCTTATCACAGTCAGTGTGAATGATTGCATTACACGATTTTTCGCTATACAAACAGCATCTCCACGTGACTGACTTTTTGCCAACATAGGTCCGCGTATAGATATACCCTTCATAACTTAATATTAATCCCCCTTTTTGACTACTAATTAAATTCAACACCATTGCAACTTAAATAACGAATGATAACTAAGTCCCGAGCCGGTTATGAACGATTCGATTTGGTCGACTATAACAAACGCAGATGTAAATAACTACGATAACAATCAATATAAATACATAATGCGAAATTATGTACAGCGTAAATGTGAATGAAAATGAAATTATTCATATATTTCAATATTAATTTATTTTTGATTTATACATTTTTGTTTTAGGAATTCACGATTAAATATTTTTGCTCTAGATATTTTATCGCTATTTATTTTGTCGTGTATATTTGGTCGTAGGAATTTAGTCGTGACACCTAACTATTTAATTTAACAGATGAAAACTCTATACCATATCAGGTGGCATTAGTCACGTAGGGGAATTCTGGCAATTTTACCCGTATCCCTCATACACGGTAGACGTGATCATGTATCCTGACCAGCCGGTAAGTTACCGACGGTACACATGAAGTTATGATCGCTTTTTATATACATAGGTACGTAATGAAATATATTCTTCAGATCGCTAATGAACATTAATAGACAAAAGTTGACAAACAATAAACCATATAGATTATTTGAGGGTTCGGACGCCATCAAATATCAGTACTCTACGCTAAAAATATAAAATAAAAATGATTGAATCCATCTGTGAATACTTGCGAAATGTGCCACCACGGTACGAATAGCGTACCTTACGGCCGCTCAATGAATTTTGCACTTTAAACCTGTATTTTTTCTATCAGTATGCACACAAGCGTGCAGAGCACAGTCGTACAGGTCCTGAAACTCGAGCCAAAATTAGGTGGTAGGGGCGTCGTAAAAAAGATATGGATTTTAATGTCGTTCGAGGCCGCAAGAACGGCGCATCTATCGGTCGGGGTATAGGGATTCAGTAGACTGTAGGCCCTATTCGTACTATCGTGATCGGGGTTGGTAAGTGGAATCAACTTAAAGTCGTAGAACTGAACAAAACTTTATTGGCAAAGATATAAATCCTTCAATCTGTAATGCGCGGAGGCTCGAAGCCGACTGTCGTATCGTGCTCGCATGCCGCGCTATTTCGCGGAGGGAGACCTGCTAAGGTCCGTACATACTCCCCCCCCCCCCCCAGTGACAATATGGGAGAAAAATGTATATATTTTGTTTACGACTGTGATTTTCGTACAGAATATTTAGCGAATCTTTGGCACTATATAATATTGTTACTATTACAATCAATTTCTTAATCTAAACTGACTTAAAACTAACACTTTTTCGCGAATAGGTTTTTCCAGCTGGGAGTTGGCCCACGCTTTGGCTTGCTGCATCGGAGTTACAACCTGGTAAATCTCGCGAACAAAATAAGCGGGTTTAAGATTTTCCGTCAAAACGCTGCGCGCAGAACCTTGGATTTCAATCGTATAGATTCGATCAGATTCACGCTTGAGAATCTTATACGGCCCGGTGTACGGTCGCTCTAATGGTCGCTTGACAGCTCGAACTCTTAAAAACACGTGAGTACACGAACCTAAGTCTTTGAAAATGAATGCGTTCCTTTTGTACTTGTGCGCAACAGGAACCGGTCGCACTTCATGCATAAATTCGCGGAAAGGCTTAGGATCCGGGATGAAATCCTCAGGCAGGAAGAATTCGCCCGGAATCCGCAGCGCTGTTCCGTACAAAAATTCGGACGGCGACGTGTTTGTGTCGAGACGCACGTGAGTACGCAAACCTAATAACACTGTTGAGAGGACACGTGTCCAGTTGCGATACGCGTGGCACATAATTGCGGCTTTCAGTGCCCTATGCCAACGTTCGACAAGACCGTTGGCCGATGGGTGATACGCAGTCGTATGAATCCGCCGGCAAACAATGAGTGCCATCAGAGCGTTAAAAAATTCGCTCTCCAATTGAGAACCCTAATCGGAGGTAATTATTTTAGGGGCTCCGAAACGCGAAATCCACGTATCGTAAAAAGCACGGGCTATTGTGGTTGCTTCGATATCTGCCACCGAAACAGCTTCCGGTCAACGCTAAAAGCGGTCAATCATAGTCACGATGTATCGAAAACTGATATCGATTGGTAGTGGACCCACTATATCGATATGCACGTGATCAAACTGTCCATCCGGAGCTACGAAGTCAACCGGGAGCTGTTTAACGTGGCGAGATACTTTCGGCGGCTGGCAGTCGATACAGCCTTTCCACCACTTTTTGGCGTCAACATACAGCTTAGGCCAAACGTATCACTGGCGTGTAAGACGATCGAGCACTCGGGTGTGCCGGGGCATGAAAGAGGTCGAACACGCGTTTTCGCATCGATTCAAGGATGTACGGTCTAATTGATTCGTCGGAGATGTCGTAGTATAGGAGCGTATGCTCAGTTCCCCACTGGAGACGTTTGAGTCTTAGAGATACGTCCTCAGTCTGCTGGATCTGCTGGAGCTCTAAGTCACTTTCTTGCAATTCCGCGAGCTCGATTAGATTGATTTCAGTTGGTAACCGAATCGATTCAATGCGAGACAGAGGATCCGCGACAACGTTGTCCGAACCAGAAATATGCTCAATACATGTGGAGTATTGTGCGATAAATGACAGCTGTCTGACTTGCCGCGGTGACGTTTTGTCTGAACGCTGTAAGAACGCATAAACCAAGGGTTTATGATCGGTCAGAATTTTGAATTTGCGTCCTTCAAGGAAGTACTTAAAATACTTTATCGCTTCATAGATCGCATTTAACTCCCTATCGTAAGCACTGTAGAGTTGAGTTGGGCGGATGAAAACTTTCGCGAGAAGAACGACAAAGGTTTCCAAACCTTATCGTCGCGCTGTTCGAGTACAGCGCCCATGGCGAAATCTGAAGCGTCGGCAACGATTCGGGTCTCAGAATCATTGCAAGGGTGTGCTAATAATGTGGCATTGGCGAGATCGCGGTTAATCGTTTCGAATGCCGCCGAAGTCTCGACAGTCCATACGACCTCGCGCTTATCATTTTTCTTCGAGTCCGTCAAATAGATATGAAGAGGGGCTTGCGCTTTAGCGGCATGAGGAGTACTATTACGGTAAAAGTTTACCATGCCTAAGAACCGTCTCAATTGGGCCACCGTGCGAGGTTGAGGAAATTTTAGAATTGGTTCGACTTTATCGGGTAAAGGACTGATACCGCTTGCGTTAATAAGATAACCTAAAAATGTTATGTCTGCGCGGCCGAAGACGCATTTGTCGACATTAAAACGCAAATGAAATTTTTGTAGACGATCAAAAACGATGCGTATATGCGTAGAAAATCGTCGAAGAAAGAAAAAACGAATTCCAGATCGGTAAGTGCACGGTGCATATACCGCTGGAATGTTTGACCGGCGTTACGTAATCCTGGTGTCATGACGAAGAATTCGAAGAGACCGAACGTGGTAGTTACAGCCGAATTCTGAATATCCTCGTGCGGGACCGGAATCTGATAGTATTCCTTGTCGAACTCAAGCGTAGAAAACACACTTTTACCGTGAAGAATTGAGTTAAAGTCGTGGAGGCGTGGGTCGGATACCGATCGAGAATGGTGACCGCATTGAGCCGTCGATAATCTCCGCATATCCTCCATTTACCGTTCTGCTTGGGCACTATGTATAGGACTGGCCCACGGACTGCTAGATGGCCGGCAGATTCCGGCCTCGCACATGATGCGAAACTCTGACCTCGCCGATGCCAGCTTGTCCGGCGCTAGACGTCTGGGTCGCTCAGTGATTGGTGGACCGTTCGTCAGGATATGGTGGCACACGTCAATTGCGTCGGTACGAAGGTCTCGAATGACCTTTGACCGTGAGTTTGGTAGTTGAATCTATAAGGCGATTCCGTTGGGGATCTACACAAAGTCCTTGACTTCTAAGGAGATCCGCTCAAATGATAGGGTATTGAACGTCCGCGACGCAAAAATTCCACAGAATTCGCTTACGCAATCCGTGGTCTAGTAGCATACGTGCTTCGCCGTACGTCCCGATAATCGAGTTATTCGCGGAAGCTGTGCTGGTTGACGTTTAGATAGGCTGTTTACAGGTATGAGGGATACGTTCGCACCCGAATCTGGATTGAGTTATGGTCGCGTAAGTGAAGGCAGTTTCCTACCATTTGCCCTCCGTTGTCCGCCGATTCAACGGAAGGTCCCGTTAGTTTTCCGACGGGACAAACAAGCATTTTTCCGGATCAGAGCAGTCACGAGCTTTCTCTCCGAATTTGCGATGCTTCCAGCAGACCTCGTAACATGTTGCCTTTCGATTAAACGGTGATATCGATGGCTTTTCAGATTTATCACGTGAACGAGAGTTACGCCTTTCAACCCTCCGCGACAGTCTCGTGATTTTCTTGTCGATGGACGCATTTAGTTCGATTCTCAATGTTTTAAAAAGCGCGGCGAGATCATCTTTCGCGTCGCACGCCGCCGTTATTTAGAGTAGCATGCGACTCGGCAACAGCGCACGCCGCGAAATTTGGACCTGAACTCATCGACTCAACGATCGTGTCGGCAAGCTCAGCAACTTCCTGAAGTTCAGTTACTTTAGATGCCGCAATTTTGTATATCCGAGTATATGAAATGTTTTCTGGTAATTTCTGGTGTTCGTAATGGGGATTTGATAAAAATAGCCTTTCATTTGAGTGTAATTGTGGAGTGAGTAATGAAACTCTCGGACATACACAGTCTATTCATTACAGAGTGGTAAAATTTCGTTAATTCTTTAATCATTGACAATACTGTTGTCTTAGTGTATGAAAAGAGCTCAAATGTTTTTAATCCTCAGTTCAATTTTAAAAATTATTTCCGGGTAATGTTAGGTCTCATTAAAGAATATATAATCAATGAAATGTCAGCATTGCAGTAAAAATGAATAATTAGAATCACTCGTAAGGAAGCCGAATTTTGAAAAATCTACTCAGTCATTTTGATTTACACGATAAAGTCTATCATATATATATATGTGATTTTGGTGCAAATTTTGTATATAGTTTCACCATCAAAAAAAGGTCTCGCCAATTATTTTGGATGTTTTGCGCCGTTTTATTTTTTTATGGCCTTGAAATAGACAACAAGCCATTCCCGAAAACTGTTAATAAATTTTACAAAAATACAAATCTTAAAAAATGTTTCTAGAGTGGTAGAATTTATGGTTAAGTCATTTTTGGCTCAAATAAGATGAAAATGTTGATAAAGAAATGAGAACATTTCCTTTTTTACATTTCGAAAATATTTTTTAAAATGTTAAAAATTTATTGTATTCTTTGAAAATTTGTCCGATGTCGTGAAATTTTTGGTCAAGTCATTTTAGGTTCAAAGGAGGTGAACATTTTTGTAAAAAAAATGAAAAGACGCAAAAAAATTAAGAAAAATGTCCAAAATTGTAGGTTAATTAATTATCAAACTAATTTTTAAAAATTTTGGCCATTTTTTCGATATTTTTTTATATTGTACTGAAATTGTTGCCTAATTTTAGCCAAAAATGACTTAACCGTAAATTCTACCACTGTAGAGATTCTTTTTTAATTTTGTTATATTTTTTGTGAATTTGTTCACATTTTTCGGGAATGGCGTTTTTTTACCATGTCAAGTTCATTAAAAAAACGGTGAAAAAATCTGAAAATATTTTGAAAATGATTTTTTACATATAAAATTTTCAGCAAAATCTGAAGGGGTGAGGTTCATGGCCAGGTCAAATTTGTGTGAAATGACTCATATGTAGTAGACTGTTTAAAAAAAAAATTTTTCCCACATGTTTGACAATTTGATGTAAACATTATGAAATAGTGTTCGCTTCGCTGAGATCGAGAAAATTGTTTTCACCTAGCACCGAGTGTTTTTCCATTTAATTCACGTGTCATTTTTGTTATTTATTAATTTTTTTAAACAAATATTCAAAAGACAACATTGTGGCTTCCACAACATTGGAATCTTTTCTTGATAGATTTTTGCAAGTACTGAATTAAGGCAGGAGCTTTTACATAAAATTATTGTCCGACTTATTACGTTTTAAAATTGGTATATTTTTACCACTTAAGGGAGTTCTAAAGTCATCAGCCGTAGTAATAAATAGTAATCTACTCTAACAAATGTAAATTAAAAATTATTGAAGCGGGTGTTCAAGATTCTGGCTTCATAAAGGTAATTGTAATCACTTTCTATGATCTCCTAAAAAATATCAGAACAATTCTCGACAAATTTTTTTCTTTCTTTTTAGGAGACCTTAGAAAATGGTTAGAATTGCCTTTATGAAGTCCGAATTTTAAAAAATCGATTCAGTCTTTTTTAATTCAGGTTTTTTAGCATAAATTCATGCTTTATCGGCAGATAACTTTAGAACCCTCTTAAAGAATGTTAAAAAATCGATTTTTCGATGGTATCCCCCGTTTCTGAAATAATAATATGCATAAATTGCTTTTCCATTGATTTCATAAATAATTTTTATTTTATTTTATTTCATAATTAAATACAAATTTAGCCGAATATAAAGGAAGAAAGACTCGAGTTCATTCAATTTTTTTAGTGAAAAAATATAAATTTGAAAACGTTCTACGTTTCTGAATAATTCGGTCGCAATTCTTTTTTTTTTATTTGCACCTTAAAACATTACTTGAAGAAATATGTAAAAAAGGGACAAATGTTTGTGAAAAACAATTATTATATTTTGAATATTTAAAAACATGAAAAAGTGAAAAATACACGACGCCAGCTCAAAAGAAAAACGTCACCGATCTCCATAAGGTGGCAAATGTTTCAAAATATTTGCACCAAACTGCCCATACAAGTGGGAGATGAAAAAAGTACCGTTTTTTGTACAGTCCAATATGTAGAATTATAAATTTGTCTCTTTTCGTCCCACACCATAGGTGATTCCATAGAATTCATGATTATTGATTTGTATAATAAACAAGTACTGAAAAGCATAGTATGGCGTTTCAATTTTGCCTCTTTCATTATGATTGAAACTGTAATAAATGCATCTTCAAGTATGTAAAACTGATCAATATACATAACGATTTCAAGAAATAAAGAAAAAGGATTTATAAACAGTAAAATGAATGCTTCTCTATTATTCTGAATTATTTTCCTTTTGCTTTGCAATAAATACTACAACTTCAATATGTGCTTACTTCACATCGTGATCTACAGCTGCTACTGCTGCTGCTGCTGTAAACGACATAGAGCATTGCTCATTTCAAGGACCTTCCTTAGAAACACATAAGAAACAAGAGGAGTCATTGTTACCAAAGTTTACTATCCAAAGTAAGTATCAATATATTTTACACTAGTTTAACAATTTATTTATATACATCATTGTTTTTATTTAACGATTCATTTGTGTAACTATTATTCGAGAGCAAAAAGAGCATCTTTAGAAATTGGTGATTTTATAGAAAAATACTCGGCTGTCGTTTAAAAATAATTGCAAAGCTCTAAAATTGGAGTAACATACAAAAAACGACTTATTCATTATTCACTTCAAGACAAAAAAGTTAAAATTATGACTTTCCAAATAGTTACATTAATAGTCAACTTGGATTG
Source organism: Trichopria drosophilae (assembly GCA_030407085.1). Classification (NCBI taxonomy): domain Eukaryota; kingdom Metazoa; phylum Arthropoda; class Insecta; order Hymenoptera; family Diapriidae; genus Trichopria; species Trichopria drosophilae. The sequence continues at coordinate 86,831,086 of CM059583.1, forward strand.
TTTGGCCTGATACACTTGAAAAATTTTGCCCCATATTTAATTTTATTTGAATGTAAATAATTTGATAGCACTTTTCAGTTTTAATATATGGAAACATGTCCCGCTGTGTAATGTCTATAGGTGCAGCGATTGCGACTGACGTGTTCCGAGTACCGATTCTGCAGCCTTGGACCGTCATGGAAGCAGTACATAAAGAAACCTTACAACGCCTCGTGTTTTCAATGACGGTATTGAAACATGAAAATGACGAATTATCATTCCCAATAATACAGAGATGTATTTCCGTTAAATCTGACCGTAGCCTTCAATATTATATATATATGGGATCCACGTTGACATTCAAGAAACATCACTTCCACGAATTTTGCAGAACTTTAAAGAAATTCCTAATATTTTGAAATTATTCCAAAATATGAACCTCTCCATCGGCTTAGGAAAACTGAATAAACAACAACGTTCCGATGATGTTTTTCTGGATCATGTTCAAGATTGGCGACACGTAAAATGCTCCATGATATCGAAAAAGAGGAAGTGCAATTCTTGTACATTGTATTACCAAAGGATAAGGCTGCAACAATATAGAGTCACCCATCGATCAACTTTAACTAGTTTTTGTGATTTCAACATGTCTGCTAACAAATCAAAGCTAACGGCGCTACGACAAGAAGCTGCTCGCGAAATTCGTCAGAAAAATGAGGCCTTACGAAAGGTAACGCTGTTAAAAGAATCTCTTCTCAAAATCGAACAAGAATAATCCAGCTTCAAAACGTCGTGGCTCGAACAGAAATGCGCTGAACTGGATGTTTCACAGGCTGAAAAAATTGTTCTCGAAGAAATCTTCTCTAGTGCAAAAACAAAGGATCCCAAAGGGCGCCGGTATTCGGATGAATGGAGCATGCTTTGAATGCTGATGAATATTAGTTCACAAAGTAACTACGAATTTCTCAGAAAATAAAAAGTTTTACCCCCTTTCCTTGCACCAGGAGCATCCGCAGCTATTTTGGAGTTATAAATAGCAAATGTGGGTTCGATCCTCAGTTTGCAGGATTACTAACGAAACACTTATCGAGCAAAACTACTCTTCAACGACACGTCATACTAATCTTTGACGAGATCAATTTACGTAAATCTGTATCTGTGTGCTCGAAAAACCTAACTTACGTTGGGTTAACGGATTTCGGCGAAGATGGGGTACAGGTAACGGATGTCGAAGATTTGGCAACACACGGATTAATTTTAATGTTCCAATCTTTAACGGAAAATTTCACGCAACCTATAGCGGTGTTTGCTCTCAAAAATCCCGTAAAAGGTGACACTCTCGCTAAATTGGCTATTAACGGGATTACTTATTTGGAAAACTGCGGGGCAAGGATACATACATACAAGGACAAGGACAATGGTCTGTGATGGAGCGGCGACGAATGGGAGAATGTGGACGATTTTGGGAGTCAACGGTACTATGGGCGCGGCGAAAACATTTTTCTCGCACCCGTTAGATGAGAAAAGAAAGATATTTGTATTTTCTGATGTTCCACATCTTATGAAGAACATCCGAAACAGGCTTTACAATAGAACAAAACTGCGAGTTCATCCTTGTTTTACACGATATTTACAACAATAACAATAATAATAATAATAATAATAATAACAGCAATAACAATAATGATAATAATAACGATAATAACAATAATAAAAATTGGGCCAGGGGCCCAAAGGGAATGATGCGTAACACAATGCGGCTATGCAAAAAGCCGCATCTTAGCCTATCTTCCCAAATGGCCTAATCTCACCTCCACGTGTGCTTATTAAAGCCGGTGAGCTTTGGACTTGTAGCAACCTTGCCAGAGATTGGGTAACCAACCCCAGTGGATAGCGAGGTAAGAGACAAACGAGAGAGGCATAACAACGGGGAGTAGGGCTAACCACCCTACTCCCTGTATTTGCGGTTACTATGCATAGAACGCGCAGGGCTCCTGACCATCGGGCTGCTTCGGATGCAGTCCAGTCCCGAGGTGGAGGAGCCGAAACAGGTGTCCCGGGACAACGACCTTTTCATTCCCACGGACGATTTCAGTGGACGGAGGATCTCAGGCAAGATCTAATGCGCTGCTACGAGGAGAGCTGTCCGCAACAGAGAGGCTACATGGCGCGAATGCACAGTCGGTTTGCAGTAATGCATCCCGAACTGGCAGATCGCTTTTCTCAACAACAACTGAGAGATTATGTGGCCTATCTGAGGCGGACGGGTTTCGTTGTTCCCAGCTGTCAACCGGTACCGGATGTGCGGGCAATAACAACTGAGCCCGTACGCGGTGCTGGGAGAGATGCTCTACATTACGAAAGCACGACACTCGTGTTTAGGCAAAATTTGACAACGAACGTTTTGCCTAAGCAACGAGAATTAGACAGAGCAAATAGCCTACTTCTGGATGCTCTTCCAGATGACTGCGACCTGCGGCAAGTCAACTGTGCCGTTTACGAGGCTGCAAGTGATCTGGTGGCTCCGCGAAATCTGACACAGATATCGGGGAGTCGGCGGATTACAAAACGCATGTCTCAATTGAACGGCAAGATTCGACTGACACGGAAGCTCGCTTCCCGAGTTCAGTGTGTGATCGACTATTTAACATCTGGCCGTTCATTTAGTCAAGAAGTTCGCACAACAACTGCGGACGTACTATCACACACTGAACAAGCTGAAGTTGCTCAACATCAAGCAACGTTTAGCGGATAAAATTCGGGTTTTGGCGGATGCCAAAAAGAGGCTGCAAAGACGGGAGGATGGAATTCGACAAAATGCAATATTTTGGACGAATCCTTCCAACCTCTTCAAACATCGTATCGCAGCCTCAAGCGAGTTTCCGTCGATGGCCGCAGTTGAGGAATTCTGGGGGAGCATCTACGAGAGAACATCTAGGCTTAATGCAGACACTCCAGGTATTGAAATCTTCACCGAGTTGTGTGACGAAGTCACACAACAAAGTGAAGATTGCCCACCCGTCAGTGCTTTAGAGGTGAAAAATGCCATCACAGGAGCGAGGAATTTCTCCTCGCCGGGCTGGGATGGAATTAACAACTATTGGTGGAATAAGTTCACTTCTGTCCATCAACACCTAGCCCGTTCCGCACTGGCTGGTGGAGGGCCGAACGACACTGATCCCAAAATCGGGAGACTTGTCCGATCCGAAAAACCATACACCGATCACGTGTCTCAATACGTTATACAAATTGTTCACTAACATCTTGAACGAACGTATTGAGAAATCCGCGAAACCGGTGTGGCAACGGATAGTAGAACAACGAGGCTGCAAAATGGGTGTATCCGGCTGCAAGGACAACTTGCTTATCGACAGGTGTGTTTGTCAAGACGCAGTCCAGTACAAGCGTAACCTGTCGATAGCCTGGCCGGATTACATGAAGGCGTATGACTCAACATCGCACGAGCTTTTAAGCTTGTTGCTCAAACGCCTCCATGTCCACCCAAACATAGTGAGAATTGTAGAAGACCTGATGCCTCTTTGGAAAACACGCTTTGTCATGACATCGGACAAGCGTCGAACCATGTCTAGACTGGTTCAATTCCAAAGAGGTGTCTATCAAGGAGATTCTCTGAGTCCTCTGCTCTTCTGCATCTCACTATTGCCTCTATCCGTTGTTCTCCGGAAATCTCAAGGGTACATGTGTGGACCGCCTGGTGAACGTGTACATAAGATCACCCATCTTTTCTATATGGACGATCTTAAATTATACGCATCAGGCGAAGATCAATTACATCGATCTCTGAACATCGCCCTCACATACTCGAGAGATATCGGCATGGAATTCGGAGTGGACAAGTGTGCAGTCGTTCATTTGCACAGAGGAAGGTCAGGCTCCCATAACAACGATATGGAGCTCGTCAACGGAAATGTCATCCACCACCTTAGCGCCGAAGAAGCCTACACATACCTGGGCGTACCTCAAAGGCATGTCCAGGATGTGCAGGCTGCTAAAACCACCATCATTAAGAAATACCGGCGCATTCTCCGTCAGATCTGGTCATCAGAATTGACCGGGAGAAATAAGGTGGCAGCTACGAATATGTTGGCCGTATCACCAGTGCTCTATTCTTTTGGAGCACTGAAGTGGAACGTTGACGAGCTAAGGGATCTTGACCGAAGCACACGGAAGATGATTTGTATGCAACGCAGTTTGCATCCAAGATCTTCCGTGGAACGACTGTATTTGCCCCGAAATATGGGAGGTCGTGGCCTTTTAAGCCTGGAGTGTATGCATGACCGATTGGTCCTCGAAACAGCTTGCGAGGTGATTAATCGAACGGAGGATCCCCTGATGATGCTAGTACATCAGCATGAAATTCAGGGGAAGGGGGCGTTTTTGTACAACGCGGCGGAACGAGCGGCGCGAAACCTCGGTCTGGTTTTCAACGTGGGACGTAGTGGTGCACAGGAGGCTGAATCAGTCATCAATCTGTGCCCAGTGCGTCTCAGGGCAAACATACGGAAGGAACAACTCCGTATGTTGGAGGGAAGGCATATCGACAAGCCGTTGCATGGACAATTCTTTCGAAATGTCCAACAACTTGGCTTGTCGGCAGAGATGACCTTCTCCTTCTTAAGATCAGCCGGCTTGAAATCCGAGACCGAGGGTTTTATCTTCGCATGCCAGGATGGGGTCATCAATACCTTAGCGTATCGCCAGAACATCTTACACCAGGCGGTACAGAGTACGCTTTGTAGATTGTGTAGATGTCATGCTGAGACACTCATGCATCTTTTGGCAGCATGCCCAATGTATGCAGTTTCAGCATACATCGAACGTCACAATGCGGCTCTTCGAGTGCTGTATTACCATCTTCACAGCACTTATGGTATTGATGCAACCCCAGTTTTGCCGTACGTCCCCACTGATATTGAATCCGTTGTCGGGAATGAGTCGTGCCGAATATACTGGAATTACTCATTCCCGACGAGCAGGCAAATATCAGCCAATAAGCCTGACATCGTCCTTGTTGACTTCGATGACAAATCCATCTTCGTCATCGAGTTTTCAGCACCAGCAGAAACAAATATAGTCAGCAAAGAGGACGAAAAACGGATAAAATATCAGGAACTCCTGTTCGAGATTAGCAAGCTGTATCGAGGGTTCAAAATCAAGCTCGTCGTGCTGATAATTGGAGTGCTGGGAGGAATGAGACCAACTTTCCTCCAAAACATCAAAAGCATTCCGGCCTGTCGAGAACATGCAAGTTCCATCGCAGGCCGAATGCAGAAAGCAGTGCTGCTGGGATCTCTCCGTCTACTGAGGTTACACGAGATCCTGTAACCACTAACCCAATGGTAGAGGGAGTAGTTACAGTCGCAAACGAAATGGCCCTGGGCAGTCTGCAGCGGAGGAGATGGATATCGGAGCCACTTTTCTGCTGCAGACTGCACACGTGGATTCTGGAGGGCCAAGGGAGGTTAGGGTTTTAGTCGGTAAACCTTGCCGTTAACATCAAAGGTGAGGGAGTCCGACACACGGGGGGTTACACAACATCTTCAACCCTCTATGGTGACTAATGCATTTCCCCCTCCGTCAAAAAAAAAAAAAAAATAACAATAATAATAGTGGGGCCCAAAAGGAATGATGCGTAACACAATGCGGCGATGCAAAAAGCTGCATGTTAGCCTATCTTCCCAAATGGCCTACTCTCACATTCGCGTGTGCTTTTTAAAGCCGGTGGGCCCTGGACTCTTAGCAAGCTTGCCAGAGATTGGGTAACCAACCCCAGTGGATGGCGAAGTAAGAGACAAACGAGAGAGGCATAATAACGGGAGGTGGGGCCAACCACCCTACTCCCTGTACATTTGGTTACTAGAAATAGAACGCGCAGGGCTCCTGACCATCGGGCTGCTTCTGTACATCAACACCTAGCCCGAATATTCACCTCTTATATAAATGGAGACCATCCCATTCCGCACTGGTTGGTGGGGGGCCGAACGAAACTGATCCCAAAATCGGGAGATTTGTCAGATCCGAGAAACCATAGACCGATCACGTGTCTCAATACGTTATACAAATTGTTCACTAACATCTTGAACGAACGTATTGGGAAATCCGTGAAACCGGTGTGGCAACGGATAGTAGAACAACGAGGCTGCAAAATAGGTGTATCCGACTGCAAGGACAACTTGATTATCGACAGGTGTGTTTGTCAGGACGCAGTCCAGTACAAGCGTAGCCTGTCGATAGCCTGGCTGGATTACATGAAGGCGTATGACTCAACATCGCACGAGCTCGTAAGCTTGTTGCTCAAACGCCTCCATGTCCACCCTAACATAGTGAGAATTGTATAAGACCTGATGGCTCTTTGGAAAACACGCTTTGTCATGACATCGGGCAAGCGTCGAACCATGTCTAGACTGGTTCAATTCCAAAGAGGTGTCTATCAGGGAGATTCTCTGAGTCCTCTGCATCTCACTATTGCCCCTATCCGTTGCTCTCCGAAAATCTCAGGGATACAGGGGTTTGATGTTCTCTTCGGAACTCCCCACAGCTGTATAATGATGACCGGTCTGTACACGCCCGTCGGGAGAACTGGACCGACGATGGTTTGGGACTGCTCCCGTTCGGACGCTTACCGACCCAGGGGACGACTACCCGGCGGATGTAGACAGAACGGTCATGGAGACGAGGTACTCAAAACCCAAATTCCTGCGGTGGTGCGAGCACGTTTAAACCGTGCCGCGGGTGGAAAGGCCGAGGGTTAAGTCGGCTCATAACGAGCTTCCTCTGGCACCGGGCGACACCAGTTGTAAGTAGCCTTATCTCCGCATGGCGGCTCTACCGGGACGGACCGTATATTTCCGACCCTACTCGTGTGAACAAAATGCAGAACCACTTACATAACTTTAAAATAAAGAAATCGAATTCGGGACCAGGCGATGGGCAGGTAGGAGACACCACTCCGGATGGCAAATCGTCTAATCCGTACATGAGCGCGAGAAACTTCGAGGTTCCGGTGGGGGCAGTTGCTGACTCAGTGCAGCAAATGTCCCTCGCCGAGAAAACCCAGGATATTCCGTCCGACGAAGAGGACAGGCTCCTTCGGGGGTCAAGCTCTGAGCGAACGGATACGGCGCAGATGGACGTAGAGGAACCTGATCCCCTGAGAAAATCTCCGTCGCCTTGGGAAGTACCGACAACCGGAAACAAGGAGGAAAACCCAACTAAAATGAGAACGAAGGAGCAGCTAGACAAGCGACAGCTTAAGAGCTCCTGGAAATTCCTAACAAAAATGCAGAGAAGAAGCGAGAACCTGTTGACTGAGAGGGACAAACCCCTGATCAGGAAGCACCAAGGCATCGTGGCCAAGCTTGAGGGTTCGCAGACCGTGGACCCGACAGAACAGGCCTCGGGGTCGGGGGTTAAGGTTAATGCTCCGGTAGGAGGGGAGAAGGACGGAAGGCCGGGAGCCACCGGTGCACGAGGACTCATAGCTTCGGGCGCGGGAGGCGCCCAGGTTGAGAGCCGGACCCAGCATGCGGGAGCAGCTCGCGAGAGGAGGGCGGAGTTCGCTAAGAAGAGGGTGCGATCCGGGGAAGATTCCGAGCACAGTCGCGGTAAGAAACCTCGGAAAGGGCCCTCTACAAGCAGGAAGACGAATAAAGGGCCGACAGAGCTCCAGATGGCGGTGGTGGACCTGAGCGACCCCGACGGGAAAATGTCCCAGGAGAGGTGGCTCATGGTCGAAGCTAAGCTAATGGATTCCCTGGCGGAGCGCTTCTTAACGGAGGAATCGCAGGAGGAAGTAACGTTCCACTCTGCCGGATGGCAAGATGAAGTCAAGACCGTCTCCTGCGATGACGAAAGATCCAGGGACACCTCATGCCCGCTCATAGAAGGTATGGAGGGTCTATAGGAGGGCGCGACAATAATGGTGATCCCTAAGAAGGAACTCCCTCTGAGGACTACAGCATGGGTGTGGATCCCTCGTCCCGTAAGGGAGGACAAGGTGCTCCTCGCACTCATAAAAGGCCAGAACAAGAAACTCCACACTACAAACTGGAGCGTGATCAAGACCGTCGAGTCCAAAAAGGGTGGAAGGGATTTCCTGCTAGCCATAAGCAGAGAATCCGTTCCAACTCTTGAGGAAACGGGCGGTCTGGTCAAGCTGGGTTTGGGTACGGTGAGACTGAGGTTGAGGACAAATCGCGACGGGGCGGGTGACTGCACTGAGGGTGAGATCAACCTGCACCATTGTGAGGCGGCATTGGCCGAGGTCTGATCGTTGCTTGTAGAGGGAAAGGTGCATGTGGCTCTGGTTCAAGAACCATGGCTGTCCTCGGATGGCAAAATTCGAGCACTAAAAGCGAAGGGGTTTGCTACATCTAATAAGGAAGGGTAAATTGAGAACCTGCATTGTGGCAAGGAAGGGTGTTAATATCTTTCTTCTTAATGATTTCAGCGACGATGACGTAACGGCGGAGATATGCGAGAGGAAGAGACACGGCAGCCTTCTTCTCGCCACGGTCTATATGCCGTATGAAGAAGAGCCCCCATCGGAGACAGTCCGGACACTGGTGGACATGGCAGCCAGAAAAGGGACAAGAAAAGGACAAGAGGTTATCGATATAACGTTAGTATCGGACAGGGGTGACTTAAAGATTAAGAAATGGAGGGTGTCGGATAGGAACTCCTTTTCCGATCACAGATGGATTTTATTTGAGATCAATAGTAATTGAGAGGAAAACAACCCCTATAGGGATCCAAGAAAAACCGACTGGACTCTCGGAAACAGCAAATGTGAAACTCGGGCCGACTCTGACGGCTGAACTTGCCGATGCGAATTCTGTAGAACGTGAGATCGAGAAAGTTACGGATGTTCTATGCTCGGCCTTTAATAAATCATGTCCTGTTGTGTGGGCCCGGGGAAGGAACAAACCACCTTGGTGGACAGCCGACCTTGGGTGCGCAGGGCAGGGGCGAGGAAGCTCTACGATAGAGCAAGGCGGAGCGGGAAACAGAAGGACTGGGATATTTATAGGAGTAGCTTTAATGAATATAAAAGTGAAATTAGACGTGCGAAAACCCGATCATGGCAAGGCTTCTGTGAGGTGATAGAAAGCCCAGCGGAAGCTGCTAGGCTCCGCAAGCTTCTATCTAAGGATCCCAGCGTACCGGGACTCCTACAAAGAAGCGGCGGCACATGGACGGGATGGACGGGAGATAGTCAGTAAACCTTAGACTTGCTGATGGATACGCATGTTCCAGGCAGCAAGCCGGTGCAAAGTAGGGAGGGAATTCACCATGATATTTTCCCACCCTATTTAGAAATCGATGAATCTGTAATCGGGGAGATTGTAGACGAGGAAAAGGTGAGGTGGGTGCTGGGGTCTTTTAAACCTTATAAATCTCCAGGAGAAGACGGCATATATCCTATTATGCTTCACATAACGGTGGAAACGTTAGCACCCCGACTCGTGTTAATCTTTAGGGCTTGCCTAAGACACGGGGTAATACCAGAAGGGTGGAGGCAATCGCGGGTTTCTTTTATACCCAAGGCTGGCAAGACGGGACATAGTACGGCCAAAGACTATAGACCCATCAGCCTGTCCTCGTTCCTCCTGAAAACAATGGAGAGACTCGTCGATCTCTATATCAGGGGGATTCTGGGGAAAGAAGGCCTGTCGTCTAATCAGCACGCTTATTTGAGGGGGAAATCGGTGGAAACCGCGCTGCACAGTGTAGTGCACACCATCGAGAAATTGCTTCTCTATAAGAAGTACACACTGGCGGGTTTTGTGGACATTGAAGGAGCCTTCAACAACGTGCTGAGGAGCGTGATTACGGACGCGTTGGGGAAGGCAGGGGTATAGACCCTTATCACCAAGTGGATCGACCGTCTGCTTGTATGCAGGACGGTTGGCTCAAAGTTGGGCACCGGGGAGGCCAAGAGGACGGTGGGCAGGGGCACCCCGCACGGTGGGGTACTTTCACCCCTACTGTGGCTGCTCTTTGTCGACGATATCCTGAGATCCCTTGGCCGAACGGGGATGAGGGTGGTGGCCTATGCCGATGATATTGCACTCATGACGACGGGAAAAGATCTCCCCATTATCATTAAGGTAGGTTAGGGTTTTAGTCGGTAAACCTTTCCCCGAACACCATGTGCAAGGGAGTCCGACACACGGGGGGTTAACCGACATCTTCAACCCCCTATGGTGCCCAACACATTTCCCCCTCCGTCAAAAAAAAAAAAAAAATAGTGGGGCCCAAAGGTAATGATGCGTAACACAATGCGGCTATGCAAAAAGCTGCATCTTAGCCTATCTAGTCAACGGAAATGTCAGCTGCCACCTTAGCGCCGAAGAAGCCTACACTTACCTGGGCGTACCTCAAAGTCATGTACAGGATGTGCAGTCCGCTAAAACCACCATCAATAAGAAATATCGGCGCATTTTCCGTCAGATCTGGTCATCAGAATTGACCGGGAGAAATAAGATGGGAGCCACGAATAAGTTGGCCGTATCACCAGTGCTCTATTCATTTGGAGCACTGAAGTGGAACGTTGACTAGCTAAGGGGTCTTGACCGAATCAACCGTTTCCCCCCTCGGTCAAAATAAAAAATTATAACAACAATAATTACATATTCATTTGAATGTTTTAAGTATAAAATAATCCCCCCGGAAGGTACATTGCTAAAAAATTGAAATTAATGGGCCATAAAAAATTATATCAAAATTTCCGCTCGTCTACTTCTTATTTCTTACATAAATTATATACTGTTTACAACATTCTGAAATTCTTTTTAAAAATTAACGAAATATTCTATACCACGGAAAGAACAGGTTTTTTCAGCAAGGTTCTCAGTCCTAAATTATCGGATCGATGAGATTATGTAATTTAAAGTATTATAATCGTAGTATTCGTTTCTATAGATCGAGTAAAAGAAGTGCATGGAATAAAAGAATGAATAAAAAATAACGTTATTGTATATTTCATCAATTTAATAACAAAAATCGCTACGGTTTAATGGAACAGAAGGGACATTTTGATGTATTTTTAATTTTTTTCATCAAGCTGATAATACATTTTAACTGCATATTTAGTTGTAAATCCTTGCTATAATCATAAGAGATATGGTATGATTTTCTTCGTGTGTATTTCGAATTATTTTCAGCATTATATTAAGTGGCCCATGAAATTCCGACATATATTGAGTATCGCCTAGATAAGGGGGATTAAAATAATCGGGGGACTATTGTATTATGATGTATTATATTCTTCAAAATCTGCTTATATAGTATTTAACCCTTTGAAGCACGGTGGTACCTCTCAGGGACCACCTTTTCTGCTAGCTAATTTCATTTTTAAAAATTCAATTTTGTGATATTTAAAAATATTGGTTGGTTTTTCTAGTAGCTAAGGTATTGGTCTACAATATTATATCACTAATATTCAAATTTCATTTGTTGTAAAAATGTTATAAATAAACAAACACCAAAAAATTGCAGTTTTTTTGAAAAAAGCGTTTTCCAGCTTATTATTAGTTTGATTTTCATGGCAATTTTTACTAAGGGGTTTCTATGGTCGATGATAATGAATCAGGGGTCAGATTACCAAAATTCAAAATGGCGCGCGAAACATTGTAAAAATTAGATACTTTGATCTAAACCTATTTACTCTTTTTTTGTCACTGAGTATGAATATGCAATCAGTTTTCAATTTCTATACGTCCAAGATGACGAATTCAAAATGACGGAACAGGTGATTCAAAAATAAAGTGTATTTTTGCCTGCAAATGTTTACTCGGGTGTTTCTTTTTTTTTGGGGGGGGGGGGATTTGTCATGAATCCGCCGTTTTGAATTTTGAAAATCTGAGATCATACTCATAATCAGCAATTCCGAAAACTCCCGAGTAATGGATTCCAACCGTTTTCAATGTATAGAAAAATGGTGTGCTTCAAACGGTTAATTCGTAATCTCTCCATATTCGAGTTGTAAGAGGTTTATTACATATATTACATACAACGATATGTATAAATTTCAGAAATTGTTTGGTATCGTTCGCGAATCATCAGGATGTAATGACCACCCGAGTTGTCCTACGTTTTTGCAGTTGTACAAACTATTCTCAGTATACAGCGTAATTAAACCTCCAAAGCATGGCAACTGTACTATATCGGAAGACAATACACCGGGCATGGTAGTGTCACTCAGTGACCTGAAGGCGGCCCACGGAGAAGGAAAAGGAGGAATCCACATATTATCAGCATTTACAAAAAAACGAAAATGAAATTAGACACCTTGCTTCAAAACGATGAGTGGGAAGCTGATGATGTTATCCAAATCCCTCCTGACTATGACTATGTCCTTTCCGAAGTCCTGGATTGTATAATTTATTACGTCACAGGTTGCTCATTTCTACCAAAAATTTTGCACTACTTTTTTTTATTATTATAACTTTTTTTATATACCTTGAATTGTTATCTTTTGAACAACTTTTACCAAGTGGTAGATGATAAATACTAAACAAGAAGTTCCCCTTTTAAAAGTGGATTTAAGGCCTAGAATTTGAATGGCGAGAAATTGACGTTTGGAAAAACGGCTCATTTCAAAATTATTTCAATGAGTGAGGGCTCATTTTGAAGATTTTTCCATGCCCTATAATCAAACTTTTGTGACCTGCGATGAATACTTCGTTAGCTATTTAGAGAAATTTTTTTGTCGTGTGAGGGGGTCTAGAAAAGTTTAACTCTCGGTTTTCTGGACAAGATCGCTTATGCTTTTTGAGAAAAATGCAAAAAACAAAAAAAAAAACGTATTTTTTAAATAACTTGGCTTTGAGTGAAGTTTTATGGATGTATAATAGCTAATTTTGTAGCTTTTTTTCATGTTCTACAACTGACTTCTAATAACTTTTTCTTGCACGGCGGATATTTACCCATTTATTGAACAAAATCAGTGAAAATACAGTAATGATCGATTTGAATCGCTTCTATGTCGATTTCCACGTAATTTCGTGGAAAATGAGCTATAACAAAACTTATAGCATTTTTCAAGAGCTTTAATTTAAGAGGTGGCTCGTTACTGTACGATTAATAGATCGCCGTACAGAGCGATGGAAAGTTGCGAGGTGGGCGCGAGCCATCACGAGAAACATGGTGCAGGCGTATACAATTCATTGCACGTTCGTTCTCTCTCTCTCTCTCTCTCTCTCTCTCTCTCTCTCTCTCTCTCTCTCTCTCTCTCTCTCTCTCTCTCTCTCTCTCTCACTCACTCTCTCCAATCTTTTTCTCTCCCCCCTCTCTCTCCACCCCTCTTTCTCTCTTTCTCGACTCTTGCGATAAGATTAAAAGCTTCTCTACATCTATCACCCCCTTTGCGGCTGGTCATCTTCTTGTTACGATCTTCTTTGAATTCTCAAATCTAAATTGCATCCCTCAGACGATTACCTACCGAAATTTCTCGCATTATGATTACTCAGTGTTAATCAATGACCTTACAGCTTTACTTCTACACAAGCATCCCAACTTCATTGTGCTTGATCGTAACTGCCGTGCACTAAATTCCGAAGGTAACGAACTCACAAATAGTCTTAATATATTCTACGAATGTATCTTTGAAGTTTTAAATCGTCATGCGCCTTTTGTTACTAAACGTACTGTGCATCGCTCCATTCCGTGGCTAACGCCCGACATTCGAGACAAAATCAAACAACGTGACAAACTGTACTTGCGTGCGAAACGAACTATAAATGCGCTTTTATTAGAACGATATCGGAGTATGCTGCGCGATATTGAAAACATAATAAAAGCAGCTAAAGCGTTACTTAGAAGACCTAGTCCTCCAACAATCTAGTCCTAATAAGCTTTGGTCCTGCCTCCGGAGCTTAGGTCTTGCAAATGTGTCCTCGCAGTCTGCTCTTCCTCATTTCTCATTTACTACACTTAACCGTCACTTCGCACAAATATCATCCTCTCGTCCTTCCTATGACTTACCAATGCTTGATAACATTATTCGTCGACCATTATCAAACTCACAACCATCATTTTCTTTCTCCCAAATCAGCCATCAGGACGTTCTACAGAGTTGAAATCAAATCGCACATAAATCACGTGGGCTTAGCCCTGACCATGTTCTTTTGGCTCATCTCAAACCAATGTTTTCGATCATAGCCCCATACTTAACTGCCATCCTGAATCTTTCACTTGCTTCAGGACATTTCCCCAGCACCTGGAAGTCCTCTTACATCATGCCTCTTAAGAAGGTTCCAAATCCTCAAACTCCATTCGACACCCGTCCAATCGCAATTCCACCTCACCTCTCCAAAGTCATTGACTCCCTAGTCACCCACAAAATCATCAACTATCTGGAACGTATACATCTTTTGTACCCTAGACAATGTGGTTTCCGCAGATTCCACAGCACCCAGACTGCACTGCTACACTTTTTGGACGACATACGTCTGGGCATAGATCAAGGTGCCATAACCATATTGGTTCTATTCGATTTCTCGAAAGCCTTCGACTCCTTAAATCATGCTGTACGCTTGTCTTGTCTCCGCGATATAGGCTGTGAGGAACTTCCACTGAAATGGCTACACTCATTTCTGACAAATCATTCGCATACCATCATAGGTCCCGATAGCGTAACATCCGATCCCGAATAAACCACATCAGGTGTGTCCCAAGTCTCAATCCTCGGACCAATATTATTTATTATAGTAATTAACACCTTATTTTCGAGACTTAGGTACTGTCGCGATACCTACATTATCTTAGCAGATGACATACAATTCTACCTATCCTATCAACACCAATAAGTGGCCTCACTGAAAAGTACGTAATATTAATTGCGACATCCAAGAACTAGTAAAGTGGGCCCATGACTTTGGGCTGACCCAAAACACGCGCAAAACACAGGCTATCTTCTTCGGATCATCGCAAAATCTAGCAATCATTAAAAATCTTACGATACCTCAAATGATGGTCGGGTCGGATGCAGCACCTTATTCTCATGAAGTAAAAGACTTGGGTGTCATAATTATATCCGACCTAACATGGAATCGGCATGTCAACTCCATCTCGTCCAAAGTACACAACGTTCTATACCGGCTTAAATTTCGCGGTGCTTTTCTCCCACCCCATATAAAACTCACACTTACAAATGCACTAGTCACACTTACAGTGCACATAGACTTACAAGAAAAATGAAAATTGGCTATCTATCGCTTCTAGGTGGCATTACTTCCTTGGCTCCCTCACCCACCAAATCATAACTACTTCTCAACCCTCTTACCTCGCCGATAGATTTATTCATATTGATCAATCTACACGTCGGTCATCTTGCCTACGATAATCTCGTTTTATGCTCCCAACCCCAAGTACTAATATTTATGTTCGCTCTTTCTGGATAACAGCCATACAGTTTTGGAACTCCCTACCACACTACTTACAAATGCTTACCACCCTCTCATCGTTTCGTACCAACCTCTACTCATACCTATTTAAAGCAGACTAGCTATAACGTCTTTAGTAAAAATCGTGTGAAGTGTTGTTACTTCACTATGTTAAGCTTAAATTTTAAGTTTTCGTATCTACATCTAGATACAAATAGACTTTTTTTTCTCTCTTTTTTCCATATATGTTAGCGTGATACTACCATGTTGCAGATATAGTAACATTCTTTTTATGTATTATATCCTGACCGTGATTTTGTAACGGCAAGATATTGGTTTATTTGTCCACGGCCCGTAGTGGCTAGGATAATAATAAAAATGATTTCAATCCATCAATCTCTCTCCGACCGGTGAGTAATTAGCACGCAATTAATTTCGCTCGTGTAAATTTCACCATTACTTACCATATTATTATATTTCTCATCGAGAACCTAGTCCAGAAGGTACACAACCTTTAGACCAACACACTGCTACAAACATCCTTACCCAAATCTTACGTATTGGTCCTCGGTGTACCTTTTTTGGTTTTTCGCCAATTTAATCCGGCACGTGTTCGTACATGCCTGCCATCGTCAACTGTAAGGCAGCTTAGATTGCGCATGCTCAGCGAATCACGGGGTTATTGGCCAATCACACGGTCTGGTCCATTCGACAGACTGTAGCGCACACCTATCATCTACATCGCTTATCAATTTCAAGGTATGCGTAACTAATGCCAAGGCCTAAAACGCAAGGTGCAGGAGAGAACAGCAGAACATACCCCATCTGCGCGAAGTGTCATAAAATTATCATTAAATTAAAATTAGCTATTTGTAAATCGTCATATCATCCATCGTGTGCTCGCTTATATTACCAATAAGCCCGCGATACCGTGTGTTGTGTACGTTCGCTCGCACACATACTTGTGACGTCATCAAAGTCTAGCACTACAGCTACGTGCGATCTCTTCCTCTCTTCGCTATCTGCTCCTCGGCAGGTGTACTTCCTTCCTTTCCAACCTCGCCTTCTTCGCAATATACAATGTCGATCGATAGCGTACTAATTCAACAGCAATTCGCGCAACTATTGGAAGCTATTAAAACGACAAAAACTGACTTCCAAGCAGACATTTCTTCCATTAAAAATGACACCAATGCAATGCATTATCGTCTGAAATGTCCTACTTGCATTTGCACTGGCTGGACCAACATCCGAACTTATTATTAACGGCATTCTGGCACAGTGTGGCTTAATACGTTAAGACATTTTCATTCGCGTGTTAACGCATCTGAAACTAGCGGCATTTCACGGTGATTATATTAGTATTTCAAAAATCGATTTTAAGCGTCCGACTAATAGTACACCATATACTCAATCAACGACCAGGCAATATTTTGCATTGAAGATACAGTGCAAGTCCGTTGAAATACGTAATGCTATAATTGATGCAAAATGTAAATTAGGCACAATCGCTGTCCCCGAAATTTTTCCCGAACTAGTGGAGAGCGGCAACGATATTAAAACAATATATATAAATGAATTTCTGCCTTCACCTACTTATGCTCCTCGAGAAAACAAAAGAGGTTGCCAAAAATTCTGGCTATAAACGTGTTTGGGCGCGTAATGGTAATATATTTGTTCGGAAAGATGGTGGCATTAGTGAAATGCTCATTTCTACCGAACTTGATTTCAAAAATTTAAAGTGACAGTTGCATCACGCTGTATCTTCACCTTTAACTGTTTTGTCCCCTCGTGATTCTTCGTCCTACCTGAAAATATCGTGCATAAATATTAATTCTATACGGGCCCATCTGCAATATGTGGAATGCGAACTCTCTGACGGTTCTACTCATATTTTAGCATTAACTGAAACTTGGCTCACTCCAAAAATTGGATCATCTTGTATATCGATACCTAAATATAATCTTGTACGAAATGATCGTGCACTTCGTGCTGATGGTCAATCGCGCTACGTTCAAGGTGGTCGTGCAGCTTGTTACCTCCATCAATCGCTTGTTTACTCAGTTCTCGAATGCTCAAACAATAACTCTATCAATGAATGATCCGGTGTATCTTTTCCTAAACGTTAAAGCTTCTTCACATAATATCCTAGTCATTGTAATCTACCGTCGTCCCGAAGGGCATCTACTTTCTGAATTTTTAGTTAAACTTAATCAATAGATCTCGTTATTTAAAAATATTATAATTGCAGGTGACTTAAATTGCAATCTATTAAGTAATTCATTTGAATCCAAATATCTCCAAAATTTTATTTCAGACTTTTCACTTTCTCTGTACCTTTTGGCCCTACTCATTACTCTGGATTAACGTTCTCGCAACTAGATGTAATGATCACTGATTCAAGTGATAAGATTAAAGCATTTTCAAATTCGTCTTCGCCGTTTGCGGCCGGGCATAGTCTCATCTCCATTCAATATGAACTTAAAAATCTTAACCGCTCTCGGCAAACCATTACCTACCGTAGTTTTAAAAATTGTGATTATCGCTCTTTTGTTAACGATCTTAATATTCAACTTGGCATTAAACTTCCTAACTTAATATCACTCGAATCTAATAACTATCTATGTCACTCCGAACCTGTCGAACCAAACTCGAGCGTTACCATATTGTACCAATGTATTAATAAAGCTCTAAATATTCATGCGCCGTTTGTTACAAAGCAAATTGTACATCGTTCTATACTATGGATAACTGCCAATTTGAGAGCTAGAATTAAAGAACGTGATAAATTGTTTACCCGAGCTAAGCCATCGCGAAATTTGTTACTTCTTGAGCAGTATAGGAAACTGCGTCGCGAACTTAAAAATGTATGAAAAACTGAGAAAAGTCGCTATTTAGCAAATTTGGTGTCTCAAAAAACCAATCCGAATAAACTCTGGTCTTGCCTTAGAAATCTAGGACTAGCTAATGTATCATCGCAGTCGGCCCTGCATCACTTCTCCCCAGCCATTCTTAACCGTCATTTTGCTCAAGTCTCATCAGCTCATCCACCATGCGATCAAGATTCACTCGATATCATTATGCATCGACTATTACCTGGAACTCACCCGACTTTTCCCTTTTCTCCCATCACTTGTCAAGAAGTTTTGAGTAGCCTTAACTACATCTCAAATAAGTCACGTGGACTAAGCCCTGACTCCCTTTGCTTGGCGCACCTTAAACCACTTTTCCTGTCATTTTACCCTATCTGACTCATATCTTTAATCAATCATTTTCTTTAGGTATCTTCCCATCTATCTGGAAATCATCTTCTATCATACCCCTGAATAAAACTGCGAATCCTGTAAATCTATCCGATACCCGTCCAATTGCAATCCCACCCCACCTCTCCAAAGTCATTGACTCCTTAGCCATGCACCAAATCACCAGCTTCCTTGAGAACAATCAACTGCTACATCCTAAGCAATGTGGATTCCGTAGGTTTCACAGCACGCAAACCGCCTTGATACATCTCATGAACGATATTAGACTAGGCATAGACAAAGGCTACGTTACCATCCTAGTCCTGTTCGACTTCTCTAAGGCCTTCGACTCTCTTAGTCACTCTGTCATCCTTACCTGCTTACGTGATCTAGGCTTTGAGGACTCTGCGCTTCACTGGATGCATTCATTCCTTTCAGGTCGATCTCAATCGATTATTGGATTGGATAGACAGGCATCCCAACATGAGTACACTACAACAGGAGTTCCTCAAGAGTTCCTCTTGGTCCGATTCTGTTCATCATCGTCAATAATACCGTATTCACAAGACTTCGCTACTGTCGAAATACTACCATAATTTTTGCTGACGACACCCAGTTCTATCTTTCCACCCTAATCAGCTGTCTTATTAATACCATAAGACGTATTAATAGCGATATAGCCGAACTTTCAAAATGGTCCAAGACTATGGGCTTCCGCTCAACGTACGCAAAATTAAAGCCATTATCATCGGTTCTACTCAGAATCTTACTACCATGCAGAACCTAACCTTACCGCCAATTGTGGTTGGAAATGATACAATTTCACACTCTAGTGAAGTGAAAGATCGAGGTGTAATTATCGCTTCCGATCAACTCAATTTCGTCTAAAGTTCATAATGTCCTTTATCGACTGAAATACCGTGGATCATTCCTACATCCATCTATCAAACTATCACTTGTCAACTCCCTAGTAATCCCGCATATCGACTATGCTACTCTCGTTACTGCCGATCTTTCGGGCTACCTTAATGTCAAATTACAGCATTTGCAAAATACCGCCCTTCGGTTCATCGATCGACTACAGCGGGACGATAGGCTTGCGCCTTTCAGAAAGAAAGCAAATTGGTTGTCCATCCCGTCTAGACGACACTACTTCTTTGGTAACCTTGTTCATCAGATCGTCGCCACCAACCGGCCATCCTATCTGTCATCCAGATTCATCCCAACGGATAGCTCATTGCGTCGTTCATCTCGCATTCAATCTTCTCATTATATGCTACCAACTCCTCGCACAAACATTTTCGCACGTTCATTCTGGATTACGGCCATACAATATTGGAATTTCCTTCCCCATAATTTGCAAACCATTCCATCCCCGACATGCCTCTTCTCATTTTTAGCTACGGCAAACCAAACATAGCGACCAAGTATTTTATATCGTAAGCTCTAATTTAGCAGCAGCTATTAGATAATGATACAAAATCTAGTTTATGTATTATAGGTTATACTTTGCGTTTGTTAATTTAGAATTTAAAATTTAGTAATATAAGATATATATATATATATATATTGTTAATAACTGTGTATCTTTACATCCTGACCGAAGATTTGTAACGGCAGGATGTCTTGTGATTTGTCCACGGCTCTTGGAGGCCAGGACAATAATAAATTGTTGTCAGTCAGTCAGTCTCTCTCTCTCTCTATTCTCTCTCTCTTTTAGTATTTTTAGTATTTAACATTAGTATTTTAGTCCACTTTTACTTCTGGTATGCGTGTACCCTACCCTGCGTTGTAATCGCTCGACTATTATTATTATCTATCTATTTTACATCTACTTTGTTATAGAACTAGTATTGCGCTTTTCTTACGACCCAGTGAATATCTCGAACGAGATATAAACCGAACAGTAACACGGGCGTGTAACTCAGCAGAATTGCTGGGTCCTTTTAGGTGAGTGAGGGCTACTGATAGCACAGGAAAAGTCAGTAATAAGGAAAAAAAACTTGGAAACAGTTTATTTGTTTAAATCAGTTTATTTTCTCGAATAATTGTTCCGGTGAAGCTAGGGGAGTTGTTGGAAGAGGGGGGGGAAAGGGATGAATAGGTCGGGAAATAAATCCTGGGGAGACGGTAGTGGAATGGTCGGCCGAGGGGGAAAAGAGAAGGGAAGAGAAGTTTTCCTGGGGGATAGTTGGTTGGCAGTCTGTGTTTCTATCTCCTCTCGGGCGAGGTGGAGAGCCTTTGCCAATTTTTGGCGTTGGACCCTTTGTCCTCCTCGGCGGCGTTTCACTATAAAGAAATTATGACTATTTATTTGATGTATGAAAATGGAAAGAATTATGGAAGTGGGAGTAAAAACGCAAAGTCTAAGGAAAAAAAAAAATAAAATAAAAGGGAGAAAAAATGTTTTTTCGGTTAAATACGATTCGTAGTCGCGTGAGAGGGGCGACTTCGTCTCTGTGGCCTTTTATGCAGTAGGGAAGAGGGTTGTGGTTTCGCAGGCCTACCCGCTATGCCACGAAAGGAAAGGAGGATGCGATTTCGCAGGCCGACCCGCTATGTCGCAAGGAAAGAAGAAGAGAATTGGAGCGATTTCGCAGGCCGACCCGCTATGTCGCAAAGAAAGGAGTTGGCGTGATTTCGCAGGCCGACCCGCTATGTCACGAGGAAAGGAGTTGGGAATTGGAGCGATTTCGCAGGCCGACCCGCTATGTCGCAAGGAAAGGAGTTGGGAATTGGAGCGATTTCGCAGGCCGACCCGCTATGTCGCAAGGAAAGGAGTTGGCGTGATTTCGCAGGCCGACCCGCTATGTCACGAAGGAAAAGTAGGAAGGAAGGGAGGTGGTTAGGAAAAAAAAATTACGTAAGGGAAACTTATACTCACTTTGGTGAAGCTCTCTTTGCACCTGATGCGATAGGGTTGGGCAGGTGGTGCGGTCTCCCCTTTTTGGGTCCGGTCGTGAAGTTTCTTTTCCTTCGTTGGAGTCAGACTTCCCCTTTGGTCGAATAACTCGCGACTAAAAAAAAAATTCAACTGCGACGAGTTGTGCTTCTTGTTTTTGTATGACGCGAGAACTAAAAAATTGGACTGACTGGTCTCGGTGTGCCTCCTCTGTATTTATTTTGGTTCATGCTTTTCTTATCCCCGCTTGGAGTATTCCCCCTCTATTTTTAAGGTGGTGGATTTGTATTTTGGACAGGTTTTTGGGAAATGGGCCAAGGAGGAAAAATACATTAAAAAATTATTGATGTAGAGAGCCCGTTAGAATGTACCCGATTTCTCTTTTTATGTTTTTTTAGAAAAGTTAAAAACAGGTAGCTTGAGAGTTAAGTCCTCAATTACCGTAAATATCGGAAGAGACGGAAAAATTATTGTTCTAATGTATAAAAAAAAATAAAAATGCTACGGAAGGTCATTGTAAAATTGATTGTGCCTGTACGGTGATTTTTTTAGGAAAGTTAAGCGATGTGAGCCGTCTTCTGATTTATGGCTAATAAAGGTTTAGAGAAAATGTTATTTGAACCGGGTAAATTCCAATACGCTTCGTTTATGACGTTACATTTGTAAGAAACAGACTCGTTTGTCCGGTGCCGACATACAATATTTTTTGATTTTTAAATGTACACCGAAAATTAGTTAGTTCCGCTAGTTACGAGGACGTAACACCCCCCCACCTTGGTCGAACGTTGGCCCTCCAATGTTCTTTGCACAAGCTAAGGAATCGTGTTACAATTTGTATTGACGCTGATACATAATTTTGTAATTTTCATGTAATTTCAAATCGCTTATCAATGAAATCTTGTTCTAATTTAGTTTTCTTGGTATTGATATTAAATGTGTTCGCGAGCACAAAAGCACGGTGTTTTGAGGTTTCCGCTTATTGGTAATTGTGTTACATTATTTTGAAGATTGTACAATATTTTACATGATGGTTCTTGAAGTTCATATACATGAATTGTTACTATATCTACGCTTTTTATGATATATATGTGTTATCGCTGTTTATATGGTATGGCTTTTCTTAACGATTGACATGTGGAGTGAATGACAAAAAAAACAACAGAAAAAAAAAAAAAAAAAACATTTCTGAGGGTAAACAATTTTCGCAGTATTTTAACAGTGTGAGGTTGAATATTTCTAACATCGCCGCAGCTGGCAGATTTCTTATCTTTTCTGTCATACATACATATATAGTGGACTATTATATTGGTTAAATCGTTGGCTTAATCTTAGTCTCAGAAGGAGTCCGGAAGCATAGACAAAAATTAATTTTGAAATTGTGCATGTTAACGTTTAGGAAGATTAAACAAAAAGAAATGTGTTTTGTTTTTTTTTTTTTTTGAAACCAAAAGAAAAATAAAATTTGCTTATAATGATTATAATTTGTTAAAAACTTAAGATAAACGATCTCAAAACAAGACAAACTTGATATTTGTCAATTTTCCAAGTGCATGACATCTCGCTCTCCACCATATTGTGGCAAGGCTAACTTAACGCCGAGTGTTTTATTGTCACTTTTGCACTGTCTAGTATGTGATATACGCACTCCACTCTGTTGTGGCAAGGCTAACTTAACGGCGAAATATCGTTTTACTTAAAAAAAGATTCTTTGGAAATTAACAATCTCGTATTTTCCTCGCTTGAAGTCATTATTCTTTTCGTTTTTTTTTGTTTATCTTTTGTTATTTTTGAAAATTATTTTCTTTTTCTTTTTGTTATTTATATATATATTTCCAATTCCTTGTGATAATAAAAAAAAATGTGTAGTTAATTCGTTAACTTTTGTTGCATGCGCATGCGAAGCAGAGGTTATGAAAATAATGCCGTTTTAGGTGATAATAATACTTTATTGTATTGTCAGAATTGTCATATTTTATTAGTCTGAGTATCCTTCGTCTTCGCTGTCGGGATCTGGTATTTCTACCTCAAATGGTTGTTGTCTAATTTTAAATGTTGTTACATAATAGCCATTTAATTTTGGCGGTTGTATTTCTCCTGATTTTATTCTATCATTGATCCTGTAAATATGGAGGTTTAAACATCTTATACATCGCGGTGCTTGTTGAGTTTGTAATAGTTGGTTTCCGCAATATCTACAGTTAATCTCTTCTCCCGGTGCGGTTTTAATATGTACCATTGTTAGTTTTTTAAAAGTTTTTTTCCGTTCTTGTTCAAAGTTATTGTAGCAATCTCTGCATGCCCATCGTTCATCATTAGTTGTAAGCATTTCGGATCCCGAATGGCAAGTCTCTGGGTAGAGTTCATTGTGGGCCCATATATCTTTCCCTTTTATTTCTAAATTACTGAGGAAGATGTTAATTGGATATTCCATTTGTTGTTGTTTGTTTTGTTTCTCTTTTTTTTTATATATATAGAAAAAGGAGAGTCCCACTGTGAAAGCTCTGTTGTGAAAGAAAAAAAATTATTTGTTGTTAGTATATTAGTTAAGAATGTTTGAGATATTAATATTAATTATTTGCTCGTATATTAGTATGTTAAGAAGCATATTTATTTGGTTATCGGGTTTTTGATAATTGGTTTGGGTATGTCATATATTTGAGTGATATTCTCTATTGTTGGATGGTCATTTTCTATGGTTGCGAAGTTGAATCGTACTTGTTGGAAATTGTTTTCAATATTTTCTTCCTCGGTTTGTTTCATGAGTTTATATCCGTTGTGTTTCATTTTTTGTAGTGGAGGTTTTTGTGTTGTAAGAGAATTGTGTCCTTTGTTGGTATTTATTATTTGAATTTCTTCGTCTTGCTTGAATTTGATGTATGTTCTGTCATCCGTATTGTTTTTGTAGTGTTTGCATATTTTTATTGTTATAATGATTAATAATATTGTAACTCCTATGCTGTAAATTCCGATGATTCCTGTCCCCATTAGTATTCTATGTTCGTAAATTATTTCTTCTACATTTGAGTTTGTGGTTGTTTGTTTAATATTATTCTTGTTTTGAATGTTAGTTTCATCTGTTATTTCATTATGGTCAATATTTTCTCTTATAGGTGATAACATGATTGGAGTTTTTGGGGTTATTGATGGTGTCTTTGATTTGTTTGGTGTTGTCCATATGAATTTTTTTTGTATCGACGGTGGTGGGTGCCAAACAGATGTTTTACAGGTGTCGTGTATGTACTCTCCTGCAAATAAGTCTACTGAGGTTTTTCGTCCGTTTGTGAGTCCTGACAAAATGATTACATTTTCGGGTGTTAAAATTTCAGCTTTATAACTTCTTGTCGTTATATAGATTTTTTCTGTTGTTGTAAAAAATTGTTTGTTATTGCAATTGTCTCTCGTTTCTATTTTGTGTGTGTGCTCTATTGTTCCACCATTGGTTTCTATTCCTCCTATCTTGACAAAAAATCTGTGTGCTTCTTTTTCATTTATAATTCTCCAACATGTCTTGGCACTTAGTTCGTACGGTAATAATTCTAGTTCTGAGATTAATTTGTTGTTTTGACATTTTGTATGGTTTGCTATATGCCATTCTGAGCATTCATGGACTATTGTATTGTTATTTGCTCTAACTGTATGTACTATTGCAAGAATTGTTATTATTTTGGTTATCATATTACTACCCCTTTTGTTCTCTTTTGTTTGTCTTTATTTATTTACTTTCTCTTCTTTTTTATTCCTGTAAAGAATTTTGTGAAATCAAATATATGTCTTATGCGTTTTTTTGAAGTTTGTTATTTTTTTAGCGTAAAGGCTTCATTATTAGTTAGATTTGTTGTTGGTGAAAGTTCGGGAATTTGAACATGGTTTGTTTGGAGCTTGGGATAGAGCTTGAATGGTAATTCCGGTTTTGCTTCGATATTAGCGTTGATGATTTCATTTGTTTTTAAATTTTCCTGTGGCAATGGCGCGGAAGGCTGTGATTCATAGTCTAAGGATGTTTGTGGTTTTTGGTCAATTTGTATTTCTTCCAACTCAATTTGTTGATATCTAATATTGTTATGGTTTTGAGAATTATTTTTTGTGTTAGTGTTTTTACCGGCAAGGTGTAATAGTAAATGTGTTACTGAGTCCCATATTGCGCCTAATAGAAAAATAGACCATCCGTAGGCTGTATGTAGTGCGTATCCGTGGATTACCGTGTCTATTACAGCTTTCAAAAGTTTTAGGATGAGTAGTATACCCATAATTCCTGCTGTAGTTGTGCCGAAAATCATAAAATTTCTCCAAATTTTTTCGCCAGCTGTTTTTAACATTTTCCCAATTGTGTTTTCGTCTATCATATTTGTTATAGATGTTCCTTGATAATTTGTTATTTGTCCTGTCATCCCTCTCGCTACTGTGTTTAATACGGCCGGTTTTTCTGCTGGGAACATTATGTGTTCTTTTAGTTTTCTAAGGTCGTCCTGGCTATAGATTCCGTTTGTTGCTAAGTTCTCAAGGTTTACATATGTCCATGTTTGTTTCGTAAGCGGTTTTAATTCGTCGGGTTTCTTTGATTCTACTGGATTGGGGAGAAGCTTATACCAGACATTATTTACAGAGTACATTGGTGGCACCAAACTGTTGCAACTAATTTGTGTTCCTTTATTTATTAAAATTCTTGTTTTGGGAGTCATAAAGATGGATTGTTCCTGGTATTTGATTGGTAAGTGTGAATAACATTCATTGGTTCTTCTTATGCTAACTTCTACTGGGATGCATTTCATTATGTATGCGACTTCTCCTGCCGCTATTGCCATGTATCCGGGTCCTTTCATAATATTATATGCAAATTCGTCTGGTGATTGAGTTGCTAGTGACAATGAATTTCTCAATACTTGTTTTTCTAATTCGCATCTTTGTGTCAGAACATCGTAATAAAGTTGTTTTATTTGGGATCGTAAGTGTTTTTCGACGTAAACAAATTTCGAGTTGACATATGTGAAGATATCTAGATTCACTGTTTTAACAGGATGCTTTTTGAAGCTTGCGCCATTTTTATTTTCTAATATTAAAAGCTTCGGGTGTTCAGTAAGAGAAAGTTCGTAACCGCAAGTATTTTTCTTTCCTTTTAAAGTTAGTGCGAATGTTATTTCGTCTGTTGTGAGTGAGTATATTACTGTTTTGTCTTCGTGGTATATTTTGTCTATTGAACCTTCGTATAATACATCATACTTGTATGATTCGCAAAAATCTTTTGGCATTATGTTCCAGAATGTGCTTCCTCCTTCGAGATCTAAGCAATTATAGTCTGTTATAGGGTATGAGATTCCTGATCTTAAGTGAATTCTATTTTCGTTTAAATTAACTCTCGCTTTATATTTTTGGATTAAAATTTTTGCCGTTCCCTGAACTACAACGTTACTCCAAGAACCATATGTGTCTGAGTATTCTACACCTTTGCATGTGCCGTCGACTTGGATTGTTCCTGCCATTGTTAAGCTGAATGTTTGAATATAGTTTGCTTTCACTCCGTTTATTATATTTGTATCTATGGTTGTAGTTCCTGATCGGTGCAAGTGTTCGCAATCTTCTCTAGATACTTCTTTTACGTAATTTGCTATTCCGTTTGCGACGGATGAAATGTGTGAATGCATGCCACAATAATGTATTACTCTATAGATATCTATTTTGCATTGTATTACTTCTGTTTCTTCATATTCTTTAATTTGTAAAAGTTGAGCTTTGGTTTTTTCTATGTTTAAGTGTTTCCTTTCTATTTCACATTCTTGTATATTTAGTAACGATATTGTCGATATGTTTGAATTTTTTGCTCCACAATCAAATGCTATGAATGCAGTTGCACAGATTGCATATGTTAAAATCATCAGTATCTTCATATAATCTATTTTGCTGTTTGTTCTTGAAGTTTGCAAATTTTGCTTGCTTGTTTTCTTTTCTCTGTTTGGAGAAGATTATTATTTATTTATTGTTTTATATCATGAAGAAAAATAAGGATGATTCGTCTATTTATTACTTCTTATTTTGGAAATTTTAAGCCTATTTGGGTGTACTATTCTTTCCTCATTTTTTATTTTAATTTTAACGTTTCCATTTTCAAACACTTGTAAAACTTCGAAAGGACCTTGATATTCATCATCTAGTTTACTGGTTTTATGATTTTTTTGTAAAAATACTAAATTTCCTATTTCCAATTTTAGTGGATTTATTTTTCTGTCATAATAATATTTTGATTTTGTTTTTGCAGATATTTGGTTTTTTCTTGCGTGTTCTTGTATGTCATATAATTTGGTAGCTAACTGTTGAATGTAGTCGCTGTACGTTATTTGGGTAGTATCTTTTATAGCTTTTTGAGACGGTAATTTAGCTATTCTTCCAAACATTAGTTCAAATGGGGTATATTTTGTTCCTTTTTGGTTTTAAAAGACATAAGAGGTTTATGGTCTGTGTATACTGTAAATTGACGACTGTAAACATAAGGTCTGAAATGACGGATTGCGTAATATATGGCTAGTGCTTCCTTGTCGTAAGTTGCGTAGTTTTTTTCGTAATCATTTAGAACTCTAGATGTGTAAGCTATTGGTCTATCTTTTCCTACTTCCCCTTGAGATAAAACTCCACCTATTGCAAATCCTGATGCATCTGTTGATATGATAAAGGGTTTATTAAAATCTGGATATTGTAGAACCGGAGCGTTGCATAGCTTTTCGCGAAGTGTTTCGAATGCGTTTATTTCATCTTTTTCCCATATGAACGGTACATTATTTTTTAAAAGGTTGGATAAAGGTTTTGCAATTCCAGAAAAATTTGATATAAATCGTCTGTAATATCCTGCTAAGCCTAAAAATTGTCTTATGTTTTTTTGATTTTTAGGTATTGGGAATTTTTTTACGCAGCTGATTTTATTAGGATCTGGTTTTAATCCGTTTTCTCCGATGATGTGTCCTAAGTAGCAGACTTCTTTTCTTAAGAATTCGCATTTGTCGGGTTGTAATTTTAAGTTAGCTTCTCTTAATTTGTTCATTAATTTTTCGCATTTAATTGAATGTTCTCTTAGTGAGGATGAGTAAATAACGATGTCATCAAGGTAAACAAAGAGTTCGTTGCCTTGTAAACCTGATAATACTATATCCATTAGCCTTTGAAATGTAGCTGGTGCGTTTTTTAAACCAAACGGCATTCTATCGAACTCGTAATGCCCATGTGGCGTAGAAAATGCTGTTTTGTGTGAATCGTTTTCGTCCATTTTAATTTGGAGAAAGCCAGAAGCTAGATCGAATACTGAAAAATATTTAGCACCGCCTAATTGGTCCAAAATGTCAACAATATTAGGAATTGGGTATGAGTCTCCGATTGATTTGTCATTTAATTTTCTGAAGTCAAGTACCATTCTCCATCTCTTATTTCCTTGACTGTCGGCTTTCTTTGGTACTATCCATATTGGAGTATTATAGGGTGAGTCTGAAGGTTTTATTATTCCTGTATCCAATTGTTCTTTAACTTGTTTATTTATTTCTTCTTTGTGAATTGGTGGAAATCTATACTGTTTAGTATTGATTGGGATGTCATCCGTAGTCGAAATTTTGTGTTTAATAAGGTGCGTAAAATCTAAGGGTTCGTCAGGTAAGTGAAAGACGTCTGCGTGAGTATTTATGAGTCTTTCTACACTCTCTGTTTCTTCTCGGTTTAAGTGTTGTAAACGTAAGAGGTTTTTAATTTTTGCTGCCCTTTTCATCTGTTTTATGGTGTGTAAGATGATTTCTTGACTAATACCTGTTGCTTTGGGTGTCGTTGCTCCTAGTATTTGTTTTTCTTTTAAGAACTCCGTATATGTTAAAAATATATCTTTTTCGTTGTAGTTGGTTTCTCTGGTTTTTATTGAATTGTTCGATGTCTTGTCTCTTTTTATTTGAGAGTTTGTCGAATTTTTTTGTAATTGAGGGGATTTACCTACAAGGTTTTTATCCCAGTTTAATGTTCCCTTAAAACTGACAGACCTGTCTATCGAGTCTTGATCTGTGTATTTTATTTTATTTTCAATTTCATAATGGTTATCGGTTTTATTACCGTCATGTTCATTGTATTCATTACTTTTATTATATTCGTATGATTCGTATTTGTAGAATCCATAATTTTTATTATATTCATTTTCATTTTCATTTTTATTATATTCGTTTTCATTTTCATTTTTATTATATTCGTTTTCATTTTCATTTTTATTATATTCGTTTTCATTTTCATTTTTATTTTTATTATATTCGTTTTCATTTTCATTTTTATTATATTCGTTTTCATTTTCATTTTTATTATATTCGTTTTCATTTTCATTTTTATTATTTTCATTTTTATTTTTATTATATTCTTTATTTTCGTTTTCATTATATTTATTTTCATTTTCATTATATTCATTATTTTCATTATTTTCATTATATTCATTTTCATTATATTCATTTTCATTATATTCATTTTCATTATATTCATTTTCATTATATTCATTTTCATTATATTCATTTTCATTATATTCATTTTCATTATATTCATTTTCATTATATTTATTTTCATTATATTCATTTTCATTATATTCATTTTCATTATATTTATTATTTTTTTTATTTTCGCCATGATTAATTTCGTCATTTTCATTTTTATTTTTCTGATATTCATTGTATTTGTTAGGTTTTTTGTTATTAGATTTTATCGATAGTAGTCGTTTTATATTTTCGTTATACTGATCTTGATTTTCTTGTATTGAAGAAGAGGTGGTTTGCGGTAAATGTTTCATAATTAAGTTTATTTTTTCTACTTCTTTGTTTTTAATTTTGTTGAATTTCTTCTTATTTTTAATTATACTTTTCTGTTTAGATTCTGATGTTTGTTTGATGATTTCAAAATCCTTATCTAATTCTTCTATTGTTAAAGTCGGGATTTCCAATTCCATTTGTTTATTAGTTGTGTTGTATATTTGTAAAAATCCTTTTCCGTTATTGTTTTTAACTATTGCATCTCCTAAGAATACGCCTTCCATTACGTTAAGTTTAGGAACGTATCCATATTGTATTTCTTTGTTCTCAATATTGATAAAAAATGTTGATACTGATCTAGATGGTACTATGATTGATTCTACGTCAAAGTAGATTTTATTATCTCCCCATTGGATGTAATCGTTTTCGTAGCTAATATTTGTCCTGTTATCGCGAAAGAATTCTGACCCGAGTATGCCTGCTGAATCTATTGGGAAATCGTCCTTAACTAAATGAAATTGTGTTTCGCATCCTAGTATTCGTAGTGACACGATACCTTTCGTTATTACTGGGTGCTCCGTTATGCCTTTTGGGTTTATGATTTCGTCGGTATTTATTAGGGTTTCGTTTTTAACTGATCCTTCTTTGATGATGTTTACGCTGGCACCTGTGTCGACTAGTAAGCGGATTTCTTTAATTAGGTCTTCTGAGTTTATTGTTATCGTTGGAACGTCATTTTTGTTTAATTTAATAGTTTTTAGTTCTCGTTTTCTGACGTTTGCATTATACTGACTTGGCGCTTGTGTGGAGTCTCCTGGTGTGCGCCAGTATTGGGGAGACTCTTGGCGTTTCCCGAAAATTGAAGATTTGATGCTCTAGTGTTGTTAATTAAATTTTGATTTCTCAACTGTCGACATTCTTCTACCCAATGACCTACGTTATTGCAATATTTGCATAAGGGTTTAGGTTGCGAGATGTTTTGCCTGTTGTTTTGCCTAGACGTATTAAAGTTTGTTCTTTGTGGAAAATTTTGATAGTTTGTTTGGGATTCATAATTATTTTGTGGAACTATATTTGAGTAGTTTCCTGGGTAATTTTTATTTTGAAAATTTTGTCTAGTATTGTTTTGGTAATTCGGTGTTTGATAGTTTCTTTGTTGAGGATTTTGAAAATTTTGTGGTTGGAAATTTTGGTAGTTTCGTGGTTGGAATATTTGGTTGTTTCGAGGTTGGAAATTTTGGTTGTTTCGAGGTTGGAAATTTTGATAATTAGTTTCTGGTGTACTAGTATCAGGCTTATTATTTCTAAAACGACATATATCTGCGGTATGTCCTGTTTTTTTGCATATTTGACATATTGTTTCGTTTTTATTTACCATTCTAATTTTTTGTGTTTTTTGTTTTTCTAATAAATTTTCGTGTATTGTACCTCTTATATTATTTGTGATTTTCATTCTTTTTTCTATTTGGATCGCTTTTTGTACAGCTGGAGACAGATTTTGGAATAACTCGTTAGTTAATCTAATTTCTATTTCGGGTTTTAGACCATTTAAAAAGGTTTCTAATACTTCTTTCTCTGTTCTGATTTTTTCTTCATTTGTTACTTCATTATCTTCATTCAATGTTTTATATGTTTCTAAGATTCTGTCTCCTGCTTCTCGAACACGGTTGGCGTAAACGACTACGTTTTCAAAGTCAAGTTGGTACATCCCTATTAGTTCTTGGCGGATTTCTGTGATGGAGTTTGCTGGAGCGTATATTTCGCGTAGGCTTTTTAATAGGGATTTTATAGTGTCAAATGTCCCATTTTTCATTGTGCGCCGAGCTTCACCTACGAGTCTGCTTTTTATCAATTTTACTAAGTCGCTTTCTGATTCTGGGGGGAGCATTTTTTTTGCTTCTTCACATCCATCTACGAATAGATAGAATGTTTTTGGATCTCCGTCAAATCGCGGTACACTTTCTATTGCGTGTTTTAATGTTAGTCTATCTCGTATGTTATCCATAGTATTGGTTTTATTGGGAATGATATCTATTTCAATTATTTTTGAGGTATTATTTCCGGTTTCCGTGTTTGTCGTTTCTTGGAGTTGTTTTCGATTTTTAATTAGTTGAGACGTATCAAGTGAAAAGAGAGATTCTGTTGATCGATTTAATAAATCGTGTTTTGCAAAAGGATCGATCAAACTATCTGAAGTTAAATTTGCGTCTGAGAAAAAGCAGAATCTTGTATTGAGCTGTTACAGTTATCGTCGGAAGGACTGTTTATAGGAGAATTTATATTTGTATCTTTATGTTTTTTTGTGGGTAGTAAACCCGAACCCAAGACTTCAGATTTTTGTTTTTCGGACAGATGCTGTGTATTACTTCGCGTATTCATGTATACGCAAACACGACGAAAAGGATGTGAAAAGGATGATTAAATGGTGTAAAACATATGATAAGTTTGATATATATATATATATATATATATATATATATATATATATTTTTTTTTTATTATTCTTAATCTAAAGTTATTATTTCTATATTTTCTTCGTTTATAATTCGCGTCTTAAAAATAGGCTGTACCTTATTTATTGGTTTTTGCCTGATTTCGAATTTTTGTATTTCTACTAGTAATTTTTCTCTTTTGTTAATTGCTTTCCGAAGGTGCTTTTCCTTGATGGATTTAATTCTCAAATTTTTCTCCGATTTAATTTGGGTCTGCAATTTATTTATTGCCCGATCTTCTATTTTTTGTTTTCTTTCGATGTCGTCTAGATTTGTTAGAGTCCCGTTTGTTGTCATCTAAGAAAAAATAATAAAATAAATTTTCATTTTTATAATTGCACGTGTTTAACGAGAGAAAAAATAAAAAATATGTAAAGAATAATGATTAACTAAAAAAAAAATGGCAATATAATAATTGTTATGTTAATATGAGCATGTGATGTGTGTTTTGTGTGTTTAATTCATTCGTTTGCAATGACTCCGAGGAAATTTTCAAACGAAGAATTGTCCAATTTTCAATTATGAACAATAATTAAAAAGTGGTTATGTGTGAAGTGTTTTTGTGATTTTTAATTCTTTCGTTTGCAATGACTCCGAGGAAATTTTCAAACGAAGAATTGTCCAATTTTTAATTATTGTCAGTAATGAACAATAATTGAAAAGTGGTTATTTGTGAAGAGTGTTTGTGATTTTTAATTCTTTCGTTTGCAATAACTCCGAGGAAATTATCAAACGAAGAATTGTCCAATTTTTAATTATTGTCAGTAATGAACAACAATTGAAAAGTGGTTATTTGTGAAGAGTGTTTGTGATTTTTAATTCTTTCGTTTGCAATAACTCCGAGGAAATTTTCAAACGAAGAATTGTCCAATTTTTAATTATTGTCAGTAATGAACAATAATTGAAAAGTGGTTGTTTGTGAAGAGTGTTTGTGATTTTTAATTCTTTCGTTTGCAATGACTCTGAGGAAATTATCAAACGAAGAATTGTCCAATTTTTAATTATTGTCAGTAATGAACAACAATTGAAAAGTGGTTATTTGTGAAGAGTGTTTGTGATTTTTAATTCTTTCGTTTGCAATAACTCCGAGGAAATTTTCAAACGAAGAATTGTCCAATTTTTAATTATTGTCAGTAATGAACAATAATTGAAAAGTGGTTATTTGTGAAGAGTGTTTGTGATTTTTAATTCTTTCGTTTGCAATGACTCTGAGGAAATTATCAAACGAAGAATTGTCTAATTTTCAATTATGAACAATAATTAAAAAGTGGTTATGTGTGAAGTGTGTTTGTGATTTTTAATTCTTTCGTTTGCAATGACTCTGAGGAAATTATCAAACGAAGAATTGTCCAATTTTTAATTATTGTCGATAATAAATTAAGAACAAAAATTCAAAAACTGGTTTGTGTGATGAGTTTATGTGTATATAATGTGGATGCTCCTAAGTATTATTATATCGTATGTATATATATGTTGTGTGAAGTAGGAAATTTAGTATTAAAACTGAAAACGTTTTAATGTTAAGATTAACTATTTATATTTATTATATAGGTATATATTTATTTGTTTATATATATTTTTTTTTTATTTATTTATTTTTATCTTATTGCCGCCGAGGGACTGCTCGACAGACTGCCATATGACTCTCCCTGTTTCATCAGGATCCCACCGCTGTCACCAAATTTTTATGTTACGACCCAGTGAATATCTCGAACGAGATATAAACCGAACAGTAACACGGGCGTGTAACTCAGCAGAATTGCTGGGTCCTTTTAGGTGAGTGAGGGCTACTGATAGCACAGGAAAAGTCAGTAATAAGGAAAAAAAACTTGGAAACAGTTTATTTGTTTAAATCAGTTTATTTTCTCGAATAATTGTTCCGGTGAAGCTAGGGGAGTTGTTGGAAGAGGGGGGGAAAGGGATGAATAGGTCGGGAAATAAATCCTGGGGAGACGGTAGTGGAATGGTCGGCCGAGGGGGAAAAGAGAAGGGAAGAGAAGTTTTCCTGGGGGATAGTTGGTTGGCAGTCTGTGTTTCTATCTCCTCTCGGGCGAGGTGGAGAGCCTTTGCCAATTTTTGGCGTTGGACCCTTTGTCCTCCTCGGCGGCGTTTCACTATAAAGAAATTATGACTATTTATTTGATGTATGAAAATGGAAAGAATTATGGAAGTGGGAGTAAAAACGCAAAGTCTAAGGAAAAAAAAAATAAAATAAAAGGGAGAAAAAATGTTTTTTCGGTTAAATACGATTCGTAGTCGCGTGAGAGGGGCGACTTCGTCTCTGTGGCCTTTTATGCAGTAGGGAAGAGGGTTGTGGTTTCGCAGGCCTACCCGCTATGCCACGAAAGGAAAGGAGGATGCGATTTCGCAGGCCGACCCGCTATGTCGCAAGGAAAGAAGAAGAGAATTGGAGCGATTTCGCAGGCCGACCCGCTATGTCGCAAAGAAAGGAGTTGGCGTGATTTCGCAGGCCGACCCGCTATGTCACGAAGGAAAAGTAGGAAGGAAGGGAGGTGGTTAGGAAAAAAAAATTACGTAAGGGAAACTTATACTCACTTTGGTGAAGCTCTCTTTGCACCTGATGCGATAGGGTTGGGCAGGTGGTGCGGTCTCCCCTTTTTGGGTCCGGTCGTGAAGTTTCTTTTCCTTCGTTGGAGTCAGACTTCCCCTTTGGTCGAATAACTCGCGACTAAAAAAAAATTCAACTGCGACGAGTTGTGCTTCTTGTTTTTGTATGACGCGAGAACTAAAAAATTGGACTGACTGGTCTCGGTGTGCCTCCTCTGTATTTATTTTGGTTCATGCTTTTCTTATCCCCGCTTGGAGTATTCCCCCTCTATTTTTAAGGTGGTGGATTTGTATTTTGGACAGGTTTTTGGGAAATGGGCCAAGGAGGAAAAATACATTAAAAAATTATTGATGTAGAGAGCCCGTTAGAATGTACCCGATTTCTCTTTTTATGTTTTTTTAGAAAAGTTAAAAACAGGTAGCTTGAGAGTTAAGTCCTCAATTACCGTAAATATCGGAAGAGACGGAAAAATTATTGTTCTAATGTATAAAAAAAAATAAAAATGCT
Source organism: Trichopria drosophilae (assembly GCA_030407085.1). Lineage (NCBI taxonomy): Eukaryota > Metazoa > Arthropoda > Insecta > Hymenoptera > Diapriidae > Trichopria > Trichopria drosophilae. The sequence continues at coordinate 86,866,928 of CM059583.1, forward strand.
ACGGAAGGTCATTGTAAAATTGATTGTGCCTGTACGGTGATTTTTTTAGGAAAGTTAAGCGATGTGAGCCGTCTTCTGATTTATGGCTAATAAAGGTTTAGAGAAAATGTTATTTGAACCGGGTAAATTCCAATACGCTTCGTTTATGACCTTACATTTGTAAGAAACAGACTCGTTTGTCCGGTGCCGAAATACAATATTTTTTGATTTTTAAATGTACACCGAAAATTAGTTAGTTCCGCTAGTTACGAGGACGTAACACTTTTATATGCATCTGTTAGTATGCCTTGTTATATTAAGCTTAGTTTTAGTTTTAGTTATCTGTATGTATGCTCTATATTGGTTGGCCTAAGAGGTAATACCTCAAGCCAAAATAAAGACAATCAATCAATCTCTCTCAGAAAGTGAGAGAGAGAGAGAGATTGGAGAGTGAGAGAGAGAGAGAGAGAGAGAGAAAAAGAACGAACGTGCAATGAATTGTATACGCCTGCACCATGTTTCTCGTAATGGCTCTGTACGGCGTTCTATTAATCGTACAGTAACGTGCCACCTCTCAAATTAAAGCTCTTGAAAAATGCTACAAGTTTAGTCAGAACTCGATTTCCACGAAATTACGTCGAAATCGACATAGAAGCGATTCAAAATCGATCACTATATTTTCACCGTTTTTATTCAATAACTCGGTAAATATCCGCCGTAAAAGAAAAAGTTATCAGAAGTAAGTTGAAGAACATGAAAAAAAAGCTACAAAATATAGAATTTTTTTTTCGGTAAAATCTTATTGTTATTGCACTAGATCCAATTTTGGAAGAGGAACTTTTCATTCATTTTTTTGTCATCTACCACCTGGTAACAGATATTCAATAGGTGGCAATACACGGTGTATAATATTTTTTTCTTCACACCGGGAGGAAAGCAGCAACTTTCCTCCCGCAAGCGGAAGGAAAGATGCCGCTTATCCTCCCGGCCATAAAGAAAAATCGTATACTTCCTTCGGGAAGTAAAAAAGAATGCTTCAGACTGCCTGTTTCTCACCCTCGGCTTCACCTCGGGTAAAAATTACACGCAGCCTGAGACATTCTTTATTTTACCTCCCTCGTTGAGTAATATACTATTAAAGAATATGTAGATAATTTGAAAAGGTATTTTAATAACCTTTAAAAACAGACTTATTCTGTTTAAATTTATCATATTTTAGGATACCTGTGTAAATAAGTATTAACAAAATACAAGACATGCGCTGATTACGATGCAGCAATCAGGGACAAGAATCCTCCGTCTTCCCTTTCCCAACTGGTCACGTTGAAATCCCGAAGTGGTCTGATTTACCCCAATGTTCATTTTTATAACCTCATTCGACAAACCGAAGCTTCGTTTTCCAAGCATGCTCATCAGACAGATGTCTTCGATCTGGTGCTTGACGAAGTCCTTAACACCTATAAGTTTTCGTTCCCTTGTTCAACACATGCTTCCGATATCTTATCATACTCACTCATTTATTATATAAGATTACGAATGCGACAATATACCCTAAAATGCGACAAAATTTGTTGTACAAAAAAAATTGTCGAAATTAAGTAACCAATAAATTATATTATGTACTTGGTTCATTTACCATCAATTTCTTGGATTTACTGATAACAATAAATGCAGGTAGGTACTAAACGACTTTTGCATTTTTTTTCATAATAATAAATGGTAAAAAATTAGATTTTCGTTATCTTCTTCGGGAAGAAGCGGGGGTAAGCGAAAGATACCGTGACAGTGCGAATGAGAGAGCTGAAAAGAGTGAAAGAGAGTGTGAGAACAAAGAATAGTAAGAGAGCGAGGGCTAGCTGAACAGCCAGATGGAGTCATAAAAAGAGACAACGGGAGCGACAGAGATTGTGTAAGAGAGAAAAGTGTGAGGAAGATCGAAAAGGGGTGAGAAAGCGTGCGAGGGAGATCGTCAGAGAGCATAAGATAATGAAAGAAATCGAAAAACAGAAAAGAGTAAGGAAAGAATAATCAATTTTCATGCAATTTATAATAATAAAAAGAAAATTCAAAACAGTTTTAAACAATTTGAAATTTAACGGCGAACCATACAAGTTTGTGGAAAAAATGATTTTTATTCCCTTATTTATAGCCAATTAAAATAAATAATTCATTTTAATTAACTATTTGAATAAAAAATAATGATTTCTTAATATGTGAAGAAAAAATCCAAAAAATGCCAAGTAAGTGTACTTACATATGTATATCGAAGCCAAAAAGGACAAAGGACAGAAATTTTCCCCCGCGTTAATGACGAATATGTCTATTTGCGGGTCGGCTCTCGGGTGTAGAGGTACAGGACAGAGACAGACAGTACATGACAGAACTATAGGCAGATACACACACAACACCCACCCAGAGGCAGTCCCCCTACCCCAATATCGGTACCACCAGCAGATTCGGCGGTCTGTACCTGAGCGAGTACGACTCGGGGCTTATCCCATCTATATCCGAGATAAGACCCACGACGTACACTAGGAAACGATCTGGATAGTTCGATTCAAAATAGGATTTTGTCGAAACTACTCGACCTATTTCAATGATTTTTTTTTAAATGAAGCTAATAAAATTTGTAAGAAGCTTGTCTAGGCCGATTTTCAAAAAACGTTGCGTATCGCCCTTGCTAAACAACAAATATTAACAATATACAAAATTTTGGATATATTTCGGTATAGATCAAATCTCCGACCTTATCTTCAAAAACGTACTTAAGACCTTATGTTGCACGTGAACAGTTTCCACATTCATTTCTAGAATATTTTTAAACAATAATTTTGAAATGTAATTTTAGAATATAAATAAGTAATAATTATTAATATACAAATAAAATATAAAAATTGGATTATTTTTTTAACAAATTGAAAAAATACTTCTCATAATTCTGATATTTATGTATTATTAAAAAAAAATAATAAAAAACACCCCAGTTTTCGAACTGCTGACCTTCGGTTTGGTGAACAAACGCTCTACCAATTGAGCCAACGAGATCGACACGTTAACTATGACAAATGTTTATCTCATTTGATCATCGAATAACAGGAGCCATTTTTTTATGTCATTAGTAGTCAATTAAAATAATTTACTGTTAGAATAATTTTAAACAACAATTTTGAACTAATAGGTGTTTAACAGTAACATTAAAATAATCATTTTCGCTGTACTTTTGAGTTTATTTTCTTAAATGCATTATTATCATAAAAGTTAAATTAGTCTTATATGGGGATTATATTATTTATAAATTTTACAATATATTTTAACATTTTCTTTTCTTTGAAAAACATATCGCGTCCAATTTTAACGAAAATTAAGAATTTGACTGTTTTCGTGCTTACACAAAAATATTTCTTATTATTTTATTGTTATTTATTGTTTATAAATATTTAAAGGAACATATTTTAAGCCGATTTTGACAAATGTACGAATTTTTTGCATGCATTTTCATGTCAAAATCGATTAATTTTCTAGATGAGAGTATCCGCCGACGTGCCATTTAAAATCCAGCAGCTTCGCGGAGCAAAGTAGTACTGCGAGTGCGCGAGTGCAAGACCGATAGATACGCCGCTCTTGAGGCCACGAATGACAGTAGAATGCGAATCATATTTACGACGCCCCCCACCACCGAAGTTTCCAGACCTGTACAACCGTGGTGCAGAGATTCTGTCACAACTAGCATAACATTGATGGACGACCGTATTGACCAATCCCTATAGGGAGAATCTTCCTCTCAAGTTTTCAGTAGTTCATGCTTGATTGTGAAGTCACAGCGGGTCATAAGATAAGCTGAGTATGACCTGAGTATGTATACAATACACATGCGAAATCTTTGCATGTGTGGCGTAGGTGTGACCATAACAGAACAGGCCTCGCGGCAGTGGTGGGAACGGGATCTCGGATTAACCAGAATTAGGAGTCGTCCCAGGAGATGGTGTAGGCTTTGATGTCAGATAAGTATACAAATTATTCAATTCTATATTATTTTTAATATAACAAATTGATTCTTGGTGAGTGTTGGGCTTTGAGGGATTACGGGCAACTATATTCCGTAATTACCTGGTGCTGCGGGTATGGGCCAGAAACTTAAGTCTAATTTTAATTTTCTTCAAACAGATTCATTCACCACTTCTTACACCAATCAATCTTAGACCGCGGTCCATGTGCAGCGCGGTGGCCTTGAAAATATATTGCTTAGAAATTAGCGGACCGACCGTGAGCGTGTTACTCGCTATTCAGCACTGACTGCCAAAAACGGAACCGACGCCTATTATTGATCTATCGCGTGATCGCGAATTTAGGATACTAGAGCATTACCTCACATATTATGCAGATTGCGGCACTCAATATTTAAACAGGTATGAAACGTCGATACATAGCTGAACAGTAGGTATTATCGGTTCTAGATGAAGCCATAAATTGGAGCAGCCGGACAGCCGAGGAGGAGGACGAGGATGGATCCCAGAAGTTTCAGAAGCCATTCCGACAAAATACCTCAGTCATCCATGTCCTGGCGGTTGCCGTGGGTCTTTTAAAGATAGGCCAGCTACTAGTGAAGATAACCAAATTTTTTTTTGTTCTAATTAAAAGGACAGATCAATATTTTTATTGTAATATGTGAATACGCAATGAATTTATTACTGTTTGATGCCTGCTAATTCCTACTATATCAATGAAAAAGACGGACTTGTCATAAGAGGTTCCGCAAAACTTACCTCAAAACTTTCGCGTATTTAAGTACACAGTAAATACGAGCACAAATTTTACAAAGTGCCAACACGCAATGAATGTTTATACATTCATATTGATGTATGCTAATTTCTTGTTAACTAATATTGAAAAGATAAACCACGTTCCTTCCAAGGAACATACTCGGTTTTGACTTTTCAAGGCGCTGACCTGTTTAATTGAAAATAATAATTATTTTCAACGTAATATATGATATTAAAAATTAATAATAACATTTATTGGTAGAAACAATGTTATATTTTTTTGATCCATATAATATTTATTAACTCAAATATATTTCATCTGGAAGCATAAAATTACATTCTAAAGAATTAAAAATCTAGAACATCGGTTTATTTTCACCGTTTTAATAAAACCTTTTAGCCGACTGACTAGAACTGACAATTTTTCTGTAGGTTCACATGCGAGTACTGTCTTCTTTTAAATTACTGCATTTATCTCATTCAGTCAGTAGTGAATTGAATTTCCCCCAGCATCTATCACTGCTTGCAGCCTCCTAGGTATCGACTTAACAAGGGACTAACAATATTCAGACTGGATATTGGTCCAGGCTAAACGCACACGTTCAATAAGCCTTTCACTAGTCTCTCCGTGCTGTGGAATCTAATCGCGAACCATCTTCGACCACAAATTTTCAACTACGTTTAGATCTGACGACGATGGAGGCCAGCGTAAACTAGTTATCTGCGGATGATCATTATAACGCTCTTGTGTAATCCGGGCCGAATGAATGGGGCTTTTGCTCTCTACAATGTACATCAGGGGTTTGACATGCTCTGGGAGTCGTTGCCTGATTGCTGGGAGAATTTCGTTCTACAGAAGTTCGATGTAACGAAGGGCATTCGGTCGCGACCTACCTCGATAGATCCAGGACCATCAGCTGTGAAAAGCCGCAGTGACTCTACCACTAGCTAATGTTGGTAAGACATTTTGTGGATCCTGTCGATGGCCATTTTGTCGTCACACGAGACACCTTCCATCCTTTTGCGTCGAGAACGTCTTCTAGTCCATCCATACGACTCGGCTCCAAAAGTCATAGGTTTGTCCAATGTTGTGTAGTGCAAATTGGAACCGTTTCACTACATTTATTGCAGTTAAGAATGGTTTCATACTGACATCCCGATGAGTACGTCACCCCGGAAGAGCCCGATGTCGCACCCCTCTCTCGTGCGGATCGCGCGAGCGCGCACGCGTCGGCGTCGGCTCGATGGCGCACCGTCGCGCATGAGCACAGTCAGTCTCAAGATTTCTCTGGAAGGAAGAGCACCGATGCCCCATTTTTCTGAGTTGTCTTGTCGTTCATCTAAAGTCGCCCGCGATCGGGAGGATTCCGTCGCCGTTACAGTGCCTGTGTCGGAAACAACAGGCGATTCCGGAAGAGGAGAAGAGTGCCAAGGAAGCCAACTTCTGCGGACTTCAATCCAGCACCGAAGGAGGACACCCCCCCCCCCCCCGGGTCCCACACGAAGGACCTCCAACCACTGGCTGCTATCACCAACCGCATCGGTAGGAAAGCCCTGCGGCCTAGGATCATCACCTGTAAGTAGCCTACAAAGAGAAAAAAAGCACGTTAATTCGACCCGCCTTGGCCGCGTGAGTGAAAATCCCGGTCATGTCCTAAGAAGTGCCGCCGTGGAGAGACTTTGGACCCGCGAAACGTAGTGCCCGGTCATCGCGTCGCGAGTGTAGCTAGTGAGATCTTTTTTTCTTTGCGCCTAAAGGAATAAATAAATACCTTTTTTTATAATATGAACTCGCGTGAATAATGATTTCTCACCCCTCTCCTCCGACGTAAAGATAGAGACAAATCACAATATAATAATAAGAAGGATAAAAGATATATAACTTCTCGAAGACAGAAAACACGCGAATATTAATTTATTAATTTACTTATATTGGATATTTTTATAAACAGAGCTTGTACCCATTAATGTACTAACGTTTATACAGTGCAATGCAACTTACATTTATGCTTTTCGTAGTAAAATGCCATAAAGCAATAAATGGACTTAATTTACGTTTATCACTCATGCCCCAATATGAAAAATTTAATTGTACCTGCTTCGTTGATACATGCTACGGTGTAAGAAAATATATTAGTTATTTCATTGTTCGATGCTATTAAACAAGAAAATTACTTTTGTATTCCTCTTTGGTACATGCTAGAATTTCTTAAATTAGAATTGGAAGCAGAGAATGATATATAAATGTTTATAACACTAAAAAATTACATATATTTCTTCGTTCATGTTACGGTGTGAAAAATGACATTTAAAAACTTCGCTGGTAGATGTCAGATGACAGAAACTGACAAATTTCATTCAGTTCCGTTCATTGTATGTGCCCATGACTAGAAAAATTTCCTTTACTTACCTATAGTATAAAAAATGACAAGTCTAATAAATAAATATGAAAATAACAATATCATTTGTCTCTTTCAGAATAACAAAGAGTCAGGTGAAGTTTATCAAGAACTGTCAGGAGGCCCACGAATGCTTATGCGATAACTGTGACTGGAACGGATGCGAGGCAAAAGAAATGACCAAAACTAGGACACGATGCAATTAGGACTGTGTCCTTTCATGTATTGCAGTGAAAATAGTTAGCTATTATTTTCACTTGAACGGGTCAGCATATTGAAAATTGAAAAATCGAGTGAGGTGGTTCGCCTTTTCAAAGTAGCCGACAGGAAATCAGCATATATGAATATGAATGTTTAAACATTCATTACGTGCTGACACATTGTTAAATTTATGCTCGTATTTAGTGTAATACTTTACAATTGCACAATTAGTAAGACAGGATATGCGAAACCTAACATGACATTTGCGACTTCTTAAGTGTTGCATCAAAAGCAAGGTAATATAAAGCGATGCAAATAGGACTACGTCCTTTCGTATATTGCGTTGAAGATAATTGTTTTTATTTGCAATTAAACTTGGAAGGAACGTGGTTCATCTTTTCAATATTAGTTAACAAGAAATTAGCATACATCAATATGAATGTATAAACATTCATTGCGTGTTGGCACTTTGAAAAATTTGTGCTCTTAATTACTGTGTACTTAAATACGAGAAAGTTTTGAGGTAAGTTTTGCGGAACCTCTAATGACAAGTCCGTCTTTTTCATTTATATAGTAGGAATTAGCACGCATCAAAATGGACAGTAATAAATTCATAGCGTATTGACATATTGCAATGAAAATATTGATCTATCCTTTTAAATGAAAAAAAAAATTGGTTAACTTCACTACTAGCTGACCTATCTCTAAAAGACCCATGGCAAGTTGCAGGACATGGATGACTGAGGTATTTTGTCGGTATGGCTTCTGCAACTTCTGGGATCCATCCTCGTCCTCCTCCTCGGCTGTACGGCTGCTCCAATTTATGGCATCACCTGGAACAGAAAATACCCACCAAGAATCAATTTGTTATATTAAAAATAATATAGAATTGAATAATTTGTATAGTGTGTATTTGTGCAGTCGATATGGCTAATTCAAGCCCGAAAAAGAATCAAATCGGTTTTCGATAAGTGCATCAATTGCGCTCGAATCCGAACGAGTATTCAGTCCCAGATTATTGGCTCGTTGCCACCGGCTCGAGTCAATCAAACCGATCGTGCATTTCGCGAATATGGACCTGATTATGCAGGTCCACTGTCCGATTCCATGGCGGGCGGCAGGGGATTAAAATCGCAACCAGCATACATAGTGTTATTATATCGCTATATGTGCTATATATGCTATATATGCTTTTATACGTATGTCGACAAAGGCCATGCATTTAGAGGTTGTAACCTCCTACTCAACCTTTGCCTTTAAATCCGTGTATGACCGATTTTATGCTCGTCGAAGAATGTCGAAAACCGCTGAAAATAAAAATCAACGGTTAATAAAAGTTGCAATTTTAGGTAGGCCACTCGTTTTATACTTCGAATAGTTAATAATGATGGCAATAAATAATTTTGTGGATTTTCAAAAAAATCGGATGACAGGAAGGCACCGTTGGAAGGTGAAAAATGTTGAAAACCGCTGAAAATCACAAACAACGGTTGATAAAAGTTGCAAATTAAGTTCGACCACTCGTTTTATTTTTCGAATAGTTAATCATGATGGCAATAAATAATTTTGTGGTTTTTCAAAAAAATGGGATCACAGGAAGACACCGTTGGAGACAAATGTCGAAAAACGGTGAAAATCACACACTACGGTTAATAAATGTTGCAATTTTAGGTAGGCCCCTCTTTTTATTTTTCGAATAGTTAATAATGATTGCAGTGAATAATTTTGCGAATTTTCAAAGAAATCGGATTGAAAACCACTGAAACTAAAAAACAACGGTTAATATAAGTTGCAATTTTAGGTAGACCACTCGTTTTATACTTCGAATAGTTAATAATGATGGCAATAAATGATTTTGTGGATTTTGAAAAAAATCCGATGAGAGGAAGGCACCGCTGGGGGGGGGGGGGTGGTCGAAGGCTGACATTTTTTTATTAAATCGACAATATTACTCATTGCCATCATTATTAACTTTTTGAATAATAAAACGAGTGTCCTCCCTAAAATTGCAACTTTTATTAACCGTTGTGTGTGATTTTCGCCTTTTTTCGGCATTTGTCCCCTCCAACGAGGCTTTCCTGTCATCAGATTTTTTACAGAATCGACAATATTACTCTTTGCTATCACTATTATCGATTCGAAAAATAAAACGAGTGGTCTAACTGAAATTGCAACTTTTATGGAGCCTTATGTTTGTTTTGCATCTCTTACCCTCCCCCCACCTGTCCCCTGGGGTCAGAAAACTTTTTTAGCATTAATTGGGTTTATATACGGCAAGGATTGAGAAAAATGTTATTCGTCAAAAAAAAAACAATTTTTCGTAGGACTCCAACGTTTCAAACTTCAACATCATTTTATATTCCTAACTTGACCCAAGCGAAGCTTTGGCGAATTTGCCTTCATCCACTCTGGCTCATGTCTTGAGGTTGTCATTTGTTCTTTTCAAACTGGATTGATTCTGAAACAATTCAAATGTGACAAATAAGACGAGAAAAATTCATTTCAAAAATACTTTTTTGGGGGAAATTTAATATAGTTTTTCAGGCTTTATGAACCTGAGAACGAAATTTTTATAATTGCAAATGTAAAATGTTTATTTGATAGAGTTCTGATTTTATTTAGTTGTTGTGAACAAAATTTCGCTTGCAGTTACCTTAAAAAAAGTTACAGTGGGTCTACTAAGCCTAGCACCCCGTTTTAAAATATTTTTTGTTTCCATTTTTTTCTGACAGAAAATGTTTTGTAGTGTATTGAAAGAATTTCCGTTTGTAGCAGACGGGAAATCCACGGGAAATCCACGGGAATTCCACGAAAACCAAGTGAAATGTTTAGTCCCTGTCACATCCGAGCACCAAACATTTAAGAGTAATCCAAACAACTACAAACGTTTATTTCATCACTGATGTAAACGAGGAACAATATATTACAGTTTAATCGACTGTAATAATTTTTTAAAGCAACTACAAACAACAAACGATCATTTCGCGTTTGAAGAAATTCAGAAACCATTTCCTAGTATTTAAATCTTTAATAATTTCTAATAATTTGTTACTGTCCTTGCGGCTATATATTTTTTACATCTTTATTTTGACCTGATGACGTATATGGGAGTACATGACTAAAATTTTTCATAATATGGTCATAATTTTTCTTTTACTTCTAACGGTATCATCAATCATAAAAAAGATCATAACAAAAGTTACTACATTTAAGAGGTGCTCTACCTCTATTTGGACCTTATGGGGGTCATATCCCAACAAACGAGATCGCATTCAAAATTTTACTTCAAATTTATTTCCCTGTCGTATGGATTTGTATGAAAATGAATTATGAAGTTGTACGCTTTTGTGCGTTTCTTAACCGCTTCTGTCATATTGGTCTCTATACGGACCACCTTTCGTCTGTTCATTTTTTTCATCTTAAAAATCAATTTATCATTCTGCGTACTTCATTCTTTAATTTCTATAAGCCTAAGGTGTTTAACTAAAGTATAAAAATCCATTTGAAATCTTTTTAAGCAATTAATTATAAACAATAATATACCTAAAAAATACCGGTTTTTCGATAAATCTTTCGTGAAAAAATTCCTCCTTTAGATATTAACCCTAATTTTCCTATGGCAAAGTTATAATTTATACTTTTTTCATGTCGCTGATTACGAATCCGAAGTCAGAAGTTTGAAATTCTAAATGGCGGATCCAATTCAAACTCAAAAATTAAGAATGCCACCATCACTCGCTCTTACCGTTACCCGGAAATAATTATTCTGATTTCACATTCGTTATTAGAAAATTTGAAAACCGTCGTATATAACGCACCTCCTAATTTCAGTTTTACCTGGCATATTGGATCCGCCATTTTCAATTTCACACTTTCCTTTTCGGAATCATAATCCTCAATCCCTAAAATATTTAAATACGGAGTTTTGCCTACTCCATGTAAATTTATAACTTTTAGTCCGCCATATCGGTTCCTGCATTTGGAACGTCAAAATTATGACTTCGGATTCGTAGTCAACGTGTAAAATGTGACACAAAGGATACAACTACAAGAATCTATTATCAGCCGTGGTGAAAAAAATTGTAACGATTATTATAATTCTAAGGACGCAAAAACGACTATTGAAAAACAGAATTTTTTGAACACGCGTTATCGATCGTTATTTATTACTTCCACCCATACCTTAGGTCTGTGTATCCATATATCGGTACATATACCAAAATATCGGTATAGTACAACTTAAAGATGTTAGTAAACGAACGAGTATTAAGGAATAGCCGACCTCCAAAAGGTCGAAGTTTCTGAGCGAGTGAGGCACCACGCCAACTCTAGTTTTAGTTTAAATTTTTCAATAATGAGTGTGACGAAAATCGATTTCTTACAATTCCACGTATTAAAAAAAAAAAAAATATTTTCTCCATTAGGAACCGTGATTTTAACATTTTCTTTGAAAAATTGCGGAGGGCGTAGTTTTTGACCTACAGAGCCTACATTTCAGAATATTGAGTCAGAATTTTATAAACCTTTTTTGGATGAATAATCACATAGTGCAACACAGCCATCTACACTGACGAGCACTTGATACCGGACGAAATCTTTAAAAAAATGTCATGCAATGGTACGAGTGGTTGCAAGACAAACATGCGCGGGTGTAGAAAGAATTTTGTAAAATGCACTTTCGTTTGCTTGCGCTGTTGCACGGCGCTGTGCGATCATTTTGCAAGCACGGGCAAAGAAATCGATGAAATATGCGAACGTCCATTACATCTTCTTCAGGAAAATGAAGAAATAAAAGTTGACAATGGGATCGACAAAAACTAAGCATGGTTGGGGAAACAGACGACCATGAATTTCAAGAAGGAATGAAATGCAAAAAAATAAAAATTTATACGTAATTATAAAAATTGTAAATAATGAAATAACTCACTTATTGGTGTCACATATATTTACTGATATATTATCTGTAATAAACAATGAATTTCCTTAAAGGCCGAGAGAAATATTGAACGGAAACGCGTATTAAAAAAAAAAAAACATTTTTAATGGTCATTTTTAGGTCTTTACGATTTAAAAAATGTTGACAATGTTTTCCCCCACGCAAGAACAAATCTGCACGAAAAGAATTCAAAAGCTGCTAAAAAGTACAAGTAATTTCCAAATATCATTTGTCAATAACCAACGTTTTCTGATTTCCGTATATATTCAGAGCAAGTTTGGTACCTGATGAAAACTTGCTATAATGTAGATATTAGGATAAGACAAATTTTCGAGTAGGGGTATTTCTCGGAAATTTCTGTTTCCAATTTATAAAAAATTGCAAATCTTTTTTTTTCAATTATTTTCTAGCAATTTTAAATTTAAAACCGAATACCCCAATAGGCTTAGCATAAATAAATGGAGTACTGAGTTGCTCCGCCAATTTTTCTTTTTAATTTTCTATTTATTTACGATCTGCCAGACGGCAATACACAAATTTTATATAAAATATTACAATTAACTCCGCCAATAACGCATGGAGTTTCACTAAAAACCGTATATAAAAAATTACTAAATGTATTTTTCAAAATGCGGGCTCTATAAGAATGATTCTAATTACTAGAGACGAAATTATTTTGTAACGCACATCAGCATATTCGTTTATTTATATTATAATCGTAATAATTATAGCTACGGCTAGAAAACTCTGGAGTAATACTTGTCTGAATCCTTTCAATACACTGTCACACGAGAAAGGCAAACATTTAAGATTTATTTCTGCGCCCTTCGTTCAAAATTTTCTTCCGATGATACTTCTATTGACAAAGAAAAATCATGTGATCTTGCAGGAAAGATCTGGAGGCTGTGCAAATATTATCCGTAAACCAAGCATGCTCGATAGAAGAAACTGAGCCTGAAAATCACGTCATTGAGGAAGGAGAACTGCTTGGAGAAGTTGGCAATGATGGCGAAACTTCTGAAGATTCGGGTAGCGATTTCGTTATTGATCCACCAAAACAACCGTTGATTGAATGTAATTCTTACCAGCTAGATGCTGTTAAAGTATTCGAGCAAATTAAAAATAAATTTAAACACTGGCACAGCAATTCTGCAAAAGTGTTGCTTCTTACTCTTGCCCCAAAATCTTGGAGTCGCTCTAAAATGGTCAAGGAATTCGGGTGTTCAGATCGAATGGCTCGAAAGGCGATTAATATTAATTTAGTAGCTGAGAACGGAATATTCACTAAATTAATCGCCTTTCGAGCCATTCGATCTGAACACCCGAATTCTTGGACCATTTTTTAGTCCAACAGTTCTGCTTTTGTTACTTACCCGAATATTTGTAGTTTCTTGTTCCTCGTTTCCCAACTTCCTCTTACAGGCACTGGGTATTCGCGTATATAGCCCATTTCACTAGTGATCCTCTAGTTCGTGAAAACAATTATTGCAATGTCTTTTTAAAAGGCAGCTGTGCTATCGGCGAATAGGCATAAACAAATCCCTGTTTTGATATATCGGCCACCGGGTACTTACTCGCATGCGTTTGTATATGCCCTCGTGTACACATACACTGCATGACCTGTCATACCGAAATTGATGCCAGTTATACTCCAGAGAGGACAGAAAACACTGTTTCCTATAAGGACTGCTCTTTCTTCTCAGTGCTTGTCCAAAATAGCATAAATTGGAACCACATTCAATAAATACGGCGAAATTTGTTTCCCTTAGTTTGTTGCGGTTACTGCACGAAAAAGGATTCTGTAAAGTTTGGTATGTGTGCAATTTCAGTAAACTACCTATAACGTGTGCATTTCGACGATAATTTTGACACGAGCGTGTATCAGCGCCATTAATAGTCGAAATAGAAAGTAGCGGAACCGTAAAACGTAATTAAGTAAAATTCAATAAATAATTTTTGCCGTTTTTCGAAACTTTGGCCTTGTAAGGGGAAATGTAAACATTTCATAAGTTCGCTGCTGAAATTTGAGCAAAATCGGTACAGTAATGGTGGTGAAAAACGGGAAAAAAGGCTTCTTATAAAATGCTAATTATAAAATTATAAAATAAGATAATTAGTTATAATTAACATTCATGCGAAAATAGAGTGTTCTATTTATATTGTAATTACTAATATTTGTCTAATATAACAAGCAAAGGTGTTCAACCTTGCACAATTTATAGTATATATTTATAAGATTTGAAAATATTAATTCATTTTAAGTATCTATAATAATATACCTGTAGCTTTATTTATGTCGGAAGCTTCCGGAAGGATTATTATTTTCTCAGATTTGAGTACCATATCATCTTCACAGGGATTTTTAGAAGTTTCTTTTAATTCGCAAGCATTCTGTTCTTGGATTACAGGATTTATTTCCGATATAAGTGAAGACAGATGTATGTTAATATTGTCTGAATTTAGAGGTGACAGGATTTCATTTGAATTATGTTCTTCATCGTGAATTGTCATATTTGCATGTCTTACGAATGAATAATCACAATTATCTCTTAGACAGTGAAAATGTCGTGCATTTTTATTGTTCCGACATCGAAGAAATTGACAAGAAATGGCTTTGTCAAAAAATGCATAACCAGGTAAAATTGTAATATTATTGTGAAAATCATTGCTATGCAGCAATATCTGATCTGTCCGATCAGATGCAAAATAACATCTAATTTTAGAACAATGACAATGCTTTGTAAAATGATACGTACACTTTATATCTGGACAAGAACCTGAATCATACACCAAAAATCCACTAGTATCAATTGCCTCTAGAAAATTTACATTTCTTTGTTCAACTAAATTTTGCGGATGCACTGGAGGATTTGAAAGCTTGAAACTCGTATATATTGCTTGTGGTTTGTCTCTTGAATAAGGTTCGTCATTTGAATCTGACCAAATTTCAATGACCCGGTTCTTAGGAGGACGTCCGCGTTTTTTTCTAAACATTGCATCTACATGTGAAACTTTATCTGATGACATATTTGCTACTTCTGAGTGAAACGAATACGACTTTTCCAACTGTCTATTAAATTCATGGATTTTATAATGATCCAGTCTTCTAAATGGTTTATCAGAGGATAAAATAACTTCCGGACAACTATCCCAATTACAGTGATAATGCTTGTCATCTTGAAAATATGGACATGTATTATCGCACACATTTACGTCAAAAAAAGCATCAGTAATTCTTTCTTGGCTTTCATGCTCTTCTAAATGATTATAAATTTCGTGAAAATCATTTAAAGTAAATTCGCAACGATCAAGTGAACAATGATAGTGTTTTCTTTTTAAGTTACAATAACAATTGGAAGATGCTAATCGGACAGAAGCCATTTTCGTTAAAAGTAGCTGTTTAGTATTAAGATTATTTTTAATAATTGGGGTTATTTCTTTCGATGGTTTAGTTACAGTATTCGCTGTAAGATCCATTGCAGTGTCATTTTTATTCTGAAAGGGTTCAGATGTCGATACGCAATTCAAAGCTAGTTCATCATGTAAATTAGAAATGTTAGTGCTTGGTAATTCTTTGATCATTTCTTCTTCATTAATTATCCAGACTTTGGTGGTTGGGGGGCTGCATAATGATGTTTTAAAATCTGTAGGTGTTCGATAAGTATACTCTAATTCATTCCTTTCGTGCTTCCGTTTGTGCGAAAATAACTGACCAGTCGAGTGTAAAACGTAACTACAATGGGGTCGAATACAATGTATATGGTTACACACTCGCGAAAAACGGCATTGTTCATAAGGGCAACTTTCCGATTTCATAAATTTTTTAAATCCATCTCGAGATAATTGTTCATCCTTTATATGATAAGATTTATGTTTATCTGAAAAACGAATAAAAATACATATAGAAAAATAAGTAATTTAAAAAAGAAAATAATCTATGTTGAATTATTCATTATTATTCACACAATTATTCATAATTTATAATATTATATAATATATACTTTATGTTACTTATATGTTGGTATAGTGAAGGTTTATTAATAACGGACGGATAAAATTCAGTATTATGCTGATAGATATAATATTATATTTTAGATTTTGTAATTATTTGTAAAAATGTTAAATAAGTAGTTAGTAGTCATGAATTATTCTGTTTATGCTAGTAAAAGAATTCGATGATTAGTAAGCAGTAATGTTTATATTAATTATAATTAATGAGAAATAAACTATGGACTTGTCAAGTAAGGCTAAATGATAGCAACATCTACGTTTTCGCCTTTTATAGGGTTAGTCAATTCAACAGTAACATTTTTCACTGAATTATTAACTACTAAAAGGAACTTCGAACAAATGTTTAATTTTAAGAACTGAAGTAAAGATAATCTCCTTCATTATATTTGATAACTAACAATTACACGGATAAAATGATTAGTATTATTATGGTTCAAGTTACTGAGCAAGGTAGTACCTTGTTTAATCATTCCCAATCAATCCAGTTACAAGCGCTGCAATATATTTAATTCCAAAATGAGACACTGGATCTCACAAATTATTCCTCATTATAGTTTTAGACTACTCGTCATCTTAAAAACTAACGGGTTGAATTTTTAATTTGGTCGGGTAATTGTCCGGGTTTTTAGTACATTAGAGGAGCACCTCCAAATGTACCGGGCGGTAAAAGATAGTAGTGCGAGGAGCACCTCGACGCTACGTCTTTCTTAGTTTTGCGTGATAAAAGGAGCACCTTTATATCACACAAAACGATGTTTCACAGTTGGAATAGAGAGGATCACCTCTACTAGACCGACTGTCAAACCGGTCTGTCTAATTGTCGAAAAAGCGGTCTATTTATATGCATACATTTCATGCATTCATAATTAGAGGCGGGGATAATTATTCGCGCGACCAATTACCGGCCGCCGTGACAGTTCTATGTCCGACTACTTGCGACTCGCGCCGAATCTTGCCGAGTCTCGGAGCCAGTGTCGTAACGCGAATATTCCCGACTTCGACTCGCTCTTTTTCGGTTTCCGATCATCGGGTATTCTTATCGCGACTGTCTTCGCGCCGCCCCTTCTCGATGTCGATTTGCTTGCGGATAAGCGACGAGTCGAGTCGAACCGATTTGTGCCGAACGGTTCCGGATTCTCTGTTACTCGCGTAACCGTGGTTGTTTTCATACCGTACTCTTATCTGTCAGTTACGTATGAATATATATGTGTTTAGTAACGGAGCACGTGCTATCGTTACAACCTTAAAGAGATACGAGTTGCGCTTAAGGGATTAAGATCTCAAACGTTAACATGGGTCGGGTGGTATCTCATTTCAAATGTATTTCTGAGATTAATTCACTACTCGTTGGCTCTGAGATCGATTTTCGAGAGAAAATTAAAAAAATTTTGTTCAGGGGTGCATGAATGTTTTGGCGTTCATTACGAAAATAATTGGTTTTTTCGCTTCAGGTAGATTGTTCATTATGGAGGAAAAATACTAATAACAACAATAATAAAAATTAATCATTAATAATAGTGCTCAATATAGCCGTCAATGTCGAATAAAACATCCCCTGCCTAATGCATGAAATTCCTCTGTCACCCTATATTTTAAACAAAAATAATAAATTTTTTAAGACTTGCATGACTACTTATTTAGTTGACTAAGACAATGTTATGGGACACTATAAACAATTTTTGCACAAACGCTCGAGTAACTTATTTCATGCGAATTCAGTCCGTTTCAAATTGTTTCGTCCGCCATATTGTATTCTCCATTTAAAATTTTGTTGTCAATTTAATGTTACAATCTTATTCAGCGACCCAAACATGTTTCAAGTAATTGGAATTTAAAAAAGAAGTATATGATTTTAATTTGTATTGCATCCATAGTCAATAATGGGTACATGACCAGTAATAGGTCCACGTATGCCTTTTTTATAATTATTCCGCAAGTATTTTAGTATCTTTTACCGCTAAATGCTTTATTATATCCTATTTGGTTCACGAGTATAAAATATTTTCACGTTTTGCTTTCAAATTACTTACAATTTCAACAACAATTTACGGTTAATAAACTTTCTGCTTTCTAATTATTTTCCCCCTATTCTATGAACTATCAGCTGCAAAACCTTGAAGGTTATTTCAAGGTCGTTTCTTTTTTTAAAATGGAAACCCCTATTTTTTCTCACGGTTTCGGAAAAAGCACACAATTTTACTTTGGAATATGATAAGGCTAATATTTTGATCAAGGTCAGTTCAAGGTAAAACTTAAAAGTCCCGGAACGGCGATTTATCTCAGCAGAGGTGCGTGTGCGTGTGCGTGCGTGCGTGCGTGCGTGCGAGCGCGCACGCGCGCGCGTGTGTGTGTGTGCGCGTGTGTCATTGCCTCTTCTTTCCTCTTCTCTTTTGATGGAATTCACCCTGTCAATAATGGACGTGGCGATGGTAACCACCGCGTCCCGCCCCTCCTGTGAGCCGAGCAGACATTCCCCAATCCCCTGAGGCGTGAGAGGTCCACCTCCCGACTGTCGGAACCGTTCCCGTTCCGCTGCGAATCTCGGACAGTGAAAAAGAGCATGGCCCACGTCTTCGTCGAGTCCAGGGCAGGCCGGACACTCCGCATTTTGATAAATGTGAAAACGATGTAAATAGATACGGAAACAGCCGTACCCGGTTAGCATGTGAGCAGATGGAAGGAGACGTGTCCGTGTCGTCTGTCCGTCCACTTTGCTACATCTAGGATGACGCAGAGGGTCCATCGCACCGAGTCTGCTGAATCCCATCGTTCTTGCCACTGATCTATGATCCTGCTGGACTATTTGTTGTGGTAATGCTCCTGGTCAGCGATGTTCTGCCTTGTACCCCTGCCTTCACTGTGTACTGCGGCTCTCTCGGTTATAAAGATGTCTACCGGAGGAAGTCACGCGACCACCGAGCGATGTCCGATACAGTACGGTAGGCACGGGCAACTCTTAGGACGGCACTTCTGTAGGATAGCCGGCAAGCGGCTCCGTAGCTCTAATGGTGTTCATAGTATCAATCCAGATTTGTGCCCCGTAGAGGATGACGGAGCTTTCTACGGATGAGAGGAGGGACCGTCGCGGTTTCTACCCCCTCCTCCCTCCATGTTGGGCAAGAACCGAACCCCGTGGCACGCCTCCCGTGATGTTGCAGGAGTCTTCCGCCTTCGGTGTCAAAATATAGGGTCCGATCTGTTAGGTAGTTTGAGATGGCTTCTCGCAGGTAGAGCGGCACCTTTATATCTTCGAGTGCCTGCATGATGCAATCCCACCTGGCCGTGTTGAATGCGTTCCGAATATACAGTGCAATGATAGCACACATGCACCTGGTATTACGACTGCCACTGATGGTGTAACGGTGTATTTTGTTATGAGGTACCATGCTTTAGATGTGGCGGTATTTTAGAGGAATATAAAGAAAAATAAGAGATAAGGAAGGAATCATTCAATTGTTTTGTTTATATTTATTATGCTTGTTTACAAACCTGCATGACAATCGTATAAATATCAACTCGGTTGATCAATATCAGTTAGTTTGTGTCGCGAAGAAGATCACTAAGGATTGGTGGCGGTTCCGGTTGCGCATCGCGGTAGGGATGTGTGTGAGTAGTATCCTTTATTTTATTATATATATTATATACATATTATGGTCATTTTGCGGACTTTTTTTTAAACAGATCGGTCATTTTGCGGACTTTTTGTCATTTCGCGGACCGTCCGCGAAAAGAAAGTATGTTTTCTGGTCATTTCGATGACTTTTTTTTTATACATGATGGGCATTATCCGGACCCTTCGTTCTTGCTATAGGGAACATAATTTCGCACCAAACTTTAGGCACAACTAGGTCTAGGCGAGGTTTGGTATGGTTGGGTTAGGATAGTTTTTAGGGGGGGGGGTCTGGGGGGCAGAGCCCCCAGCGCACGCAGCCTAGTTAAGCTTGATAAGATCCAAATAGACCAAATTTAATTTTTTCTAATATATATATATATATATATATATATTTACGATTAGTTTCGTGTCTTTGGCAGGGTCTGCTCGCATAGCCCAACTGACGAGTCCGTGAGCAGACCTGGGACGAATCACCGATCCATATAAAATAATAATTATTTATATAAAATAAATTACGTATCTAAAAAAAATTATTTTTAACCCCACAATCATTAAAAAAAAATCGTTACAATGGCGCCCGACAGTAGGACATATGAAATTGCCGAAATTTCATTAGAACCCTGAAAAATAAAATAAATAACGATTTTTATATATCGTCGAAGAGTAAATTATGACGTGTAGTTGCATGAATTGACACTTTTTATATTTGGATCAATTAATTCAAAATATTGCTCTGTAAATATCTTAAGAATTTAATTATATTAAAAAATATATTAAAATTAAGTATATTAAAAAAGGAAAGAATTAAAAAAAAGATAGGACTCATTTTAATTCTTTACAGAAAATTATGAAATAAGAAGCAATTCTTTGAGATATTATTTTGGGAGTAATCCTTAAATAAGGGGGTAAATAATTTAATTGATGCAGAAAATAAGAAATGAAACGGGATTTTGTGTATATACTGAATCTTTAAATTGCATATAAGTAGCTTGAAATTTGCATTGTTAATTATTTATGTATATATTTCTAACATCTACGTAACTTGAATCTACTAGTTCTGGAGATACAGAAGGCAATGTAGCTCAGTCGTACTTGCGTCGAAAGGACCCGGGCTCGTGCCCTGGCATAATGCCGAATTACCTTTTGTCGTGCTATTTTCATTAAGTTGTTTTTAAATTGCCTATGTTCGAAATAATTTATATTTGCAAATAAAAACAAAAATGTGTAGGAGTAGCATAAACAGCATGAAAATTGCATATTTAATCATTCATGTATTTAATTAAAAATGTGAACCACCGTCAATGCAATATGAGGAAGATTAAAGGTTGATCATTCTCGAGGTACAGGATGCAACGTAGCTCAGAGCAGAGCAGTCGACCTCGCGTCGGAAGGACCCGGACTCGTACCCCGGCGTATAGCCAAATTGCCTCAGAATTTTTTATTTTATTCCGACTTCATTAACTTTTACTATTTCTTGTGATTGAAATAATAATTTATAATAAATAATCACCACATATGCAGTTGAAATGATATACTGCTGCGTTAAAAAAAATGTACATGTTCAATTTTTGGTTGAAATGATATATACCAAACACATTTACAAACGCAGTTGAAATGATATACACTGCAAAGAATTGAAAAACAAACGCATACATTTGGTTGAAATGATCTATACCGATGTGGTTGATGCAAAGGCGGTTGAAATGATACATACCGACAAAGATACCTTATTTTGATAATATATTATATGTAATATTACTATATTTCATGAACAAAAATGGTGGGAGTTACTGAGAATGCACGGTTATTTCTTCCCTGTGTTGACGGTTGTCACCATTGAAAAGAAAAGGGGGGTTATGTAACGGTGTGTTTTGTTATGAGGCACCATGCTTTAGATGTGGCGGTATTTTAGAGGAATATAAAGAAAAATAAGAGATAGGGAAGGAATCATTCAATTGTTTTGTTTATATTTATTATGCTTGTTTACAAACCTGCATGACAATCGTATAAATATAAACTCGGTTGATCAATATCAGTTGGTTTGTGTCGCGAAGAAGATCACTAAGGATCAGTGGCGGTTCCGGTTTTGCGCGTCGCGGTAGGGATGTGTGTGAGTAGCATCCTTTATTTTATTACATATATATATATATTGTTTACGATTAGTTTCGTGTCTTGGGCAGGGTCTGCTCACATAGCCCAACTGACGAGTCCGAGAGCAGACCTGGGACGAAACACCGATCCATAATTAATAATAATTATTTGTATAAAATCAATTACGCATGCCAAAAAATGATTTTTAATCAGTCAACCAAAAAAAAAAAAAAATCGTTACAATGGCATCCGTGGCTATTGCTTTCACTCGGTCGATTACATCGATGGTTGAGCGCCCCTTCCGAAAGGCGAACTGGTTGTCGGAAAGACCTCCGGCATTTTCGATGGCTGCTTCTAGTCTGGCGTAAATAACCCTCATATACAGCTTCCCAGGGATGTCAAGCCTACAGAGAGATCAGAACGAGGATGAGTCGTCCGGGGGTTTGTTTCCCTTGGACAGAAGCACCAATCTCTGTTCTTTCAACTACGCTGGGAAGCATCCTTCCATCAGGCAAGCACTGACTGTCGACATGAAGATGGTTGAGACATTCAGTGCTGCGATCTTCACTGCCATACCAGGTTTCCCATCCATTCCTGGGGCCTTACCTTTTGCCACCTTGTCGCGGTGAAAGGGGGGGGGGGCTGGTTCCAATATCCGTTTGGGCTATATCAGTAGGTTCAACCATGCCGGGAAAGCCGACGTGGAGGAAATGGCTAAGAGCAACACGCCCGCAGTTCGCTGGCTTCCCCTAATGTCGGGATGGGTGCCGACCCGCGTGTCGTTCGTGCGTGGTAGCCCGAGAAGGCGGGAGAGGAGTGTCCTGGGTATTGAGGGAAGCGCATCCTGCGGGGTGCGTAGACCAACACATGTATTTGGCCCCCAATTCTGCCGATGTGTAGGGTGGTCCTGGGAGCGCACCCCACCCGCGATCAATCGAGCATGGTCAGAAACCTTCCCTCCCGTGCCACCCCGACTTTTTGTCGACTTTCGGGCGATCCTGTCGGCCACAGGAGATGGGAGTTCAGTAGGGGAGTAGCGGAGGCCTGGGGGTGACCCGATGAAAGGTGCGGGGCCGGCGTGGGCTTCTCCAGAGCAGAGACCTGGTTGTTACGGGCCAGGAATCTGCGAGAGGGCTTGCGCATCGTCGGCTGACCGAACCCTGGGAATATATCCGAACGTATCTCGCCCTTCAGGGCGCTGAGATAGAGCGCGCAAAGCTTTACGAAGAGGCACTGTGGTCTCGTTGGGAGGACCGGTCGCAGGGTTGCGGCAAAAGGTCTACGATTCGGTGCTTCTTCCCTGTGCCCAGTCATCATATCAATCTGCTATATCTCGAAAAATTAACGTGATATAAAAAATGTTTAAGAAACAAAAAGTTTCATTTTTTAATTATCTATTGGCTGAAATTTTTTCAAATTTTTAGAAGGAAATTGTTTTAATCCTATTTTGTCAACTTAACGCTTTTGTGCTGCGATTATTAACAGATCTAGATTTGCATTTCAACTATGCTCAGTTTGTGATATAATAATTAATGTACATGTATTTATAAATGAACAATAAACTTTATTTTAACATACATAGAAAATATCAACAATTGTATTTATGTATGTATGTACATATTTATTAAATTTTGCTTTGTAAAAAAAATCGCCACGCACTTTGCGTGAAACATCCTAATAGTAAAGACAAACATAATCTTAAACTTAATCATAGTTTAAATGCAACTTTGCTTCCGAAAATGATTGTTACATAAAAAATGTTGAAGTTGACAAAATACGGTAGAAAAAATTTCCTTCTTAAAATTTGAAAAAATTGCAGCCAATAGATAATAAAAAATCAAACTTTTTGTTTCTTTTAAATAAACATTTTTTATATCACGTGTATTTTCCGAGATATAGCAGATTGAAAAAAATCACATTTATTTGTTCAAAATTAAATAAGTATTTGTAAAGAAATATTAGACAAAATCCCGAAGAGGCAAATTAAAGCTATACGGATTACTTTTCGATTACACGTTGTACATTTCTGTTGCAATCATTAAAAAAAATGGGAGATGATTGAAAAAGAAAAAAATAATACAAAAAAATGACTTTAGTAAATCGAGCATAGTTAGTACGGAAATGTATATATAGAAATGAAAGTCTCCTC
The DNA here is from genome assembly GCA_030407085.1 of Trichopria drosophilae. Lineage (NCBI taxonomy): Eukaryota > Metazoa > Arthropoda > Insecta > Hymenoptera > Diapriidae > Trichopria > Trichopria drosophilae. The sequence continues at coordinate 86,891,067 of CM059583.1, forward strand.
TATAATTCCCTTTTCTTATTTTTCCCGTACGTTAACATGGCGATGAGATATCAACATTTTAATTTAGCCAGAATTCCGCAAGGGTGAGCTCATACTTTTGAGCGGTACTGTATGTACATCAGAACTTTTAAAAAATGTTGTCAATTGAAATAAACCCCGCGATTTCCGTTTTTTACGTGACTTTTAAATGGCGTTTTCGGAGAAAAGCAGTACCTGACGAGCAGCTGACTCTTGTTTCCTTATTCTACACATATATATATGAATTGCTAAAAAATGCTACATATTTAATTAAACCCCGCGATTTCTATTTTTTTATCTGACTTTTAAATAGCGATTTCGGTGAAAGGCACCAGCTGACGAGTAGCTCACACCGTTTCATTATTTTACACAGAATCAAGAATAAAGTACATAAAAATCATCCACATATATATATCAGAATTGTTAAAAAATGCTACATATTTAATTAATCCCCGCGATTTCCGTTTTTTGATCTGATTTTTAAATGGCGTTTTCGGAGAAAAGCACTAGCTGACGAGCAGCTGACTGTTGTTTTATTATTCTACACAGAATCAAAAATCAAATACATAAAAATCATCCACATATATGTATAGACGCGTCCCAACGGGAAGTTCGGGCGAATAATTATCATAACTCTTCCCGCGCGTTAATGGAGGATAATACCCGCGAAATAGATCACGGGACCCTTCCCTTTCAGCACCCAAGTCTTTCCGACGTGGTGTCGTCGGACTCGAAACACGTGGTCCACCACAGCCACTATGGGCAGGTACGTTCGACGCCCAAAATTGTGATGATTTCTATTCGCGACAGGTGGATTCCTCCCGCCCGGTAATGGCCGGGCAACGTCTCATTCGTCGCTCGAACGCGCATAATCGCTTTCCGGGCGATTTAACATATAACATGTCTTCTCTTCAACCCCCCCCCTATAATAGTACACGGCTCGGCAACTCCCAATCCTCGCACCGTGCGGACGATAATGTGCCAATGGCTGGTGGATCCTTTAACCTCTTTAACAAGACGCACCACCGTCTTATCCAAGACTTCTACTGGCCCGGCATTTTTCAGGATGTCGCGAGATTCGTCGCATGTTGTCCCGCATGTCAGAGACAAAAGGCCTCACAGCAGGCCCCTGCAGGACTTATGCACGAAAGAAGCACAGAAGGTCCATGGACGACGGTTTGGTCCGATGTCCAAGACCCCCCCCCCCCCCCCCCCAGCAAGCGTCAAAAACAGTATATAGTAGTTTTCCAGGATGTGTTTACGAAATACATAGAAGTAAAACCTCTCCGCTCTGCCACCGGGTCGGCAATAATGGCAGATTTTTATAGTCTAGTGGCCAACAGACGGGGTTGCCCGAAATTTTTTAATCATATAATGCGAACCAACACGATAATTCGCACGAACAATCACATTTGAGTCAATTAGGTATTATTCCCGCTCATACCCTCGTAATTAAAATTCAATTTTGGTTTACGCCAAATTGCATATGCGTAAATTAAGTCTGAATCGCGTTAATTCGCGCAAGTTATTAAGTTAAATTTAATTCGCGCAAGTTATTGAGCTAAATTCGATACGCAATAATTAGCGCAAATTATTTAGTTGAATTTGATCCGCACTGAGTCGCACAAGTTGTTTAGTTAAATTTGAGTCGCACTAAATCGCGCAATCGCTTGTCTCGTTTAGTCTGGCGGTAAATCGCGTAGACCACGAGATTATGGTGATACTGCTCGAAGTATTTGAGTTTGGCGCTAAACCGCGCAGTTAATTAATTTTTGCTCTTACTTCGAGATGCGTCACACAATCGGTGACTTTAGATTCAAATCACGCTAATTCGCGCCCACAATGTATTTCAGTGGCCCTTCGCTAAGCCACGTATTTGAGTAATTCGGTGTATGTCGCAATAAGTCACGAATTTGTGTAAAAACCTCCAGTTTCGCTAAATAGTACCCTCATGTAGTGGTACTAGTTGCCCCATTGCAATTTGTTGGCCTGTAAATATCGTGCAATTGCATATATGCTATGCATTTGCATGGACTACCGAGCTTACCGCGATATGCCCTCCCCCCAAGCTTATCATATGACACCCTAACCTGAGCTGTAATATCGATAGCATGACGTGACGTTACCGTCCAAGTTATTATGGATACAGAATTTACACGGATATACTTCGAGAAATTCCTAGTATCTGATTAGGAGGAAGATCTCCTAAGGCCATTCTCACTGCCTTTTTTTGTAACATATAGTCACTAACAGTATCGAAGTTCAGTCATTCTATAAATTCGGGACCATGTGTATATATCTTTGGCTTATTCATTTCGGGACTTAGTATTTTAAGGATCAATGCGAGTTGAGTCTTCCTCGCCATTGTCCCGTTGCGATCAGTTAGCCCAAATACGACATAAACCTCCATACACCCGTGAGCACCGATTGATCGCGTTCGGATATCTCACTTTAAGTCTCATTATTTGTATTGCGTAACTGTGATGATCCTCTCTTATTTTGTTACTCGGATTCCTCTTCACTACATCCTTCTCTCTACCCTCCGCTACGTCGTAGACGATAGGATGATTAAAAAGGTATGGAGCTGGAAGACGCGAATCCTAGCATCACGGTAGAAATTAAGGATTAATTATAAGTTTCTATGTATCAGCCAGATGGCGATTTTACTATCCCGGGTGAACAGGGAAGTACTCCGTTGAACATGTAAAATTTTGATGTACTACCTATTTTGTGATTTCTGATTTTGTATTTGCGACTGAGGATTTTGGGTTATTTTGTTTGCGTCCATAAACTTTGCGATGTTCTGTTTCTGCGATGATGCTTCTTGCGACATTATGTCTTAGCGACACTATATTTTTGCGCCATTGATTTGTGTGATATTCCGTTTTCGTTTATGATTATTTGTTTGCGATACTCTGTTTGCGATCATGATCTTGGCGTTATTGTGTTTTTTGAGTTTTGCGTCCGTGAATCTTGCATATTCACATTTCCTTTTGCGGTTTTGGGATTTGCGATATGTAATTAAGAGTTGCGACATGTAATTTAGAGTTGCAATATGTAATTAAGATTTGCCATGAGTGACTAATATGCGTGATAGACTTTGTTGAGTATATTAGGTTAATGTCGGAATGAGCGGGCGCTTCGCGGGTGTTTAAGTGAACGAGTGTTTCCTCCCCAGAACAGTGCGCGTAAATATATGACGTTCAGTACCCAAGGAGTACTGGAGTCAGGCCCGGAGGTTTGTGACAACATAAGTCACAGATCGGAACCCTTACCGAATCGCGTACAAACCTCCGTGCCTTCTGTCCGAGTCACGTGGAAGCTTCTGGTTGTCGTTTTGACGTGGAAATATCCGCCGCATCGATTTATCTCCGGCCCCCTTAGAACCGCCAGGTCGCGCCGGAGCGCGCCTTCGTTAGATTCCTCCCACATGCAGGGCCTCAGTATCTACCGGGAGTTCCCGAGGAACGGACCCCGGCAAGATCCTGGCACATCGTCTGTCTCTCCCTCTCTCTTTCTCATACGCAGATAGGGCGAATCCCCCGCTCTATGCGCCGAGCCTGAGGCGACGTAGAAACTGGGAACGTGCGGAGCACTTTTCAGCGCTCCGTGTCGTTCCCCAGAACGAATGCCCAGGAGACGATGCTCGTCGTCACCCCGTCAAGCGCGCCGCCTCGGTAAGCCCCCGAGTCGGACCAATCGACACCGATACCGCGCCCCCTTCGTGGCGTCAACGGACTTCCTGAATTAGAGTGCGCGAGTGAGCAAGGTGACCACAGGGCCAGCCACTCCTTACGCCCACATCATCATCAGCAAGGCCGAGCGCCACCCCGGATCTATGCCGAGGCACAGCCAGCAGCCGCCGCCCGTCAGCTAACGCCACCACCAGCCACCACTCCGGGCCCCGGTCGCCGCCGTAAGTTGACTCATCAAACTTTATCTCGTGAGGAGACAATAAGAAAACCCTGGAGTACTTATTCGAGCTTCGAACCCGCGAAGCCTCGCGCCCGGTCATCGCGCCGTGTATTTCGACTTTTCCGTGATTTTTTTTGTATGTAGGATATCGAGCACAGAAAATATATAGAGATTTGTGATAATCGTGTTGATCGAGTCGCAATTATTTTCACCCCTCTGTTCCGTAAAGGGAGGGGTTATAAATTAATTATCATGTTACATTGTTTAAAATAATTGAACAAAGTGTAAAAATGGGCGATTTTTTATGAAAAATATAAGTAGAGAAGAAAACCTCACTCAGATATGACAAGACTGGATACTCGGTGGTTTTCGGGTTCGCTGATTACTAATCTGACCTTAGATTTTAAAAATTAAATATGGCGGATCCAATATGGCAGACGGAATTGCAAAATTAACTTAATCAAGGTGAAATTGGGTACTCAGGAGTTTTCGTGGTCGCTGATTACGAATCTGGATTTTCAAAATTCAAAATGGCGGATCCAATATGGCCGAATGAAATCTAAGGTGAATCTGACATGTTTTTACATTTTGGTCAGCCATTTTTGATCCGCCATTTTGAATTTTGATAATCTGAGGTCAGATTCGTAATCAGTGATCCCGAAAACCCCCAAGTACCCAATTTCACCTCGATCAAGTAAATTTTTTGAATACCGTCGGCAATATTGGATCCACCATTTTGAATTCTTAGCATCAGATTCATAATCAGCGACCCCGAAAACTCCCGAGTAACAAATTTCAGCTGTTTTGAGCGTAAAGAAAAAGTGAATGCTTGAAAGGGTTAATGTACATTTCCCAAGCCATCAAATCGCTCTAAGGGCATAAAGAAAAAACACTTGTCAAATGTTTTTTTTATACTTTACACGTATACATAGTTTCGTTCGTATCAGTGAGACACGCTTGGATAATAGGTTTACATTTAGATCTGACTAGAGTTTGGAGCTGATCCACCTTTGTCAAAGAGTGCAGAAATTTTAAAACGTTTTTCTTTTTGTCATACATAGAATGATTTTATCGACAATCTAGAATATACGTTTTGATGTAGATGACGTGAGCTTTTCAAATCCGTTTTTCAAATAACAATCAGATTTATGATCACACAAAGTGACCGGCCGGAAATTAACGCTCACAAAATTTCGAAACGCGATGGTGGGAATGCTAACAATTGGACAGATTAGGGATTTTACATATATACAGTACCTGTAAATCCCGAAGTTGCCCCAAAAGGCCAATACGCCATTTAAAAAATAGCTGAGATATTAATTTGTCAGAATCGGCTTAATTTTTCGTGTTTTCCAATTTTTCTCACCATTCGATCAGGTGTACGATGTCTCATTTTTTAGTTTTTTTTATCCTCACTATTCATTCCATTTAAATTGCTTTAATAGTTTCAAAGTTACAAGCTAAAATAACAAAGAAAAACACGATTTTTTGACATTAAATTGATTATAAGAATTTAAAAAAAAAAACAGGGAAACTCATCTTAAATAGAACGAGCTTTTAATCTAAACATTTTACTAAATATAAGCGCGGACATCCGTTTCCGGTGAGTAGGCCACTCGTTGGTGTATGATTAGCTCGTATATTTGGATTATTTTTCTGCATTTGGGTTCCCGCGGGCTTTGTTGTGTTGCAGGTATATGGCAAGCGTTAAAGATGCCAAAAATAGTGGGCAAGTTCAACTGGGCTGAGGGACAGGAGGACGGCTCAAAAAAGAGGTAAAAGTTGTGACGCTTTTCATAACCTCACTTTACACGTGGTTGAGAAAACGTGTTTGGCCACGTTACTCAGTCGGTAGCGAGGACAAGTGCTACCATCTATGGGGGACAGATAGAGTATAACAACGAACTTTACGCACTGGTTGAAGCAGATAACTGAAATACCGGCAGATGGAAAGTGATACCGAGAGTGAAGCGGAAAATAAAACTGAGACGGAAAAGATAGAAAAGGAGAGTAGAAAGAGTAAACAGCGAGGGAGAGGAAGACCATCAAAAGCAGAGAGTTTAGGAAGAGAAAGAAAAAATAGTGGAAGTTCGGTAGCCAGTATCGCTTCGTGGATTTTTAAGAGAGCAAGAGAGACGGATTCAGAAGAAGAAAATCCGATTAAGAAAAGGATTGAGAATAAGAAGGAAGAGACAGCAAAAAACATGGATATGCAATTAATAAGAGAAATTATGGGAGAATTGCTTGACAAACAAAAAGAAGAATTAATAGCGAAAATGGAAAAAGATAAAGAAGAGCTGAAAGAAGAATGGAGAAAATATAAGGGAGATCTCGATAAGAGAGAAAAGAAAGAGATGCGGAAATAAAAGAATTAAAAGAAGAATTGAAAGAGCTGAAGAAGAAAGAAGAGTATAAAGAAAGAAGGGAAAAAAGAAAAAATATTATAATAAAAGGAGCAGAGCGTAGAGGGCAGAGCGCGAAAGTGGTAGTGAATGAAATATTAGAAAGTTTGAATGTAGAAAAAGAGTGTGTGAAAGAAGCAATGTATATAGGAAAGACAAAGGAAACGTTATTGGTAGAACTAGAAAGTATGGATGCGAACAAGAAAGTAATGACAATGAGAAGAGATTTGAAAGGAACGAATGTGTATATAGATGATGATATGACAGTGAATGAACGGAAAGTGCAGAAGAATATCAGAGACTGCGCAAAAAATGAAAGAAAGAGAGGAAAGAACGTTATTGTAAAGTATGGCAGAGCCGTAAAGAATGGAAAAGAATATATTTGGGATGAAGAAATGGGAAAAACTAATGAAAGGAATTTTCGAGAAGAATAAATGGACATATAAAAACAAGGATGGCATTACAGAGATAGGGAGAAGTGTAAGAAAAGAGAAACCGAGAAAACACATAAATAAGAAAGTAAAACAAAATGGACAAAATAAGATCATTTTTTGGAATGTGGCAGGAATAAAGAATAAAGACACTGATTTCTGGGATTTTTTAGAAAGATTCGAAATTATAGGCCTAACGGAAACATGGCTAACAGAAGAAGAATGGACTAAGTAGAAAGAAGATTTACCAAAAAGCTGGGGATGGATATGTAGAGGAGCGGTAAAAGAGAAAAAGAAAGGAAGAGCTGAGGGAGGGATAATATTCGGCGTGAAGAAAAGAATGGAACTGATAGAAGTCGAAAGAGAAAAGAAAGATTGGCGATTGAATATTATTATTATGATAGCAAAAGAGGAATGGAACATCTGGGTAATATATAATAATGGAGGTAACAAAGAGAGGTTAAAAGAGCTGGAATCAAAGATAAAAGAAGATAAAGGAAAACATTTACTGATAGGAGGGGATTTTAATGCCAGAATAGGAATGAAAGGACAAGTCGCATGGGAGACTGACCAGAAAGACAGAACTAGTCAAGATAAGATAATAACGGCAGAGGGTAAAGAACTCTTAGAAATGATAGAAGACAGAGGCTGGTTAATTCTGAATGGAAACAAAGAAGGAGATGAAAAAGGAAAATGGACGTATGAAAAAAATGAAAATAAGAGCGTAATTGATTATGGAATTGTAAATGAAGATGCACGGGAAAAGATAGAAAAATTTCAGATAATAGATCGGGTCGAATCAGACCATCATCCTATAACAATGATGAGAGAAGGATAAATATATAGTGGAAATAGATGAGCAAAATCCAGGATGGAGTCAAGATTAGTCACAAGATGGATGTAAAGAATTCAGAAAAAACGTAGAAAAGATTGCGTGGCAGGAAGAAGGAATAGAAGAGGAATGGCGGGAACTAAAAGAAAAAATTGAGAATGCTGTTAAAAAAAGCAAAGACAAAAATAGGATGGAAGCCGTGGTGGGACAAAGAATGCTGGGAGAAAAAGAAACAACGTAGAAAAGCGTTAAGAAAAGGAGAAAACCCAGAACATAAAAATGATTTTATACTAAAGAGGAAAGAATACAAACTACTAATAAACAGTAAAATCGAAGCATGGAAAGAAAAAGAAAAGATAGTGATAAACAGTATAAAAACAGAAAATGAAGCTTGGAAATATGTCAACAAGTACAGGAAAAAAGAGAAAATATATGTAAAGAAATAAAAATGGAAGAATGGAGAAATCACTTCATGGGATTATTAAACGGAAGAGAAAACAAAAGTGACCAGGAAAAATCAGTAACAGACCGCACGATAAACGAAAACACACCGGTAGAAACAATGAATGAAATAACGAGAGAGGAAATAGGAAAGTTAATAAAGAAAATGAAAAGCGGTAAGGCAGCAGGCGCAGATAATATAAGAAATGAAGCATGGAAGGCAGGTGGAGAAAAAATAGTTAAGAAATTAGAAAAGATCATATGGATGGTATGGAATGGACCTGGATACCCCGAGGAATGAAAGGAAGGAATTATAGTGCCAATTAAAAAGAAAGGAAACTGACCAAGTTGAGAATTATAGAGATAACTCTAGGATGTACAGCCAGTAAAATATATGCAGGAATTTTGGATGAAAGAATAAGAAAGGAAGCAGATGAAAAAGGAAGCTGGAGCAAGACTCAGTACGGATTCAGAAAAGGAAGAGGGACAGTCGATTGCATTAAAATAATAAAACATATCGTAGGAAGGAAAATAATGCAAGAAAAAGGAAAAGTGTACGCAATGTTTATCGATTTAAGAGCGGCTTTCGATAATGTGGACAGAGAAGAACTATGGCGGTGTTTAGAAAAGAGAAATATCAACACAACTCTTATAGATAAAATTAAAACAGTGTACCAGGAAACAAAATGCAGGGTAAGAATAGGAGAAGAGTACTCAGAAGTATTCTGGACAGACAAAGGATTAAGACAGGGGTGCCTGATGAGTCCGACCCTCTTTAATCTATATATTGCGGATATTGCGGAAGAACTAGAAAAAGGACATGGAGGTATAACCGTAGGTAAAGAGAAAATCTATAGTATATAATACGCGGATGACGTAGTGATGTTATCCGATAAAGAAGAAGGCTTAAGTAGCATGATAAAAGTATTAGGAAAATATTTGAAAAAGAAAAGCTTGAGCCTAAATGTAGAAAAATAAAAAATAATGGTATTCAAGAAAGGAGGGGGAAGAGAAAAGAAACAGAAAATAGAATGGTGGTGAAAAGATGTGAAGATAGAATAAGTGAAAGAATTCAATACTTAGGTTATATACTACAAAGAAACAACGGTGACGAAAGACATATAGAAGACAGAGTTAAGAAAGCGAATGTTATGATGAGATGGGTTTGGAGGTTTGGAGAGAGAAAGTTCAAAACGGACTGTAAGTGGAGATTTAAAGTGTATAAAGCACTAGTAGAAAGCGTGTTGGGATATGGAATGGAAATATGGGTATATAGAGAATGGATGGAAGTAGAGAGAGTAGGAGAAAGATACTTGAGATGGCTACTAAGTGTGGACACCAACACACCGGGATATATAGTCAGAGAGGAGTGGAAAAGAGACAAATTTCGGATAGAAACAGCAGCGAGGGCACTGAAATATGAAACAAGGTTAGAACAAGAGCAAGGAACGAACAATCTAGGAAGAGAATGTATGAAAGAAAGACGTAATGATGAAGCGAAAAATATATGGTCTGATGGAAGTATAAACACAAAGAAGTACTTATGGAGATGCGGAATTAGTGAGGAAGTATGGACAGGAATGTTCACAGAAGGGCGGATAAGGCTGAGGGACGGAATAGATAACATTAAGGAAAAATACAAAGAAATAGATGCCCAAGAGAGATATAATAGAATAGAAGAGGCAAGATACAATATACTCTATAAGTACATAAGAATATTCGGTAAACCAAGTTATCTGCTCAGAGCAAAAGAGAAGAAAGGTATGAAAAACTGGGTCAAAGTAATAGCACGAGCAAGCTGTGGAAATATAGAACGGTGTGGAAGATACTGGCAGGGAGAAACGAGTTGGAAATGTAGATTATGCAAGAAAGTGGGGGAAGGCTGGAAACATTGGATCAAGGAATGTGAAAAAATAGAAAGATGGCAATATGCATTAGAGAAGCTACTGGGGGATGAAGGGGAAGGCTACAACTGGTTGAATAAATTAGAAGCACGATTGGATGAGACAATGAATGATCATAATAATAATAATTAAGTTAAAGAAATTAAATAATTATAAATAAATTTTATAAGAAATGAAAATATATCATTAGTTGTAACAACAATGTAAAGGACCGGAAGTCCGACAAATTGTAATACCGAAAGGTGAACAATAAATTATCTATCTATCTATCTACTAAATATAAGCGCATAGTTCGTTTGCCGATGGTATTGTGATCATAAACAAATGCTCTACCGCCTGGTCCATTAGTGCTTTGAACCATTTTCCGGATGAGCTACGGTGGAGGTCGATGTATTTTTAATTTTAAATTTATTTATTTATTTATTTATTATATTAAACGCACCAAGTGGGCCTGTACACAATGGTAATTACAAAATACAGAAGAGACAATAGAACCGAATAAAATGATAGATACATAAATAAAATAAAATATAATACATAGATACGCTGCACGGAAAATAAATAAGTCTAGACATAAAAACAACATAAATTTCGCGACAATTTTTCCTCAAAATTACGATATGTGTATCCAATGAACAAATGGGTACATCCAAATTGTTCCATTCCCTTTTAAGACGCGGAACGGAGTGATAAAAAACATAGTTATTTTTGTAATTGGATTCTCTTATGGTACGTAGAACCCGAATATGGTAGTGTGATTCACGAAGTGGGAACAGTTCCAATAGCTTGGGATCCGTAGTAATTTTTAAAATGCGATAAACTAGTAAGGAATCATGATAACGATGAAGTGAGTATATTGTGGGGAAATTATATTTAATAGAAATATCATGGAAATTGTGGGCAATGCGCGACATAGGAGCACCGGATTTGAAGGATAAATATCTGAGCTCTCCATTGTATACCAGTATCTGAACCATCCGTCTGTAAAACAAAGGGTAAACTCAAATCCACATGATTTAACATAAGAGCATTCGCGAAATTATGTTTCAGCTCCAAAAATGCCTGAGAATGGCGTGCACTCCACTTCCACTCATTTTTTGGCTTCAACAAATCCCGGAATGGCTCTACGAAATATGAGTGTTTAAGTACAAATTGTCGGTAATAAGTACATAGACCTAAAAAACTTTGTAATTGTTTAATATTTTTCGGTTTAGCAAAATCACGAATAATCTCAAGTCGATCAGGCATCGGTCGTACACCTTCTATTGATAACTCAAATCCTAAGAAACTAACCTTACTCGCCAAAAATATCGATTTGTCTAATCGCAAGGTAAATCGTTCCCTTTGCAAAACTTCAAAAATAGATCGCAAATTCTTTAAATGAGAATTGAAATCAGGAGAACCAATAACCAGGTCGTCAATATACGTCGACAAGCATCCATCAAATTGATGTCCCAACACATTGGACAACGCACGAATAAATCCCGCGCCAGCAGTCTTTAACCCAAATGGAATACGGCGAAACTGATATAACTCAGTACCAACTTTGAACGCCGTATAATGTCGCGAATCTGGATGAAGTTCCACTTGCCAATAACCGTTGGCCAAATCCGTAGTTGTTAAAAATTTAACATTATGAAAATGCTGCATTAGATCATTTATAAGAGGAGGAGTTTCTTTTTGCCGTAGGGCACTCGCAGGACATCCTGCCCTAGATGCTATGTTATGTTAGAGACAGGTATAAAAGAACGGTCTGAGAGCGGGTTTTCTAATTCTATTTGTTAAAGCCAAAGAACAGTGGTTGAAATGATGATAGAAATTGAATAAATTCATTACGTTGTTCAGGCGATAGCTCATCAATATCTCTTGCGATACTATGAACATCGCTCAAAAAACGTTCATCCTCTCTCTCCGTATACAAATGACCGATATCACACCTTAAAACATCTAGATCATTCATTCCATCTTCAACCACGTCGTTAGTAGCATCATACAGGTTCGATTCATGAAATACGCAGTTCAGATCACCAATATTCACGTTCTGCTTTCGCGCTCCCCTATTCTCAGCCAAACTATCGTTTTCCCTTCCAACTTCCAAAACAGGATTCGGCAGTGAAGAATTTAGCTCAAAAATATCAAAGCATTCGCTAAGCTGAACTATCTTATCATTCACACTTGCTATTTTATTAATTCTACGATTTTGTTTGTACTTTTTATCTACTTTCAAAATTAGATTCCCTTCCTTGCAAGCTCCATACAAATCAGCTTTTCTTCGAGGATCGGTACAGTCAAAAGTTATTTTATTATCGCGCATTTCATCATCGTAAAAATAATCATTTTCATACGAAATTCGATGAACATACGCCACAGTCACTACTTTATTCCGATTAATCTGCTCATAACATTGTTTAGCATTACTATCATTTTCAAAATTACTACCACTCGAAAAATCATCACTCGTCACGTTAATGTCTCCATCACCATTCATTATAATATTCGTAGCATCTATCATACCATCCACAACAACATTTTCATTCGTGGCATCACTCATTTCATCTACATCTATATTAATAACTTTTTCATTAACTAAAGAAGAAACAACGTTTTCTTTAACCGAATTGACCGACCGATTCTCGACTTTTCGCAAAATCTGTACAAAGGTTACATCCTCCTCTCGGGAAGACACAACTCTCTCCGACGAAGGATTCCCAAAATCAACAAACTTCGACTCTACTAATTTACCACCTATAGAAGTTTGATTGGTTTGATAATTTAAAATTAGACCATATTTCGCCATCCAGTCATTTCCTAAAATCATCGGAGACGTCAAATGAGGAACGATTAAACATGTAGTAACGAAACAACTCTCCCCAATAACTAATTCTAGTAACACCTGTTTACGCACAGTAGTGTGCTTCTTCCCAATAGCAGTCAACGCCACAAGACCTGACACTGGAAGCACTTTCAATACAGTAGACTTACTAAAATAATTAAACATCTCTTCAGATATACAGGTAACTTGACTCCCTGAATCAGCTAGAGCCACAATGGGGACATTTTGAACCATCACCATCAACCTAGGACAATTTCCCAATGTTCATTTTTTCGCGTTCGAATTTCATTCAAAAGACTATTATACAAAGATCGATCATCGATTTCATTGTTTACCGAATTAACATTGTTTCCAGAAATTATATCGTTCAATACAGTGTTTTGATTTTCGAAATTATCTTGATCATTTTCAATCATAGTTTCTATCTCTACACCCGTATTATTATTTTCCGTATTTTCAATAATCGAATTATCAAAGTCAATATTGTTTTCCCTTTCATTTGTTGATATTGTTTTTCCCGATCGAAGTTTCACCGGTGTACGTTTCACTGGACTCATTTTAAACAATAATATTCAAAATAAATAAAGAAAAATATTCAATTACATCCTAAAATAATAATAAAAAATGACTCGAGAATAAAACACGAATGATAGTCTTTTCGTTTAGTTTCCCACCAGGGATGCCAAATATGTAATGTTGCGTTTTAATTAAAGATAATTAAATATTAGAGAATCTATTTCTTTTTGTGACTTCCAACATCGACTTTTATTTTATAATCGTCGAGGTACGCATTTCAAATGAATACACAGAAATGGAAACTAAATGCGAATAGACTTATCATTCGAGTTTACTAAAATAACGGAATAAATTTATCAACACATGAAATAAAAATTCAAAATTCACTAAAAACTGATTACGATCAAAATTCATTTTTTTTTGTTTAAATCGGTAATTAATGATCCTTTCACGATGCGCTTCAAGCCGACACAGGGTTGATGAAAATGTCGACAAAATCGGCTTTCGGGGCTTTATTCAGGATCGTTTGAGGAATAAAAATCCGTAAGAATCAAAATCGTAGCTGCTCCCTTTCTCGAGATATTCACAAAATACGTATCCGTCATATTTATCTAAAATGACAGATATTTCGGTACGCTCAATACAATGACAATAATTATGATAATATTAATACTAATAATAACAATTACTACAATAGCAACAATATCAGAAAAAACAATAAAACAACAATAATAATAATAATAATAATAATAAAGTTTTGCCGTACGTCCCCACTGATATTGAATCCGTTATCGGGAATGAATCGTGCCGAATATACTGGAATTACTCATTCCCGACGAGCAGGCAAATATCAGCCAATAAAACTGACATAGTCCTTGTTGACTTCGATGACAAATCCATCTTCGTCATCGAGTTTTCTTCACCAGCAGAAACAAATATAATCAGCAAAGAGGACGAAAAACGGATGAAATATCAGGAACTCCTGTTCGAGATTCGCAAGCTGTATCGAGGATTCAAAATCAAGCTCGTCGTGCTGATAATTGGAGTGCTGGGAGGAATGAGACCAACTTTCCTCCAAAACATCAAGAGTATTCCGGCCTGTCAAGAACATGCAAATTCCATCGCAGGCCGAATGCAGAAAGCAGTGCTACTGGGAGCTCTCCGTCTACTGAGGTCACACGAGATCATGTAACCACTTACCCAATGGTAGAGGGAGTGGTTACAGTTGCAAACGAAATGGCCCGGTGCAGTCTGCAGCGGAGGAGATGGATATCGGAGCCACATTTCTGCAGCAGACTGCACACGTGGATTCTGGAGGGCCAAAGGAGGTTAGAGTTTTAGTCGGTAAACCTTGCCGTTAACATCAAAGGTGAGGGAGTCCGACACACGGGGGGGGGGGAGGGGGGCGTACACAACATCTTCAACCCCCTATAGTGCCTAATGCATTTCCCCCTTCCGTAAAAAAAAAAATAATAATAAAAATAATAATAATAATACCACTCTCTGTAGAAACCAGTACCAATAACGAGGACGTGATGGTATACTAATCCCAGTTTTTATTATTTTGTTTTATTATTAATTAATTAATTATTTCTTTATTCATTCATGGAATAGACCTGCGACGAGGTCGAAGAAATGTGCCGAAAAGAGAAAAGTTATTATGTATTAAAATACTGTCGAAAACCGAAAATATCAAGCTGTCCAAAGCTACTTTACTCATAGTTTCGCTTGACAAATAGTTTCTCGCATGCAAAATGTGTCAAGTGAAATTATGAGTAGAGCGCCCTCGACCATTTGATCATGCTATCTTTTTGGGTTTCGGTAATTTTCAAATGTTCAACTATTCTGTGTTAGAGTACAAGTATGATTGTCAGGCTATCAGAATAGTAAACATTTTCAGCACATTTCTTGTTTCTCGCAAGTAAAATATGTCAAGCGAAACTATGAATAGAACGGCCTCGACTAAAAAGTTCAAGCTATTTTTTCGTATTTCGGGAATTTTCAAATGTGCAACTATTCTGTGTTAGAGAACAAGTACGATTGTGAGGCTAACAGAATAGCAAACATTTTCCGCAAATTTCTACTAAACACTTGTAATGATATTATTGTTTTCTTCTTATTCGATATAAGCATCATTTAATTACTTTACAATGGCACACGAGTATTCCAAAAGTATTCACGAGGAAAATCGCCAAAAAGTATGCGCACAATGCGGAAAAAAAATTGTTTGTGGAACGAAAACCGTTGAACATTTTCGTATAACAGACAGACAAGAAAATCTGATAAAGACGTTTATAAACAGTAACTACAGTTTGTTAGATCCTAAATATCCTGTGAGCGTATGTGGTACGTGTCGTGTTACACTATATGAGCATGAAAAAAAAATTGTCAAAAGGCCTTTACCTTCTATGCCAAATTACGAAAACTTGATATTACCAAAAAACACCAGAGCTAAAGCCGAGACATGCAATTGTTTTATATGCTTGAGCGTAAGATATTTCGGGCACAAAAAGATCGATAAAGGTAAAGGGCACAAGCAGTCAATAACGAGAAAAATTGACGAATCTAGTGGGCTTCATGGTGGTTCCACTTCTCAACACTTTGAAACTGGTAATAAATCAAAACAATCAGAGTCTACTATGAAGCTATGTGCAGAGTGTTTCAAAGCAATCGGCAGGGGAATTAAACATTCTTGTGGAAGTAAAGCAGCAATGCGTGAAAATATGATAACATTAATAGACCAACTTCCTGATAAACAACAGGAGCAAATTGTTACTACTGTATTGAAACGTAAACTAAATAGTCCCGAAAATAATCAGCAAAATGAAGTAAAATTAAGTACTTTGGGTTCTAAAACAAGAGTTTCTTTGAATCAAAAAGAAACAAAAGATGTCAAGTTTATGCAAGAAAATTTAGATAATTTTCAAATCAATACAGGCGTGTCGTCTCGTCATATGAACAAAATGGCGATTTTTTTAAGAACACATGCTGGTAAAAAGTCAGTGCCGAAAAATTACATCAAACATGTATCTGATAAGTCAAAAACATTAGAACATGTTTACGAAAGTGGTATGTTTCAATTTGATGTCGATAATAACACAGTAAAGGAAGACAGGCCAACTATTTGGTCAGACGCAGAAGAACTTTTGGAAGCTGTGATCCAAGAAAGAAGTAAAACTGGTAATGTTCAAATTAAAGTTATGGCGGATGGCGGTCAAAGTTTCTTTAAGATATGTATGACCGTACTTCCAGAAAATTATTCTGATTCAGATTCAGAAATTGATTTAAGTCTGGAAAAAAGAACAAGGAGAACATTGTACTCTGAAGGTGGGAGCGCAGGTAAAAAATCTAAATTGACTGATGTTAAGATATTGTTAATGTTATGTGTAGTACCTCGAATTAAAGAAACGTACGATAATCTGAAGCTGCTTTTCGATTTAACTAAAATTAATCATATACCTTTCAAATTTGTCTCAGACTTCAAAGTTCTTCTGATTGTAAATGGGCAACAAACAGCAGCTTCTACGTTCCCTTGCCCTTACTGTTTTGTAACATTACACAGCTTAAGAAGTCGCCAGGAAGATGATAATGTAAAACAAAACGGTGGTACTGAAAACGAAAGCGAGGAAAATATCAAGACTGATTATGAAATTGAGACATTAAAAACGTATGATGATTTAAGAAAAGACTACGATAAATATTGCTCAAAAGGGAAAATTAAGAAACTTGCCAAGGATTGCCATAACACAATAAATCTACCTTTATTCGACGAAGACGATGAGACGAGTGTAATTCAGAAATGTGTAATTTCAGAATTGCACATATTACAATGTTTCGTAAACCATTTATTCTGGAACGGATTAGTCCCTCTTCTTGGCCGAGAAAAAGCCCTGCTGTGGCCCAAAAAGTTGAATATAATTCAAAAAAACTATCAAGGTAAGATTTTTGAAGGCAATGCCTGTCGAAAACTATTACAAGAATCTGATAAACTTCATGACCCTGAAATTTGTGCAGATGTAGGATACATAAAAGTATTGCCTTTTATTTCTGCTTTTAAAAGTATGAATAAAGTGGTAGAAAGCTGTTTTTCGACTAGGGAAGTAGATAACGATGTAGATAAGTACATTGATGAACTTGCCGTAATTTTCAAAGGTACGGAGATTTCAGAATCGTTAAAGATTCATGTAGTTTTGAAACATCTGAAACACTTTTTGGACGAATGCGGGCTTGGAATATGGTCTGAGCAGGCCGGAGAATCTGTTCACCGCGAATTTTTTATCTTTTGAAACAGATATAAAGTTAATCGAATGGAAGACGCATCGTATATAATGCAACTAAAAAAAGCTGTTGTTCAATTTTCTTCTCAACAGCTTTGAACTCATCATTCCTTTTCACTGTTTGTTTAAATTAAATTAATAAAAAATAAAAAATACAACAAAAATAATAACCACGTCCTCGTCGTTAGTCCTGGTTTCTGCAGAGAGTGGTATTATTATATTATTTTTTTTACTATAGTTTTTTTTTTTTTTTTTACGGAGGGGGGAAATGCATTAGGCACCATAGGGGCATTGAAGATGTTGTGTACCCCCCGTGTGTCGGACTCCCTCACCTTTGATGTTAACGGCAAGGTTTACCGACTAAAACCCTAACCTCCCTTGGCCCTACAGAATCCACGTGTGCAGTCTGAAGCAGAAAAGTGGCTCCGATATCCATCCCCTCCGCTGCAGACTGCACCGGGCCATTTCGTTTACAACTGTAACCACTCCCTCTACCATTGGGTAAGTGGTTACATGATCTCGTTTGACCTCAGTAGACGGAGAGATCCCAGCAGCACTGCTTTCTGCATTCGGCCTGCGATGGAATTTCCATGTTCTTGACAGGCCGGAATGCTTTTGATGTTTTGGAGGAAAGTTGGTCTCATTCCTCCCAGCACTCCAATTATCAGCACGACGAGCTTGATTTTGAACCCTCGATACAGCTTGCGAATCTCGAACAGGAGTTCCTGATATTTCATCCGTTTTTCGTCCTCTTTGCCGACTATATTTGTTTCTGCTGGTGCAGAAAACTCGATGACGAAGATGGATTTGTCGTCGAAGTCAACAAGGACGATGTCAGGCTTATTGGCTGATATTTGCCTGCTCGTCGGGAATGAGTAATTCCAGTATATTCGGCACGACTCATTCCCGACAACGGATCCAATATCAGTGGGGACGTACGGCAAAACTGGGGTTGCATCAATACCATAAGTGCTGCGAAGATGGTAATACAGCACTCGAAGAGCCGCATTGTGACGTTCGATGCATGCTGAAACTGCATATTTTGGGCATGCTGCCAAAAGATGCATTAGTGTCTCAGCATGACATCTACACAATCTACAAAGCGTACTCTGTAACGCCTGGTGTAAGATGTTCTGGCGGTACGCTAAGGTATTGATGACCCCATCCTGGCACGCGAAGATAAAACCTTCGGTCTCGGATGTCAAGCCGGCTGATCTTAGGAAGGAGAAGGTCATCTCTGCCGACAAGCCAAGTTGTTGGACATTTCGAAAGAATTGTCCATGCAACGGCTTGTCGATATGCCTTCCCTCCAACATACGGAGTTGTTCCTTCCGTATGTTAGCCTTGAGACGCACTGGGCACAGATTGATAACTGATTCAGCCTCCTGTGCACCACTACGTCCCATTGAAAACCAGACCGAGGTTTCGCGCCGCTCGTTCCGCCGCGTTGTACAAAAACGCCCCCTTCCCCTGAATTTCATGCTGATGTACTAGCATCATCAGGGGATCCTCCGCTCGATTAATCACGTCGCAAGCTGTTTCGAGGACCAATCGGTCATGCATACACTCCAGGCTTTACAGGCCACGACCTCATATCATATTTCGGGGCAAATACAGTCGTTCCACGGAAGATCTTGGATGAAAACTGCGTTGCATACAAATCATCTTCCGTGTGCTTCGGTCAAGATCCCTTAGCTCGTCAACGTTCCACTACAGTGCTCCAAAAGACTAGAGCACTGGTGATACGGCCAACATATTCGTGGCTGCCACCTTATTTCTCCCAGTCAATTCTGATGACCAGATCTGACGGAGAATGCGCCGGTATTTCTTAATAATGGTGCTTTTAGCAGCCTGCACATCCTGGACATGCCTTCGAGGTACGCCCAGGTATGTGTAGGCTTCTTCGGCGCTCCACTCATGTACCCTTGACATTTCCGGAGAGCAACGGATAGAGGCAATAGTGAGATGCAGAAGAGCAGAGGACCCAGAGAATCTCCCTGATAGACACCTCTTTGGAATTGAACCAGTCTAGACATGGTTCGACGCTTGCCCGATGTCATGACAAAGCGTGTTTTCCAAAGAGGCATCAGGTCTTCTACAATTCTCACTATGTTTGGGTGGACATGGAGGCGTTTGAGCAACAAGCTTAAAAGCTCGTGCGATGTTAAGTCGTACGCCTTCATGTAATCCAGCCAGGCTATCGACAGGTTACGCTTGTACTGGACTGCGTCCTGACAAACACACCTGTCGATAAGCAAGTTGTCCTTGCAGCCGGATACACCCATTTTGCAGCCTCCTTGTTCTACTATTCGTTGCCATACCGGTTTCACGGATTTCTCAATACGTTCGTTCAAGATGTTAGTGTATAACGTATTGAGACACGTGATCGGTCTATGGTTTCTCGGATCGGACAAGTCTCCCGATTTTGGGATTAGTGTCGTTCGGCCCTCCACCAGCCAGTGCGGAATGGGTTGGTCTCCATTTATATAAGAGGTGAATATTCGGGCTAGGTGTTGATGGACAGAAGTGAACTTCTTCCACCAATAATTGTTAATTCCATCCCAGCCCGGCGAGGAGAAATTCCTCGCTCCCGTGATGGCATTTTTCACCTCTAATGCACTGACGGGTGGGCAATCTTCACTTTGTTGTGTGACTTCGTCGCACAACTCGGTGAAGATTTCAATGCCTGGAGTGCCTGCATTAAGCCAAGATGTTTTCTCGTAGATGCTCCCCAGAATTCCTCAACTGTGGCCATCGACGGAAACTCGCTTGAGGCTGCGATACGATGTTTGAAGAGGTTAGAAGGATTCGTCCAAAATATTGCATTTTGTCGAATTCCATCCTTCCGTCTTAGCAGCCTCTTTTTGGCATCCGCCAAAACCCGAATTTTATCCGCCAAACGTTGCTTGATGTTGAGCAACTTCAGCTTGTTCAGTGTGTGATAGTACGTCCGCAGTTGTTTTGCGAACTTCTTGACTTTTGCCGTAAATGAACGGCCAGATGTTAAATAGTCGATCACACACTGAACTCGGGAAGCGAGTTTCCGTGTCAGTCGAATCTTGCCGTTCAATTGAGACATGCGTTTTGTAATCTGCCGATTCCCCGATATCTGTGTCAGATTTCGCGGAGTCACCAGATCACTTGCAGCCTCGTAAACGGCACAATTGACCTGCCACAGGTCGCAGTCATCTGGAAGATAGGAAGATAGGAAGATAGCTACATCCAGAAGTAGGCTATTTGCTCTGTCTAATTCTCGTTGCTTAGGCAAAACGTTCGTTGTCAAATTTTGCCTAAACACGAGTGTCGTGCTTTCGTAATGTGGAGCATCTCTCCCAGCACCGCGTACGGGCTCAGTTGTTAATGCCCGCACATCCGGTACCGGTTGACAGCTGGGAACAACGAAACCTATCCGCCTCAGATAGGCCACATAATCTCTCAGTTGTTGTTGAGAAAAGCGATCTGCCAGTTCGGGATGCATTACTGCAAACCAACTATGCATTCGCGCCATGTAGCCTCTCTGTTGCGGACAGCTCTCCTCGTAGCAGCGCATAAGATCTTGCCTGAGATCCTCCGTCCACTGAAATCGTCCGTGGGAATGAAAAGGTCGTTGTCCCGGGACACCCGTTTCGGCTCCTCCACCTCGGGACTGGGCTGCATCCGAAGCAGCCCGATGGTCAGGAGCCCTGCGCGTTATTCTGTGAGTAACCGTAAATACAGGGAGTAGGGTGGTTAGCCCTACTCTCCGTTGTTATGCCTCTCTCGTTTGTCTCTTACCTCGCCATCCACTGGGGTTGGTTACCCAATCTCTGGCAAGGTTGCTAAGAGTCCAGGGCCCACCGGCTTTAATAAGCACACGTGGAGGTGAGTGTAGGCATTTGGGAAGATAGGCTAAGATGCAGCTTTTTGCATAGCTGCATTGTGTTACGCGTCATTCCCTTTGGGCCCCTCCGTTATTATCGTTATTATTGTTATTTTTTATTGTTATTTCTGTGATTGTTGCTATTGTAGTAGTTATTATTAGTATTAATATTATTCTAATTATTTTCATTGTATTGAGCGTACCGAAATATCTGTCATTTTGGAGAAATATGACTGATACGTATTTTGTGAATATCTCAAGAAAGGGAGCAGCTACGATTTTGATTCTTACGGATTTTTATTTCTCAAGCGATCCTGAATAAAGCCCCGAAAGCCGATTTTGTTGACATTTTCATCAAACCTGTTTTGGCTTGAAGCGCACCGTGCTTTTATAATTGTCTTAAATTCCATTCACCTATTAACAAATAACTTTCGTCGCTTACACACTTCGCCATTATCAATTTTCTTTTTACAAAATAATACGCTTGAATGAAATTGTCGCGAATTATTCAAAAAATAGTCTACGATTTAACAAAAAATAAAATATAAAAGAACATTATACAACTTATCGCACGAAAATTGTCCACGTGGTCGTCGAAATAGAAATGGAGTCGGTCTTCCGGTCACGAAGTTATCTCAGGACCAAAAATGGCGGAAAATCTTTTCTTCAAACCCCAAGATGTCGCTTGCAGAATTTGGAACAGCCTTCGTCAATTATTTCCACTAATGATTGCCCGAATTTCTGAATTCATCACAGTTCATAGGCCGCGATCCGTCACCAAGCTAGACAAACAGAAAGCACACCCGCGCACAGTATTCAAATTTCGACAAACGGAAACTCCTGATTTTCTCCGAATTCCTTACGAATCCCAGGTTTCCCAAATTATCGATAGCATGATCTATAAATACACTTACCAACTGACTTCGACATTTAGTCGAAGTCGCCGTGAAGTAAATGCCATTTTTTTTATCAGAATTGGCAAAGTGATCAAAATGGCCGCTCCAGCTGCCAACGGTTCGAACGGCGTCATCGAAGTGACTTCCAAAATTTAAGGGAACTTCTTGTTAAAAATAGGATGACTGTAGCGAAGCGTCCCGACGTTTTAATCCTTGGACCGCACACTTCTTCCGATTGAATTCAACCTTTCGACCGCCACTACTTTTTCAGTTTTTCTTATTAAAAAATATAATAGCTGTATACGTCTACACTCCCTCAAGACTAGAGACTGACTATTTTCCCCTCGCCGGTTCCTTTCCCGACTCATCACGATGCGTTCATAAAGTCATTCAATCGCGACCGACTTTATTTACAACAATCCTACTTGCGACGCGACGTTCCGCAATACATCAATGGAGTCCTTGTCTTACAAAATTGCCGCGCAACTTCAAATTCGCATAATAACATAGACCTACAATTTGTCCATTACAAGGTACCGAGAGTGCGTATCGTCCTGGTCTGAGGTGAAGCCCCAGAGGGAACGGCGAATATCCTCGAACGCACGGCAGTGGACTAGCATGTGCACGACTGTCTCCTGGAGGCCTAGGCTATAGCACAGGCAGTCTCTTTCAGGCTCCAGACGCAAAGTGACAGGACCTAGGACAAAACGTGGGGCATACTGAGTGGCGAGACGAACCTGTAACTTAGAGCGTATGAAGGCTAGGGGGGCTCGCTCCGGAAAGCAGTTCAAGAAACCCCTGGCACACGGAGACAGGTTGAAAAGCAAAGTCAATGATTCCGAAGACCTACGGAGGTCCGAGGCTCCAAGGTCCGTCCTCAGGGATTCCAGGAGATCCCGGCCACAAGAAGACCATCCCGTAGGCGAAAGATCCGACCAGAATTCGCGTGGAGACCGACCAAAGGGAGTCGATACCTGAGTGGCCCAATTGTGCATGTCATGGTCCAGCTGTCCAGCTGACGCGAGTTCCGCAAGCCTGCGACGGGCGATTCTGGGTATCCTCACCTCCGGCATGTCTAGGCTTTTCTTGATCCAATTTATAAGCATCGATGCTACTGTGAAGGACAGGGGGAGGAGGCCCAACTCCGCCCTGAGCGCATAGCCGGGAGTTGACATAGGAAGGCAAAAGAGGCACTTGAAAATCTTGAGCTGGACTTTTTCCAGATCGTCTAGATAGCGCAGTGACCATATTGGGGCAGAATACAAAAGAATGGTGTTAACAAGCGAGTTGTATAGCGTAAGCATGGCCGACCACGAGTCGACACCAGCAGATCTTAGAATTGCCAGAACGGCGCTCGAAGCCCCAGATGCCCTTGCCATGGCGTAGTTGGCAGCAGAGCGACCCAAGGCTGTGGAGGAGAGCTTCACACCGAGGTACTTCACTCTCTGAACCACGGCCACAGGATTACCTTGGTACGTAAAGCCAGTATCATGAGCGCTGCGGTTACCTGCAGGTTTAAATATAAGAATTTGAGTCTTCTCTGTAAGGCCACTGAGATCGGCATAGTCGGCTAAAATTGTTAGTTTACGGCGAAGGTCCGAGGGAGAGTATGCAAAGATGGTGAGATCGTTTGCGTACAGCAGCATCAGGAGGTCGTATGTCAGGGTGAGATCAACACCTCTACATCCACGTGCGCAAAAGTATGATACAATATCGGAAATAAATAAAATAAACAAAAGTGGACTGAGGACCTCACCCTGGAGCACGCCCTCTGATACCTCAACTGTGTCTGAGGGGCCGTATCGTGTTCTGAGATGTACTGCTGCTCCATCGTACAGCGCTTTTAGTATCCTAATAAGCTTAGAGCTAATTCCTAAGGAGTTGAGTTTATGCCAAAGTAGTTCATGCTTGATGGAGTCGAACGCTCTCCTGAAATCGATGAAGAGAGTGTAAAGTTTACCCCCTCTGCGCCTTAACATAATTTGCGCAGCCGAAAAGACGGAAAAGATATTGTCTGATGTAGAAAGGCCCTTCCTGAAACCCAATTGTTCTTCAGGAATAATGTTTCGCTGGGTGGCCCACAAGGTAAGGCGGTCGCAAATAAGTTGCGTAAATATTTTAGTGCAGACGTTTACCATGGCCAGTCCTCTATAGTTATACGGGTCATCGCGAGGGCCCTTTTTGTGCATCATAGAGAGAAACAATTCTGACCAGCTTTTTGGTAATTTTTCAGACGATAACGTTTTAATGAAAAGTCCGAGCAGAAGAAGAAGCCAGTTGAGGCTCAAAGCGCGGTGGAACTTGCCTGGTATTCCATCCTGACCGGGGGTTTTCCCTCGGCCAAGGCGGCGGATAACCGCTCTAAGTTCCTCGAACGTAAAAGAGGAATCTAATGTCGGATCGGCGACCCCAAAGAAGTTGAACTCCAGAGACACACGGGGAGGGTATACTTCACGGAGAAAATTACTCCAAATAATTGGAGATATTACCTCCGCTCTGTCGCCCCCTACCCTGAGTCTCCCGACCGTCCGCCAGAACTCCGAGGAGTCGCTAACCGGGGCAAAGGATTCTCGAATGGAAATACGATATGACTCCCTCTTCCGCCTGACTAGGCCATGGTAATAACGCTTATGCTCGATAAACTCCAACAGGGTGTCTGCACGATAATCCGCGTTACGAAGACGCGTGAGCAGAGAACGTTCTGCGAGCTATATAGCAGTCTCTGTCGTACCATTCAGAATTCCGCAGGCGCGAGTTTGAAAAAACAGACGTTATAGCTAAACCGGACGTCTGAGCTGCTGTTTGTACAGCATTGCAGAACCATGTGTATAGCTCATCAGGAGTAAAGTGCTCGGCATGAGGGGGGAGGGTGGGGCACAGACCTAAATTATCTCGGAATATTTGCTCTCTGTCAGGACGCCAGCGTAAACGATTGTATTTAATATTAACTTCGGCTGGGAGTTCGAGGCGTCCGCCAAGGGGAAGAACATCAAGCGTAAGATAAACCGGGGCGTGGTCCGAGCCGAATAAGTCGCTGTCTACCTCTAAATCATAAACTAAATGCGCATAATTACAAAGAAATAAAAACTAAATCTACGCAGCTACATCCGTTAGAAACTAGAAAAGTGTGGTGCGCGGGACGGTCGCTAACGGAACGACCGTTTACTAAAATTAATCCGTTCGTATTTATAAAACCTAATAACGCCTTACCGCGGGACGACAAGCAATGGTCGTGAGAAGACCGAGCATCGTAAAGTTTCGAGCGCACAAGAACTTCAGGATCGGCAGAGCCCTCATCACCAATTCTGGCGTTAAAGTCTCCACCGATCACTATGACTGAGTCAGGATAAAGAGACTGAATTGAATCTAAAATATCTTGTAGACCCGAGAGATCAGATGCAACGTTGGACGCAGGACTACAGTACATACTACAAATAATAACATTGACCGTATGACATGCGAGTTTTACCGCGATACAATTATGTGACGCACTGATGATCTTCGGTGAGAAGTCCGTATCTGCAGCGGTGAGTAAGCCGCCAGAGGCCCGGCCTGGACGATGGTTTTTGTAGCAGGAGCCCAGTTAACATCGTAGCTCCTCATAGCCTTAGGAACCAGTGTATGGTAAGGCTTAGTTGCCCAGGTCTCGGTGCAGCAAAAAATAGCTGGCAAAGTGTCTGGAGAAAAGTTTGCTAGGTTTGCCGCACCGTGCGAATTCCAGAATGTTACTGTGCTGGGTACCAGACGATGGATTTGGCAGGATGGTAAAGGCATCTTAAGGCCTTATATATATTAAGGCCGCGAGCTTATGGTTGTTGGTTGCTCTGTAGAGGCAGATGGGAGTTTTTTGACAGAGCAGTTTGATACTCCATCGGTGACTCGTCGTTCTGTGTAGGTGGAGTTCGGATGTTGACGCGCGACGCGCTTGGTGTAAATGCCACCGGTACCACTGTCCATCCAGTTCGTATTTGAGATAACCCGCTCGAGCTTGTTTTCCGTTTCGGCGCGCTTCTCGTACCAGGTCCCGAGCCTTGGCCATGATACTGCTCTCCTTCATCGTGTAGTGAGGATTAATCGAGATTCTCGAGCCTCTTAAGATATTGGCTTTGGCTGCCATAATTGAGTCCCTATCATCAATAGAGGCAAATTTGACAACGTATAGTTGTCACGTCTGGGGCCGATAGAGTAGGCCTGAGAGATAGGGCCCACCTAACCAAACTTGGCTTTAAAAAAATTGCAGATGTCGGTGCGGAGGTCGTTGGGAGGGGATGGGCGGGTTATCCATTTGATGACAAGGCTAGAACGATGACTTTCCTTAGCGAGTGCCTCCAGCTTCCGTTCCACGTCCTCAATACGGCTGGAGTGATCTTCAATTATAGCGTCACGGGTTTTGTTCGATGACGCTACCTCCTTTTTAAAGTTGGCGAGGTCCGAAATGGCGTTATCAACTTTAGTTGCCAAGCTGTCAAGTTTGTCGATGATAATATTAAATTTATCATCAATTGATAGTGAGCTTGCCGGTTTGAGTGCGACAGGTGTGGCTCATTGAGACATCTCCGTTGGCTGACTGGAAGAAGTGGAGTCAAAATCAATGTCCTCCGGATCGCTTGACGACTGAGAGTTCTCTGCCAATCCTGCACGTGCCTTATCAAATAAATCCGCCGAAGATCGCTTCCGATTTGTCTGCTAATAAGAATGAAGCGAGGAAGTAGAGCTAGCCTTATGTTTAAGCCAGGAAGCTGCGGTGGACGGGCGACCTCTTGGGTTTGCGCGGTCGGTCGGAGAATCTCGGTAAGACATACGAAAAGTAATTCCAACTCCCGGGGCCCGGACGTGCGTCTCGACGGCCCTGCGTACTGTCGGAACGGCCGTAGTATGCGTGCAGATTGCCTAAGGCGTCGATTTAGGAGGCGCAAGAGAAACAGGTAGTCTGGTCGGCCCTGCTGGATTTTCCACTGAAAAATTGCTAGCGTGATAAGCAAGCGACCGAGCAACAACGCAGTGAATTCGTGCAAAATTCAAGAGATGGTGCCACTTGTCTCAATAATTAACGCGATTTGTTTTCCAATACATTAATATTTAACGGAATTAAATGCACTTGCGAGCTTCAATTCTTTTCACTGCACAGCACTGCAATATGCACAAGACAGTGAACGGACAGAATTGACAAAAAGTTTGTACGAAAAACAACTCGGATTGCAGCAATAAATAGACAGTTATTGGACCGACCACGGACCCGTCAAGCAGGCACGGTAGCCATAACAGTTCTCCCAAAGTACGCCAAATCCGCATTCAACCCAGCAAAGTTAGCTTTCTTGAAATTATACGATAAACAATTTTTACTATATGCTTGTTGGGTTTGAAAACGTGATAGATTAAAATATGCTTGAAAGTGATGAGAATCTGTAGGAATAAGAAAATGTGGGCTATTATTATAAAAAGTGTTAGGAACAGATTCAAAAAACAAATCAAGGGTGTAACCTTTACTGGGATGAATGAGGACAAACTTCCAAGACTGAAAAAATATCATTGCAAATGTTCGCAGCGTCTCTGACAGCGGGCGAGACATAACCCACCGTCGTATAACCGGAACCCTTATTATTCCCCACAACGTTCAGCAAATTAAAGTCCCCACATACTACCCATTGGCAATTGATGCAATTAAGCGAAATGTCTTCAATCATATTAGCAAAATTTGCATATTCATCAACCAATGCAGATGGAGAAAAATATGATGCAAGGACCAATACTTTACCGAATTTTGTGGTGACGGAAATACATACATGCAGACAGACGACGACACTATCGAACATGAAATATGTGCTTTCACCACTATTAAAACGAAACCTCCACGATGATCTATGTATGACGATCTTTCCGTACGAAAAATATAATATCCTTCAAAGCCCAATTCAGAATCCGTAATTTCATTATGAAGCCACATGTCCGAAAGAATTATGATCATATCAGGTGATGGTTGCATCATGTGGGCATTTTTATGAATATGTGGTAACTTAGTACGGATGCCTTTAGCATTCTGGTAATATAAAATACGCCCATCGAGCGCATCATTAGAGTCGTGGTAAAGGCTGGGTAAAAAATTCTTTTAAATCCGCTGTAGAATTGATATTTATGTCCTTTATGAGACTTAAATTTAATATTAAATTAAGAGTAATTTTAAATTTCTCTTATTTTCCGGAAAAATTTTATTAATTCATGAAATTCATCCATCCCTGGTAGAAATTAAAGCATTTATTGGACATTTTTTGCACAATATTCCTGGCAAATGCACAAGAAATAGACAATTAAACTACCCAATTTTGGACTAAAAGTGTAAGATTTTTCTTGTACATTTATTATACATTTCTATTGGACAGAGGAACAAAAAAATTACAATTAAATTATGTAACTGACAATAGGCACCATCTATAATATAATATAAAGGATTACTACTGGTATTCCTTTATACTTACATATTGTCAACGATCTAACTTTTTGCAGTCGGTCATAACGAGAAGCGCGAGAAACATTTTATAAGTACATACCATGTAGAACTGAGTCTTATATAGTTACCTGCCGCGCATCCAACTCTTACGAGAATACTTACATATAAAAATGCATGGCGCATGTGTTCATCTGTATGCTTCATGCACCACCACCCGATAAGTGTTCGAAGTTTCATATTTTCGATGCTCGACGAGTGAGCGCCGTATAGCCACGTGATGAATAACATTTCTAACGTGTTCATATACCGCATCAAGTACTTTTCTATAATTGCTATATAAATAAAATCATCTCTCTGGTGGCGTCTGAATGTCGGTATTCGACGACTGCTACGCGTCTGCAAAGTAGTTCCTGCATATAAATTTGAAATATTTTTCTTGTACATTTATTAGCTAAAAAAATTGTACACAATTTCAATGTACATTTTATGTCCAATATTTGGATAGTATAAGTTGTATAAATCTTAGAACAGTTTTAATGTACATTTATTGGATAGAAATATTGCGCAAAATTATTGTACATTTTTCATGTCTAAAAGTTAGACAGTTTTGTAGGAAGTTTTTGTTTAATATACATTTTGCGTGAAATTGTACAGTTATTGGAAAATGTATGTAGATTTTTATTGTATACATTTTTTTAAAGCAACATATTTGTCCGATAATTATTTTGAAACCAATAAAAGTGCTTACAATTTCTACAAGGGATATTTTATAAATACTTTTCGACCGTTTAACTTAAGTGTAGAAGATCTTGGTATTTTTCGGACATCATATTTAAGTAAACAATAATAAATATTGTAAACAATAACGTTGTAAAAATTGTACTATTTAAAAATATTTATGGAGTAACAAAAAATATATTTACAAGAAAAAATAGTCGATCCCATCGTCATCATGTTTAGTCAGACACAGCTCAGACATGGAAAAACGAAATTCGCCAAAAACACAGGGCCCAAGCCGCTGGTTACATCTTAAAGAACGTTGAAGATATTTGTCTTCTTAAGCGAATCTGTTAGATTTTTGAATGCTGGACCGTTTCTTTAATATTTAATTATTTTCGACATGTGCATTATGAACTTTTTACACCAAAGTTAAAATGAAAAACCTCTTATTATTCACCATTAAAAGAGACAATTTAAATTTACAGGTCACCGGATATAACGCCCTTAAATTTTTTTTTATGGGGGTACATCAAGGACCAAGTATAACTGACGGAGCCTGAAAGTGCAGATAAGATCAAATTAAGAATAGAGACGGCTTTCTGCGGTATAAAACCAGATATGCATGCGGCCGCATAACAAAATATTTTATTACGTATTAACGCATGTATACTGGTTCGATGCTGTACCAAACGTTGCATATTCAGCATATAATAAAGGAATTATTTAAGAAAAAATTTGAGTTTTGTCTTTTCTGTTAAGCATTGCATCACCAAAATCTAAAATCTATCATAGATTGCGAAACAAGATATTTCTGATTTATGAGGTGCTTTTCTGTAAAGATCCAAGCCTAAGGCGAATTTGTTTGTCTGTCTTTCCTCAGGAGGGTTGAACACACTTTTTCTGCTTAAATATACTCAAAGTGAGATTTCTAATCGGTCTTAACGTGCTGCTATTCTATTTCCCTAGCATGTAAATACAAACAAAAAAAGTTTTTCTTCCTACATACACCGAAAGTGAGATGTTCTGACCACGCTCGGTGATTTTCAATGCATTAACCAGAACAATTGTATTCAAACCTCGGAAAGCAAAACAGACAAGCATTCCATATGTGCTTGCCGGCTTCGCCTTCGGCTCGGGTGGCAATTTTGCAGACGAGAAGGACTTGTCTATTTTTCTTTCCGTATGCATAAATATACTATTAAATAGTTACATCTGAAATTCAGAGTCGAATAAGGCTTAATTTCAGTCCGAAATTGCTCTAATTTTCTTGATTTCAGTAATTATTTTGTTTTTTTAACGGGCGGAATCGCCCTTTTACACAGTTTTTTCATACATATTGAATTGTAATATTTGCGAGAGCTGCAGATCGACTGAAGAAGATAGCGCCATACTTCACATTTGTGTATGAAATGTAGGAACTGCAGAAACCTACACCAAGTGCAGCAGTGGTCATGAGTCGATTTCCGCCGGATAAACAGTATTTTCGAAATGTAAACAAATAACGTAGCTCGTCTTACCAACAGCAGATGCTTGAAAACGAAATCGAAAATTTGTTCACCTTACGGGGATCGAACTCGCGACCTACGACTTCATAGTCCAGTGCATTAACCGCCTGAGCCACGAGGCCATTATTTTTTTATTTTAGTATTTTAGCTAGTTATTTACACATAGTGTCCACCGTCCTGATCTGCGTATCATCCTTTTCTTTGTTCGAGAGATTAGCACCGCCTCCATCTTCTCAGCCGCCAGATCTAACCCATGGTTGCTCAACCACCTAGCTACTACCTCGATAGCTTCATCTCCGCTAAATTGCACCTCGTCGATGGTCTTCGCGACGACGATTAGTGCAAGGTCGTCTGCGAAAGCTACCATGGACACCCCGTCTGGAAGGGATTGCCTGAGCAGTCCGTCATATAAGACGTTCCAGAGCAAGGGTCCCAGAATCGAACCCTGTGGCAGGCCTCCCGTGATGTTGTAGGAGTGCCTGCCGTCATCGGTGTCATAATACAGGGTTCGGTCTGTTAGGTAGCTTGAGATGGCTTCTCTTAGGTAGAGAGGCACCTTCAGATC
Source organism: Trichopria drosophilae (assembly GCA_030407085.1). Classification (NCBI taxonomy): domain Eukaryota; kingdom Metazoa; phylum Arthropoda; class Insecta; order Hymenoptera; family Diapriidae; genus Trichopria; species Trichopria drosophilae. The sequence continues at coordinate 86,922,626 of CM059583.1, forward strand.
TTCGAGTGCCTGCATGATGCAATCACCTGGCCGAATTGAATGCGTTCCGGATATCCAGGGCAATGATGGCACACATGCACCTGGTGTTTCGGCTGCCACTGATGGCATCCGTGGCTATTGCTTTCACTCGGCCGATTGCATCGATGGTTGAGCGCTCCTTTCGAAATCCGAACTGGTTTTCGGAAAGACCTCCGGCATTTTCGATGGCTGCTTCCAGTCTGGCACAGATAACCCTCTCATATAGCTTCCCGGAGATGTCAAGCATGCAGAGCGGTCGGAATGAGGATGGGTCGTCCGGGGGTTTGTTTCCCTTAGACAGCAGCACCAACCTCTGTTCCTTCAACTGCGCCGGGAAGCATCCTTCCTTCAGGCAAGCACTGAATGTCAATGTGAAGATGGTTGGTACATTCAGCGCTGCGATCTTCACTGCCATTCCAGGTACCCCATCCATTCCTGGGGCCTTACGGGTGGAGATCTTCTTAGCAGCCATCATTACTTCGGCTTCGGTAATACCTGGCGGCTCGGCTGCACCAGCAATTGCCATCAGGCCAGTGCCAATCGGCCGTTCCCGCTGTTCTGGGAATAAATGGCCGACGACTTTGCCAAGGAAGGTTGGACGAGATGGTGCGTTGGGTTCCCTGGGCTTGATCTTGTTCATGACCGTTTTATACGGTCGCCCCCAGGGATCGCGGTCCACCTCCTCACAAAAGTCCTGCCAGCACTTTCTTTTCGTGGCCTTGATGGCAATGTTGAGCCTCTTTCTCTTTCTTACATAGTCCGCGGCCAGTTGGTAGTACCGGGGCTTACGAATTGCTCTCTGGTGCAGCCTTCGAGCCCGAAGGCACTCTCGACGGATATCTGCGATTTCTTCGTTCCACCAGTAAACTGGGCATCGCAAGCCGCTGTTATGGCTCGGGAGAGGCACAGGGCTCTCTCCTCTGCTGTTCCCTCCACCTCCGTCTGTTCCAAGCTGTAGAGGAACATTTCCCGATCGAAGGTGGCCGGTGCCCATCTCTCTTTGCTTGCGCTCTGCACCTTTCCTGCTGCTCTGCCGGTCAGTTGGAGCTGGTGCACCGAGGCTTGATGGTCACTGCCCGTGTATCGGTCGCTAACTTTCCAGCCCAACCCTTCCCCCTTCAATTTTGGGTCGACGAAGGTCAGGTCGACTACGGAGGACTTGCCGGCCTTGGAAAAGGTCGGCTTTCCCCCCGTGTTATAAACCTCCAACTCCAGTAACGAGAAGGCCTCAATGAGGGCATATTCTAGATGGTTGGTCTTCGCGCTACCCCATTCCGTCGCCCATGCATTGAAGCCCCCCCCCCCCCCCCGTTCACTAATGGGAGTCGGGAGGTTCTTGCACTGGTGACGATGGCCTCCAGGGATCCTTGGAACTCGTCGATGGTAAGACTGGGAGGGAGGTAGCAACTGTATAGTCTTATACCAGCCACCTCCGCCCAGGTGAAGCTGGGCAGGGGGTCGGACATCTTATTGGATATGTGGAGATTCCCACACACCCAGATGGCCGCCTTGCTGGTGGAATCCTTCACCCAGCTCGGTTTACAAAGATCCCGGTAAGCCTCGCTGATGACGGCGATATCGCCCTTCTCCTCCTTGACCAGTTGAAACAGCAGGTCCTGGGCCACCGCACAGTGATTGAGGTTTATTTGGAGCACCTTAGCCATTCAGATAGCGATTTCCAAAAGTTTCGGTTCCCAAAAATCATTGTGAAAAATAGTGGCGAATCCTCCTTTTCTCGTGTGCGTATGCGTGTGCGTGTGCGTGTGCGTCTGCGTGTGCGTGTGGGTGTGCGTGCGTATGTGCGTGTATGTGTGTGCGTGCGTGCGAGCGTGCGTGCGTGCGTGCGTGCGTGCGTGCGTGCGTGTGTGTGTGTGTGTGCTCTATGCGTGTGTTCTGCCGTCCGTTTCTCGCGCCCCAAATTAATGTACAGCCCCCTTTATTTGCGAAGTACATATTTTGTTATTGCGTAGATTTTCGAGATTTGAGGTTTTCTTTATAACCCCATTTCCCATCTGAAAATTCGGGTTACAAATTGGCATCCCTGTTGGGAACCATATTTTTAGTCTAATTGCGTATAGTTTATTAAATTTTTGTTCTGCCCTTTTCCATTTAGGATACATTTCATTAAATTCAGATCATTATATGAAATAAATATGTCGTTAAGGCAAATGGTCGAAAAATCAAGTTAATAAAATTATTCATTAACTTAGTTAATTTAGTTTCCTACAAAGTACAACATTTCAACTAATTTTATACATGGCCCAATAAATCTAATCAAAGTTTAAATAAGGTCATGTAAAAAGAAAATTTGATATGGTCATGTAGTAATCTTGATTTCATTCAATTCTATACCTTACAGACTAATTAAATGGAAAATAATTAATGAATAAAAAATTCTTTTTAAAAACCTCGTTTTTATAAAGACTAAAAAGGATAAAATAATTTTTCCCATCCACACAGGTCACTAATACCATGCATCATTTTTCATTTTATTAGGAAATAAAATATTTTTAAGACTTAAAATGGAAAACGTGTGGCGCAATATAGGTAACAGAAATGACTATCATGTCTAAACTGGCGTGTCTTATTGTTCATTTAAGCATAAGTTTCTCATTTGTTATTGTTCGTCGAAGAGTCATTTCTGTTACCTCTATTGCGCCCCACGTTTTCCATTTTAAGTCTTAAAAATATTTTATTTCCTAATAAAATGAAAAATGATTGCATGGTATTAGTGACCTGTGTGGATGGGAAAAATTATTTTATCCTTTTTAGTCTTTATAAAAACGTGGTTTTTAAAAAGAATTTTTTATTCATTGATTATTTTCTGCTTTTTAATTTTAATAGGTCAAATTTTACAATCAATTTTAAACTATTACATTTATAAACAATCTGAAAATAGCAGTTTCAAAATGAAAAGAATATGCAAGTGGTTTTAGAATTATATTTATTTTATCAGAAAACACAGCAACATTTAAAGAACGTAGAAAATTTGGCTTTATGGCGGCGGAGGTTCAAGTTGTCGTAATTGCTCCATTTCACTCATTGCTTCCTCATTATATGGAGTTTTGCCAGTTAATTTTGTACAATCTAATTCTCCAATGCACAAGCCATCGAGAGATCTAACACGGCTTAGTACCACATAAGCCTGTCCATTGGCAAATAGTGCAGGTCCTAGGTATAGAACAGCATGATCAACTGTGCATACTTGCATTTTATGTACTGTGCATGCCCAACACAATATCAAGGGAAGTTGAGTCCGCTCCATTGTGCCAAAATTTCTTAATGCCGGAAATTGAATTGACTTCGGCTGAATCAAATGTATTCCATCACGATTAAAAACTATGCGAACAGATGGAATGTCTTCGTTGTGCATTTGATCTCGACGAAATAATGGCCAAACGATTTCTGTTACTGTGCCCATGGCGCCATTCGCAAGTGCTTGTTCAATATTTAAATTTGAGCGCAACATCACTGTTGCTCCAACAAAAATTACGAACTCTTTTGGCAATCCTCCAGTGTTATTTATATCGCCTGATACAATGTTTGCCATATTCACATTGTCGGTATTTTTTGTTGCATTTACAAGGACATCTTGAGCAACGATTCGGTAAATACGTTCTCCATTGGCTCGATAGTGCTCTAGAACAGTGTCGTTTGGCATCACTCGCAAGGCGCGAGAATTTTTGTTCGGGCGTCTCGACCCCTCTTACACTACCGTGTACTTTCGCATCTCTAGGAAGGCGAAAGAAATTTTGTTCGGCCGTCTCGTTCGCTCTCAGGTTAGCCTTACGAATTTGCTGACAATGGCAGCAAGAGGAGTATTGCTTGGGTTCTTCGTTTGCCCTTTCTTTTTTTTTGTGCCTTACCTTTTGCACGTCTAATATCACGTTTTTCATCAGTCGCAACTTCATTTGCCTTTCGCCGTTTGGCCAATTTAATAGTTTTACTTGCCTCCGATTCCTGTAGCTGCTTCTCCAATCTTTGTTTTTTCTCTTTCTCTAGCCGTCGCTTGCGCTGTGTTGATGTCTCCTTGTGCCATATTAACTGCTCCACTTGCCGTCGTGAATGAGTATATATAGGCAAGGGAATTAATGACGTCAGTTTAGGACTCTTCCCAATTTCCAAAGGAAAACAAAGGACAAGCGTGACGGTGGAAAGGGGGAAAACGCCGGGCCCCCCGCTTTGAAACTTATTTTTTTTTTCATATAAAATTTAAAATTGCTGAAAGTGTTCTTAAAACTGATTGAAACTTGTAATAAACGGTAAAGGACTGCATTGTCATCCAATTTTGGGCTATCCTCAAAGTTTCAAGTCTCTAGCTCATCGGGAAGTTAGTTTAAAATCGATTACAAGATTTGCACCGGACAAACAGACAGACAGACAAGAATACGAGTTGATAAAAACGTGGTAAAATACTTCATGAGTGCTAATAATAATAGTGAATTTCTCTGAAGTAGAAAGGTTCAAACGGAATAAATATTGACTGCAGAGATGAATTATTTCTTTAAAACAATTACATTCTTCTTAAGACACCAAGAAATTTCGAGCAACTCCATAATAAAAAGTCCACTGCAACACGAACGCTCCATCATATGCAAGCTGAATATTTCAATCAAAAGAAATATTTTATTGCATCGTTGAAATCTTTCTTCGAAGTGCGTAAATTTTATGTGGTACTTTTATTCAAAACAAAAATTCAATTGATCCTTTTTTCAAGTACAGAAAGTTTAATTAAATACATTTACTACTTCATTAAATTAAACCAGATGTGCTATTCAATTAGGGACAACAGTATGAATAGGATATTTGATTAATGCAAATTATAAAACATAATTATAGTAAAATCATTCGATAAGTTTATTAATCTTATTTCGATGAAGTGGAATATCATTTCTAATAACCCGTTAACGCCCAAGCGGATACTTTTTCAACACGATTTTCAACAACATTATTTTGAATGGTAAGACTTTGAAAAAAAAATTCTGAATCATTAATTGTTTCTTTTTTTTTATATTATTTTACGTCGACTTTTGTGACTAAATCGCGACGGGACTTACAGTTTGTGAAGGTGGAATCCGAAAAACCTGAACTTTGGCGTTATTGGACACTTGTAAACAAATACAGAGGTGCCCCAATGACAGACGGCAGAGGCCGGGATCAAACCAGGGTTTTCTGATTACAAAGCCGATACTCAACCAACTGAGCCACCGCCGCTCTCACTGAATCATGAATTCTTGCGTAAAATTATTTACTGTCGGTTCTAACCTACCCTATAAGTGGTCAAAATTATGAATAAATTTGTTGTATAATTTTAAAATCATCTCAGAATTATTAAAATGGCCGCCAATCGGTTAAAGTATGAGATCCACATTGATTTTAGAGCATATAATGACCTTGTCGAAAATGATTGTTTGTCTTTGAGGTCGTTGATTACAAATCGGTTGATAAATTTAAGGCATTCAAAATGGCGGATCCAATATGGCCGAATAAAATTTTTCAAATCAACGATTTTTTATGAAATTTGATATGAAGGGGGTGTTACTTTTTTTGTCGTAACTTATGTATAAGTTGTTGGGTTGATTCTCGGTAACTGAGAATCGGAATTATCAGGATCTAACGCATTAAGGGGATCGACACCCCAAGTGACGGTACAAGAAATACAGTCTTAATATTTTGTTGTAAATGGTGCCAACTGTTGGTCGTACAAATATCCTGAACGGTTTTGGTTCGCGGAGAGTCGCTAATTTCGCGGTTCACGTTTTTACGGGGATTCAGTACCAAGAGGTACATACTGTACGAAGTTCGGGGCGACTCTGACTGTTCATTCTATTGTTCTTTGCAAGTCAGGTCGGTTTCACAAATATTTCGGTAGCGGGGGTGGTTACCCGAAACCACCAAGCCGTTGCGATTTTATTGCTATCACTACGCGTTTTCGCCTCCTTCGTGAATCACCCATACCGAGTGCGAATGTCGCTGGGAGGTATGGTTATTCACGGATCCTACCCTATTTTTTAAATATCTTATTACGAATTTGCCGATTCGGCATCGACGCTCGAGTAACACGAGTTATCACCGGGTGATAGCGTCCTTAGATGATTGCCGGTTGCTTACACTTATTCGAGACCAGTTGAAACAAGCTTGAAATCGATGACATACCGGTGCTGAGATCGCTCGTATTTCACGAAACCTGGTCGGCATATTTTGGAATATGCGAACTCCGTTTTCTCGGCACCTTGTACCGAATGGCGATTGTTTCTATTCAACTAAAATTATTTATTATTGTTAGACAAGTGGAGTTGAATGATCTCCGGATGTGCAGCGTCTGATTACGAAGGGGCGGTGCACATCTGAGATTTTAAGAACAAAAACATTTAATGATGACATTATTTTCGTCGATGAATGTCACGTAGACACTATCGCGGTGGTCGATTCGTCGAAATACCCGATATCTATTGCGCGTTAACGCTATTTTTAATTATTAATTATCGTACGAATGCGGGATCTAAGCAGAACCCTGCATACGTAACTTTTCCGGGGTAAGAAAAAATTGGCGTTCCACCGTCAATTAATGATCCTAAAAAACTAAATGCTAAACGCGTTATTCGATTCTATACGCGAGACCTTCAGTTGGCTGATGTTAGTAAGATTTTACATAATTTTTACGTCATCTTATATACTTAAAAGATCTTATTCTATGGTTAGTATTAAAGTGATAATCGCGCCCTTTCTTATAAACACAATCGTTATCGTCACTTCTATATCTCTTACTAGGTATCGGTGTTTGTGGAATGTATTCCTGTGGAATAATTATTCTACGGAGGTTTCTCCAACAGAACCACCTCCGTAGAAAAATTGGTATGCTGACTGTTACGATTATTCCTAGACCTATATATATTGACATATTTCGCGTTCTAACGTTTTCCTCTTTTTCTATATTTTCAGTCGCGATTTTATGAGCTTTCTTTATTATCTCCTGAAATGCTATACCGCCTTTTAAGTAATCTGTTTCGGGAGTGTTTAATTATGCGAATTAAAATTTAGCGCAATTCGAATACGAGGTTTCTCGCGCCCGAAAATAATTGTTCGCGCGTTTATTATAATTATGTTATAATTTTATTGGGTACTTCCGCATCGATGTGGCGCCATCTATTTTTCGGACCGCCACGCTTCGCTAGCTATGATCGAGAACGTTTCGAACTCCGATTACGTGTAATTATTCATAATAAAATACAATTCGTGTTTGGCGCGGCCCGCGTACTTATTTAAAAAGTGTACCGTATTATGTATAATTTGGTTCTGACTTAATATACAGGCAATTATAAAACTATAATTGATTTTCTTAATTCGCACGGTTCCGAATTCCCGGTCTCCAAGATCCTGCAACCAATTTTCTACGTTTCATTGTCGCGTATACGACAACAGATAAATTTCGCGATCCTGCCAGGATACATTGGATTACAGTGCTAGTTGAATTAAGTGAAGTGTAGAGACAGTGAATTAATTAATTATTAACTTATCAATAATTAATTAAAATTGGCATTAATTAAATTTGGGCCAATTCGAGCCTCCATTATAGTGACGCCACGCCGCCGCGCCCCACTCTTTGCAATTCCAGTATAGCTTGCTTCTTCATCCTCTTCTCTCCTGAAATCAGGGAGTATACACGCTTCATTTCTGCAATTAATTCTCAGTTGCATCGCAACCGTCGTTGCTAACTTCAATAATTTGTACAGCTTCGATATCTCTCTCTACCATTAACGCTCTCTCATACCAATTCCTCGACGAAACTGCCATTTTCACAAACTCAAGATGCCGCTTGATGACAGTCATTTAAATATCGAGTTGGAAGATCTGTTCGCCCAACAGTTTCTGAATTTTAAGGCAATTAGACAAACATATGCGGCTCTGCCACCGTCAGCAGATCAGACATCGACGAAATTTAAAGTGCTTCTTGAATACATCGAAAAATTATTCCTGCACGTAAAAATTGACCAGCAAGCCTCGGATGTCGATCGTGAACTGGATTATTTCAAAAATGATAAATTCGGAGCGGAACAGCTTTTTTACCTGAACGCGATCAGTGCGATTCGAGAAAAGATGGTGGATGCAACACCCTCAACCTCGAAGTCCCCAGTGGTGAATCTTGGACCATCGCTGGAACCCTCGACCGCCGCCTCAGCTGCCAGGTATAGAACTCCACAGTTCAACGGAGATTACCGTAAGTATTTACTCGTTCGCGGATTATTTCAATTCGATCATCGCCAACGATGCAACGCTCGATAACGTAAGAAAATTCCATTATCTCAAATCTTCTCTCGAAGGTGAGCCTCTTTATATGATCTCACATTTAAATGCAACCAATCGAAATTTCGCTGTAGCATGGGAAATTTTGAGAAGTCATTACGAAAATAAACGATGCATAATCGATCGGCATTTAAATTCTCTATTTTCGTTACCGAATTTGAGTCGCGAATCTGCCGTGGATTTGCGCGATTTGTATTATAAGTCTATCGCAATTTTGGGGTCACTTACCGCGATAGGATTACCGGTCGAACATTGGGACGTGTTACACGTTCTTTTATTTACTTCGAAATTGGATCCTGAGACTTGCAAACGTTGGGTTCTCAAGTTAGGCTCCGAAAGGAATTATCCCACTTTTAAGGACTTTAAAGAGTTTTTGAATAGTAGAGTTTGCGGAAACGCTCTTTGTCGAGTTGGACCCACTTACAGAATTTGCAACACGCCGATTCCAATCCGCGAAGTTCTAATCCGATCAATTTGATCATCGGATCAGAATACTGTTTTTGGGTGGATCTTGTCCGGATGGACAGAAGAACATTCTGAAAGTGTCCCATCAAACACAATCGCTTATTTGTGTGTCAGTCATGCTGATTTAAATTTTGACCTTCAAAAATTCTGGGAGGTCGAAGACATTCCATCACCAAAATGTCTCTCGTCCGAGGAACAGATATATATGAACTCATTTTCGGAATTCACATTCCCGTGCAACGGATGGTCGATATATTGTACGCCTGCCGTTTCGTTCTCCGTTCCCCGTAAACATCGGAGAGTCTCGCAACGCAGCGTTGAAATCATTTTTGTCGCTCGAGAAACGTCTCGCCCGTAACATGGACGAAGCAAAAGACTACGCTCAGTTCATGTATGATTATGAAAATCAGCAACATATGTCGTCAGTTTTGTCGGATGAATATAGCAAACCCATTATTTACCTACCACATCACGGTGTTCGTAAAATTACAAGTATAACGACCAAACTTAGAGTTGTATGCAACACTTCTCATAAGACATCAAACTCGACGTCATTAAACGATCACCTGCTGACTGGTGCTAAGCTACAAAATGAATTAATTCACGTTATTCTACAATGGCGTTCGCACAAGTACGTGCTTTGCGGTGATATTGCCCGGATGTGTCGTCAAATTCAACTCGATGTTTGCGATAGGGACTATCAACGCATTCTATGGCGTCCATACTCGATATAATAATAATAATCACGTCTTTATTGGCAATTACAAAAACGAATACAGGATATAAATAATACAAAAATGCCAAAGGGCAAGCCACAGCAATAGCTGCTTTACAGACTGACCAGTATCGCCTATTATTGATTACCGGTTAAATACCGTCACGTTCGGAGTAATCTACGCTCCATTTCTGGCTTTGCGCGTGCTGCAACAATTGAACGAGGACGAAGGATCCAAGTTTCCTGTCGCGTCCTCCATTCTCCACTCAGGCCTGTATGTTGACGACTGCTTGTTTGGAGCCCATGACTTCAAAACTGTCCGAGATGCACGCGAAAAACTCGTTTCGCTCCTAAAAAAGGATTTTTCACAGTGAGAAAATGGGGTAGTAATTCTCCTGACCTACTAGCAGATATAGATCCTTCTAATCACGGGTTAGCTTGGGATAAACCCCTCCAAGAAACTGATGTGATACAAATTCTCGGAGTTATTTGGAATCCGACCAATGACTCATATCAATCTAAGATCAATCTGCTGCATTCCGAGATTCTGACAAAGCGGATAGTTCTTTCGCATATCGCTAAATTTTACGATCCCCTCGGTTGGTTCGCGCCGGTCATAGTATCTGCCAAAATATTCATTCAACAATTGTGGCTCTCTGAACTGGGATGGGACTCGCCACTTCCTGGTGATTTTTGTAAATGACGGGAGTCGATTTACGAAGCTTTACCAGCGCTCAACGATTTCGCCGTGCCTCGCTGGACTGGGCAAGAACCTGGCACATCATGTGAACTTCACGGGTTCTGTGATGCCTCCAGCGCCGCATATGCTGCGGTCGTGTATATTCGGGTAGTTCATCCCTCTGAGCCCCCGAGAGTCATCTTACTAGGCAGTCGAACAAAGGTCGCTCCAATCAAGCTGTTAACCATTCCCCGCCTTGAGCTCTCCGCTGCGGTGTTGCTAGCCCGACTTCTTTCCTTCATTCGTGAAGTCCCCTCGTTTTCGGATTTGCACATCCACTGTTGGACGGACGCCTCCATTGTGTTGCATTGGCTCTCTGATCATGCAAATAGGTGGAAAACGTTCGTTGCCAATCGTGTATCCGAGATACACACTCTCTTGCCTGGTATACGATGGCGTCACGTACCTAGAGCCGGAAATCCCGCGGATATCGCCTCACGCGGTATATCTGCTCGTGATCTACCAACATAAGTCACCTCGTTATTTGTTGACCGAGCTTTTGACGGTTGAGCCGTTGACGGTTCCGAATTCCCGGTCTCCAAGATCCTGCAACCAATTTTCTACGTTTCGTTGTCGCATATACGACAACAGCGAGGTTTACCTATTTCCGTTTATATATGCAACCATGGGTTGTTTTATTGAAATGTGCGGAAAATAATTTTGAAATATTAAAATTGTGAATGTGTTGCTCGAATACGGCGTTTTTCGTTACGGTCGTTCCGGTACTTGTTAGTATCGTACTAGAAGCCCGTGGTCTACAATTTCGGCCTAAGATAAGCATACCTGTATTATTTAAAATTTTTGTTAACGTTGATCTATTTTTGCACATGATGTGGATCGCGTCATTGGTTGGTATGGAAAAGATCCACATATTCCGCAATTCTAATTGAGTCCAAAATGAATTTATAGAGTCTGCCATTTGAATATGTCATATTTGAAAATCGGGAAATAAGATTTCGGCTACTAATCGAACTTCGCACTTGCTTTTCTCATTTACTAGGTGGGTTGGGAAATTGTTCGGGTAGATGAGGTTTCTTTCCGTATTTTTGCATTTTCTTAAATCTTCATATATTAAATGCATGTACCGGTCCCTATCAATCGTTATGCCCGTGTAACTTGTGGTTGGTGCTATGAATGCATATTTGTACGTGTCTTTTCCAATCTCTTGCGCAACGGGTATCGAATAATGTTTGTATAGATCGTATTTAATGAATGATATGAGTGGGATATTTAATACATAGATCAGGCTATTGTCAACATACAATATGTTGGCCTCCGAAATTTTCAATAATTCAACCGTTGCCAGTGGGCGAGTTTGTACAGGGAACTCACAGTCGGGTTCCGCTCCCAATTTTTCTTTTATTCCGCTGGATATGTCCATGGGGGCCAATAATTTAGGATGTATTTGGCCCTGTCTGGCGAACAAGACTGCATCTATTAGGACGTTCGTGTCCATTTCATATTTTTGTATTTCACTTATAAGGACTTCGATCATAAGGTGTAGTTCCTCTTTTAACTTTAAATCGTCTAATCCTTCGTTTATTATCTGAACGCTAGAGTTTAATATTGACATCTCAAAGCATATCTGAGAAAATGCTTCCTTTATTAATGACGTTTGATTCTCTATTAAATATGCCATATCCGCAGTCGTGTTATGAAGATTCCCGATTTTATTCATAACCTGTTCAATATCGTCCTCGTCTGCTATTCCAAATAAAATGTGACTTAATTTTCCGATAAATCCCAAAACTGCTCGTTTATGCAGATTTCTCTTCCCATCGGTAATAAGTTCGAAGAAGTGTCTTTGTTCTCGCTCTATCTCTCGTAGATCTTCATATGGGGCATTCCACGTCACATTTTCATTCGAAAAATAGATATTGCCGTAACAATTTTTTTCAGTTTCTACATCGAAAATAAGCCGATACGTGTTTTTTTTGTTTGCCATTTAACTCAAAAACAGCAGAGATATGGTTTTTTTAAGTTTAACGCTCTCGCGCGGAGTGCACATTTTCAAGTGCGTTTTACTCTATAATAACGAACTCAACGAAAAAAACTTTGTATACAAAAAAAGTTTGACTTTTACCTCCTCTTTAGGAATATTTGATGCAAAATTATTAATGACACATTTTTGTTGCAAAAAAATGGAAATTAAAGTTAAAAATACATTTTTCTATATGATGGCCGTAATTTAATTTGATGAAATTTTAACTACATGTTCTCTGACTGTTAAATAAAATTCAATCCAAATTTCAAAATGGTACTCCTACTGGTTTTGAAGATATTAGCGTTTTACTGTTGGAGCGCGCGGCGCGGCTCGCGCGGCCGATACGCTATAGAGGCGCGGCGTTCATCGATGTTTTTAAACAAATAAACATCAATACTAGATCGTCCTTCCGGCGTCCTTATTGAATTCTTAAGAATTTGTAGATAGTTGATTTAGAAGTGGTTCGTATAAATTATCTTTAGTTAGTTACAATGGATCGTTGCTGTAATCCGTTTAAAAAAAAGGATCATTTTATAACCCGTTCATTAAGACCATTAAGAGCTGAATTATTAGAAAAAATGCCGACTTTAAAGGGAATTAGATGCATGGTGTGTACAAAATGTAGGTTAGAAATCGGAAAATTAAATGTTGAAAACAGTGGTAAGTTACACATCCTAGAATAAAGTGTATATTAAATAAATGTTTTTAAATTTTTTTTTATTTTTTTTGTATTACGTTATTTTATTTGAAACTAAAATTAGAAAATCAAAATTCCATTTTAAGTTGTCTCTCTTGCTTTCGTATTTTTAATATCAGATACTGTGATTTCTCGTACATAATATTTCAAAATTTAATAATATTTATAGCAAATCAAACTTCTTCATCGGAATCAGAATCGGAAAGTGAAGTAGAGGAAACAGAGATTGACTCAGAGATATCGTTCAGTGATAATGATGATGTATGATTATTTACGCTTCTTTTTTATCTTTGTACATTATAAATATAATAATATTTTTATTGATATTTAGGATGATTTATTTTCTGGGCATGGAATTTTGAAGCTCTTAAAAGATAAATATCACGATAAAGATACAACTGAAGATGAAAAAATGCAAATTTTGACATTGTTTCCAAGTTCTTGGAAAATTGCTAAAATAGCAAAAACGATGAATACATCCCGTTATTTTGTAAAAAAGGCTAAGACATTATTTGAAAAAAACGGAATACTATCAAAATCAGAGAAACGACGAGGTATATTTTATATTTTAAAAAAGTGTGTAATTATATTTGAATAGATTCAGGTATATAGTTTTAAAAAAAATATTTTTGTAGGGAAATTATTGCAATCTGACGTTGTAGAAAAAGTTACATTGTTTTATGAAAGAGACGATGTTGGTGCAATGATGCCGGGTAAAAAGGATGTGATATGTGTAAAAATAGATGGAAAGAAACAATCAGTACAAAAGCGATTACTACAAGGAAATCTTACCGATATTTTTGCAAAATTTACAAAAGAATTTCCTAATATTAAAATAAGCTTTTCGATGTTTGCCTCCCTTCGTCCGAAACACTGTGTATTAGCAGGTTCTTGTGGCACTCATGCAGTATGCGTTTGTCCAATTCACGAGAACATGAGATTATTACTAAAAGGTCTGAATAAATATCTCCATAATAAATTTTATTATTAAAATTAGAGTAAATACTCAACTATTAATTATTTTCAGGGAGTAATATTCTATCACTAATGAAGGAACAAAACGTGGAAGACGTAAAAGATATTTTGAAAAAAATAATGTGCGATGTACCAACTCCAGATTGCCATTTACGAAGTTGTCGACATTGCCCTAATGAAGATAAAATGCGTAAATTAGTATTTGACACATTAAATAAAAATAATGTAAGCAATGTACGGTACAAAAAATGGGTTTCAAAACCAGGAGCGGCTATCGAAACGAGCGAAGAAACTGTTCATGAATTTGTAGATTCATTTTGTAAGTTTGCTAAGGTATATTTGCCACATTCTTTTATCGCTAGTAAACAATCAGAATTTTACAATTTTACTAAAGGCAGTTTAGAAGATCACGAAGCTCTAGTAATTTGTGATTTTTCTGAAAATTATGCGTTTGTGATCCAAAATGCTGTTCCGGGCTTTCACTGGAACAATAGTCAAGCCACAATGTTTCCCATTGTTTTTTATTATAAAGATAGAAATGAAACGAAGCATAAAAGTTTAATTATTATTTCTGATTGTTTGCATCATGATGCTATTGCCGTTTATGTATTCTTGAAAGCGTTAAATTAATATTTGCCGTCGTTCTTTCCACATATAACGCGTCTAATATATTTTTCTGATGGTGCTCCTTCACAATTCAAAAATTATAAACATTTGTCAAACGTTTATTATCACGAGCAAGACTTTAATCGAATGGCTGTTTGGCATTTTCAAGCAACTGCTCATGGTAAAGGGCCATGTGATGGTGCTGGTGGAATTTATAAAAGATTGGCGAGCAAAGCAAGCTTACAAATGTCGGATACACAAATTACGACGGCGAAAGAATTGTACGATTGGGGTAACTGTGATACCAATTTACCGGCTATCCAAGTGATGTACAGAACTGAAAAAGATTATAACGATATTAAGCAGTTTCTCGAGCCGCGATTTGAAAAGTGTAAATCGATCCCACACACGCAACAGATTCACAGTGTAGAGCCACAAAAATATTGTAAAATTCGGGTAAAACCGTTTTCGACAGCAATCAATTACCAAGATGTCAGTATTCTTAAAACTAACAAGAGAAAGCGATGTGAATAAAAATCGAGTCAATCATATTAAGTCTATCATTCAGTTGTTTTAAGTAAAATTTTTACAAATTTACTTTGCAAGGATTTCAGCTACTTAATATATTACAAAAAAATTATACATTTCTCAAAATATTTACCTAATATAGAAAAGTTAAACATTCAAATAATACAAACAAAGTAAGAATAAATATATGAATAACATGGATTTCCAAAATACATACATAGAATAAAAGGATCTTTAGTATTGATGTTTATTTGTTTAAAAACATCGATGAACGCCGCGCCTCTATAGCGTATCGGCCGCGCGAGCCGCGCCGCGCGCTCCAACAGTAAAACGCTAATATCTTCAAAACCAGTAGGAGTACCATTTTGAAATTTGGATTGAATTTTATTTAACAGTCAGAGAACATGTAGTTAAAATTTCATCAAATTAAATTACGACCATCATATAGAAAAATGTATTTTTAACTTTAATTTCCATTTTTTTGCAACAAAAATGTGTCATTAATAATTTTGCATCAAATATTCCTAAAGAGGAGGTAAAAGTCAAACTTTTTTTGTATACAAAGTTTTTTTCGTTGAGTTCGTTATTATAGAGTAAAACGCACTTGAAAATGTGCACTCCGCGCGAGAGCGTTAAACTTAAAAAAATCATATTTCTGCTGTTTTTGAGTTAAATGGCAAACAAAAAAACACGTATCGGCTTATTTTCGATGTAGAAACTGAAAAAAATTGTTACGGCAATATCTATTTTTCGAATGAAAATGTGACGTGGAATGCCCCATATATTCTCTCAATTGCGGGTGTTAAATGGCAGTGATGAAGTATTTTGCGAAAGCTTCGGCAACGGCCTGTGCCGTAGACACTTTTAATGGGATTGCAAGGGAATATTTCATTAATAGGTCTTGAGCAGTCAGAACATAACGGTTTCCATTTAGGGTAACGTCGGTAGGTCCCCAGATATCTAGGGCTACCTTGTCAAAAGCTGCTCGTGACGTATCAGTGATGACCATCGGTAGGCGGGTCTTTACGCGCACGAGTTTCTTTTTCTGGCATAGTGGACACCTTTTTATGTGTTCCATTACGTCCGCTTTCATATTGCGCCAATATAATTTATCACAAATTCGGAGATAAGTTTTTGTGACACCCTTGTGTCCACCGGGTACGGAATCGTGATATTCCTTAATTATACCCAATTGCTCGGTTGATGGCGGTATTGTACGGTTACTTTTACAAATGACAATAATTACATTTTTATTAAGTAAAACGGATTGAATAATTTCGCGTATCTCATACCACTTGGGTTTTTGGAATATGTCGTAATCGTGTCCAACCAAAATCTTGGTTATTTGAAATTTTTGTAATAGCGCTCCTAGCGTTTTTATGCATTTTATAATATCGTTTTTTAGCGCTCGATCATCGGTAAATCTTTTTACTACAAGTCCGAAAAAATATTTATTTCCTTTCTTGTGTACGAACACCTCTCGTATTTTCAATCGCTTTAACTGTGAATCATCTTAACCCATTAAGGACCAAACAGACGGATTTTTATAGCCGTTTTTAACGCCTGTTTGTTATGTATAGCCGGTATTCAAAAAATTCTAAACCAATTATTTCTGACTTAAAATTTACTGCTCTTTCCGAATCTGCCAGTACAATTTCAAAAAAAATGCAAATTCAAATCGCTACGTTCGATTATTTAGAAAAAAGTAGGTTTTTTTTACTAACAATTTTTTTCCGACAAGATTATCACATGGAAATCGGGCAAAGAGATCTCTATAAAGTGAAAAAAAAGCGTCCATGGACCTTGAACTTCAAAATGTATGGGGCAAAATTTTTAATTTCAATTCAAATATATCCAAAATGGCGGCATGTTGACAAAATTTTTGTATTATTCAAGACATTTCCGAAATTAACGATTCACAAGCAATATTTTCTTACATAATTTGGTAACTTTATGTATTTTAGGTCCATGATAACCAATTTATTATTAGATTTTCTAAATTCAAAATGGCGGACCCAAAATGGCGGATAAAAAAATTAATTTTTGTTCAATTTTCGGAATAATTCGTATATAAGGATTTTTTAGATCGTAGATTACGAATTTTCTGTTAGTTTTTGTAAATTCAAAATGGCGGACAACAAATTTTATTTCTTTTCAATTTTCGTAATAATGTGTATGTTTTTTTTGGGTGACAGATTACGAATTTACCATTAAATTTTTTAAATTCAAGATAACGGTCCCAATATAAGCTAAAATTAAATATAAGAATCGTTTCTCGGCCGTCAAAATATTTGCGGTTGCCCGACTCTCACCCCTTGGCGGTGAACGTGTAGAGAGTCTTTTTTTTTATTTTTTTGTTTTTTTCTTTATTTTTTGTTTTTTAATATTTTTTTTTGTATTTTTGTGTTTTATTATATTTTTTTGTATTTTGTATTTTTATAAGAAAGAACTAATCAAAAGAAAATCTGCTTGCTTGTCAATTTTAATTTTTTTTATCATGAAATGGCTGGAAACAAGATGAGCACAAATATAGATTACAGTCTTTGCACTTTTTTTGCGTTCTTGAACCGCATTTTTTAATATTAGTGCAGTTTTTTTTTATATCACTGTTACACTTTCATGTGATTTGGAACGGACCTTTGTGAGATAATTATTTGCAATTTCCATACACATTTCTTTTGTTCCAATTTTCGCATCATCGAAGATAAAATTTCTCAACACAGTTGCGTTGGTTATCGATGCTTGAATTAGTCTCATTAGAATTACCCAAGTCCACTTTTTTGATCGTATACAAGGCATCACATTGCTGCAGTGGGAATCATGAAGATCAACTCCACCCATGTACTTATTGTATAATGTAAATGCTTTGGGGAATGGTAATGTTACTTTACATTTTACCTCTCTGGAAAATCTTTTTACCGTCGATAGCGGAGTAACACCTGCCGCTGTCGAGAGTATGGATACTGGCTTCGAATCCATTACTGTGATATAATTCAAGCCACTGTTTTTTTCGTGTTTCACAGAAAATGTACCCCTGACAGCTTTTTTATCCACTTCATTTTCGACTTTACTCGATTTGATCTCGCAGTCCCCGTTGCACGCAAACCAACTCGCTTCAAATGTATCAACAAATCAGGATTACAAAAAAAGTTATCAAAATATAGATGGTAGTTTATATTTTTCCTCCCACTACTTGCCATAAGTAGAGATAGAGTCATTTGCAATACAACGCGAGTTCCTAAAGCACACTTTTTTAGTTTGGTATCGTTATTTGCGTTATATATATTGGAGTTTTTGCCGCAATAGATGTCACAATCATACAAATAACCCTCAGCACTACAAATACCCCACATTTTGATTCCAAATCGCTCGGGTTTGTCTCTCATAAATTGTTGCAAAATAGTTCTACCATGAAATTTTATCATTATTTCATCTACAGATAAGGCTGTAGAGAAATATCCAAATTGTTTGATATTTTCTCTAAAAATTTCAAGAACAGATCTAACCCTCCAAGCCCTATCGTTATCATTTTTGTCATCTGGTTTTGATAATTTTATTTTAGATTTAATTTGCATGAATTTACTTCGGCTCATTGATGAAGCAACAAGAGCGCATGCCAGCAATGGATGTTTAGACCAGTAGTCTTTTTGTGACTTCCTTTTATTAAAAATAGATAAAATGATTATTCCGAGAAAAATATTTAAGTCTTCTAAAGTTAGATTATAATCATTTATTTGAGTACTTTCAATTATATATTTTTTAAGTGTATTTGAAAAAAAAAGTTCGAATAATTGCACAGGAGAAGAATCACGTATCGTTTTCTTTGCAGCTTCAGTAAGTAATATTTCATTTTCATAACAAAGTTCATATTTTTGTTCCCCGTCTAACCATTCGTAATTATAATCAGCTTCTAATTTTGACTGCTCTTCATTGTAATTCTCAAAAATTCGATGATAAGAAATGTTCGGAATATGTTTATCACTACTTGATGAATTTTTCTCATTAGAATCGGAATCAGTATCATCAGATCCCGAATCATCTGGATTAGGAATAAATAATCCATCAAATTCTCTACTTTCAAACTCCTCAACTTCAATATTTTCCACAAGACTGG
Source organism: Trichopria drosophilae (assembly GCA_030407085.1). Taxonomy (NCBI): domain Eukaryota; kingdom Metazoa; phylum Arthropoda; class Insecta; order Hymenoptera; family Diapriidae; genus Trichopria; species Trichopria drosophilae. Next base: position 86,941,771 of record CM059583.1, read on the forward strand.
CAGCTCTTTTTCGCTTCATAATTATTAGTTATCGACACGCTAATATAGATCAACGTTCGAAGGAGTCTTCCTTTATAGGTTGGCGCCGTGCATTCGACTTTCGAGAAACGAAGAGCCACTTGGCGATCGACTATATTGAGATACTTACTGTTTTTAACGTTTTGTCAAATATACTATGTCGTTATATTACTACATATATCAAATATGAAGATTTTACGAATTTATGAAAATTAAATCTAAAATTACAATTATCAAAACCAGAAGCTAAAGATGATAGAGAAGGGGCTTGAAGTATAGTATCTGCTCTTGAAATTTTTAAAGAAAATATAAAACAATTTATCAGTCGAAGAAATGATCATTGAACATGGGAGAACAATTTTATAGCAATTTATGAAGGCAAACTCGAAGGTTTTGCTGTAAAAATTTCGCTATTTGCCGGTTTTGGATACTGTTACATCTATTGTGGCAAAAGCTCGAATATGTATATTATAAATAACGATGTCGAAAGCGTAGTATAAAGTATTACAGATATACTACCCAAAAAACTCTTATATACAAATTATTACGAAAATTGAATATACATTAATTTTTTTATCCGCCATTTTGGGTCCGCCATTTTGAATTTAGAAAATCTGGCAACAAATTCGTAATCTACGACCTAAAAAACCCTTATATACAAATTATTACGAAAATTGAAAAGAAATAAAAATTTTTGTCCGCCATTTTGGGTCCGCCATTTTGAATTTGCAAAATCTAACAGCAAATTCGTAATCTACGACCTAAAAAACCCTTATATACGAATTATAAAGAAAATTGAACATAAATTAATTTTTTTATCCGCCATTTTGGGCTCGCCATTTTGAATTTAGAAAATCTAATAATAAATTGGTTATCATGAACCTAAAATTTATAAAGTTACCAAATTATGTAAGAAAATATTGCTTGTAAATCGTTAATTTCGGAAATGTCTTGAATAATACAAAAATTTTGTCAACATGCCGCCATTTTGGATATATTTGAATTGTAATTAAAAATTTTTCCCCATACATTTTGAAGTTCAAGGTCCATGGACGCTTTTTTTTCACTTTATAGAAATCTCTTTGCCCGATTTCCATGTGATAATCTTGTCGGAAAAAAATTGTTAGTAAAAAAACCCTACTTTTTTCTAAATAATCGAACGTAGCGATTTGAATTTGCATTTTTTTGAAATTGTACTGGCAGATTCGGAAAGAGCAGTAAATTTTAAGTCAGAAATAATTGGTTTAGAATTTTTTGAATACAGGCTATGCATAACAAACAGACGTTAAAAACGGCTATAAAAATCCGTCCGTTTGGTCCTTAATGGGTTAATCTATTACAGATCTTTCCGCAAGTGCGATTGCGATTTCGCTATCTAACTGACCATCGGCGGTCGTGAAATATGCGACATGATCCTGACAGTTGAAAATGTAGTCGTTGGTAAATTCTGTTTCTAATTGTGCATTTCTTATATTTTCATCTTCCACACTGATATTTGTGTCTAGCTGTCTGTTATACAAAATGTATTTCTTCCGTCCGTTTTGCGTACCCTCACAAATGTTTTGAGGGTCGGATTTCGGTTACGTCAAACGGTGCCTCTGTGTTAGTGATGCGACCTTCCTCAATGTCTGTAACCCGACCTGATTTGTGACAATTAAATGCCATACTCTGTTCTTTGTTACTTCCACTGATAGAGAGAACATGGTGCGCCTTAACTAAAATTAAATAAAAAGGGATTACACCTAGAAAATTAGTAATGATTCTGTATTTACAATGTTTATAGATAAGAAAAATAAAAAAACTAAAATAATCTGTGGAGAGATTTTCAAATAAATCACTTTCAACCGTTTTGCGCACGCAGTACGATATTTTGGAAAAAATGATATAATAATAATTTTTAAGTTGTAATTCTATTAAACTTTTATTATTTCAACATTGTAGTACTAATAAAATATAAAAATGTAACATAATTTAATTATAATTACATTAATTTAAACATGTAAAGCATTATATCTACAAACTGCGCTCAAAAGGAATTTCGGATAATCCGGGTAATTCGCAGGAACCTTATTCATTTCCCAGGAAGACTTTAAGAAATCAAAATGTACGGATTCCATCGCCTGCTCCCCAAAAAAATGCTAATCCGTCGCCGTTTTTAACACCATTGTAAGACCTTTTTATTTAATTTTAGTTAAGGCGCACCGTGAGAAGCGGAGTATAATGCACTCGTTCGAGATGCAGATGGTAAACCTTGCGTGAGCTCTGTGACCTCACGTGATAACATTCTACACTTGCATCGCATTTGTGAATACAAATGCTTGTATTGTAATGCTGGGTAAAGATTTTGATGATATTATTGTCACCGTACGCGGACGATGAATTTAATATGTCTAGAGCGCGCGGTTCTTCTGCACAACCTCTAACGTGGTCGCGATCCCGTAGGGTTTTACGTAATTGGTCCAAGTTTATTCCCAGATTTAGCAATACTATCAGAGAATTGAAAAGACAATTCCCATCATTTGCTATGTTGTTATTTTCCTATAAGAGTTGATAAGGTTCCATGCAGACAGTACTAACTTCATAATTAAGATGTAGTGTCAAATCATTATCAGACTCAGAATTGTCTGTAATGCGCTCTTTACCATTCTCTGATTCGCGCATCGTTTCTTCAATCTCCATTTCTTGTTCTTCGTTTCGCTCGTTCGTCACTGTGTCGAATTCACGATTTTCGTCGCGGTGGACGCAGTTCTCATCAAGCTCCATTTCTTCGTCAAGAATTCTCATTTCCTCGCGATCGCGTCCATCCTCGGGCGGATCGTCTATGCGTCGCGCGCGTTCTCTTTCTCCTTCTTCCCGATCACCTTCCTCTCTCCACACCGTCTGCAGAGAAGGGGAAAGGCCCGTCGCAGTCTTCCCGAATCCGTTCGACGTCTCGCTTCGACCCGCGACTCTATTTTTAGACGAGCGCTTCTCCTTGGGCGTCGAATGGGGAAGTAAACGTATGGTATGATTTGACGAGTTAAGGTCAAAATCCGATGATCACGAGTCATCCAAGACTTCGATATCCAACGTATAATTTTTTTTAATTTTCATTTTTGTTTTTTTTTCTACCCTCCCCAACTCTTATTTTTTCTACCCCCGAATAAGTTGAATTGGTTTCGGGTTCAGATGTTTTCTTCCTTTTTTCTTCAACACCGTAGGAGGCGTTTTCATCGAAGTTGACCCGTTTTTCTGCTTCGACCTAGTTTTTCCTATATAATTTCCTAATTTCATGTAGGCTGGTAACTTTAGTTTTTCGACCTCGGTTATGTATTTTTTCCGAGATGTCTTTTCAACTCCAAGCGTTTCTATATTGGAATTTTGGGTCTCCTGGTCGCAGTCCATAATGTTATCTTCAATGTCTCCGTACGTGTCGGTATCTTCGCCGAAATTCTTTCCCTTTCTCCTAGGAGCAGGATTTCCTGACCCATCGGCGTCGGACACGCGTGTTCTTTTGGAATAATGCTGACGTTGGTAATTCGCCCGCTCAATTTTTGCATCCTTTCAAGGGTAGGCAGTTTTTTTCTGTTCTCCGTTTTGTATGTAATTCTTCTGTATCCGATCCGGTATTTTCCAATTCCGATCTATCAATTGGATTTCGTCATAACGCATCTGCATTAACATTTCTCTTCCCTTCCTTATAGATTACATCATAATCGTAATACTCGAGTTTCATACGGAACCGATGCAATTGAAGGGTCATATTTCTCATGGTTTTGAAAAATTTCAGAGGTTGGTGATCAGTGACAAGTATAAATTTTCTCCGTGTAAATAAGGCCAATATTGTTCTACACCGAATACTGCAGCTAATGCTTCCTTATTCGAAGTACTATACCGAGTTTCCGCGCTCTTTAAACTTCGCGATGCGTATGCGACGGGCAGGTCTTCCCCGATGTTTCCTTGAGATAAGATAGCTCCTAGGGCAACGCCCGATGCGCCTGTCGTAAGAATAAATGGTTCAGAAAAATTCGGTAACAGTAACATCGGCGTGGTGCATAATATTGATTTTAAATTTTAGAAAGCTTGTTCCTGATCTTCACCCCATGTGGAAGGTACATCTTGACGTAATAGAATTATTAGAGGGTGGGCGATCTTCGAAAACCCTTCAATAAACCGCCTATAATACCCGGCCAATCCTAAAAATTGTTTGATGTTTTTGCGATTTTTAGGGACCGGAAATTGACGTACAGCCTCGACCTTTTAGGATCTGGCTACACTATATTGTTACCTATTTTATGACCTAGGTAAACAACTTCTTTCCGAAGAAATTTGCATATTTCTGGTCCTATTGTGAGATTTGCATTCTCAAGCCTTTTCATGAGTCTCTTAAATTTTATTCTATGTTCGTGTAAATTTTTTGCATATACGACTATGTAGGCAAGATAGACTAGAAGTTCTATCCCTTGTAGACCAGTTAAAACGAGATCCAGCAATCGTTGGAAGTCGCTAGGGCCGTTTTTAATTCCCATTGGCATACGGGCATATTCATAGTGACCATAGGGGGTGGGAAATCTTGTCTTATGGGCATCCCTTTCGTCCATCTCAATCTGATGGAATCCCAATTTTAAATCTAAAGTTGTAAAATATTCTGCCATCCATAATTGATCTAAGACATCAGTTATATTCGGAATTGGATAAGCGTCACCAATAGTTCTTTCATCGAGATCTCTGAAGTCTATTACGAGTCTCCATTTTTTCTCACCATTGGGATCCGCTTTATTCGGAACCACCCAAGCTGGAGAATCGTAAGGAGATGTTAACGGTCTTATTATTCCGGCTCGAAGTTGCTCGTCAACCTGGCGTTGCATTTCGGTTTTTATTGATGACTTACACTGCACTTTATATTTGCGCGAACCGAAGTTTACGCGAAACCATTTTCATGACAGCTGACGGTTTTAACTTCTAAAATTTTACCTTTGTGTCACTGGCGTATCTCACCGCTGCCAACAAATTTTTGTCGTAACTTATGTATCAGTTGTTGGGTTGATTCTCGGTAGCTGAGAATCGGAATTATCGGGATCTAACGCATTAAGGGGATCAACACCCCAAGTGACGGTACAAGAAATACAGTTTATATATTTTATTGTAACTGGCGCCAACTGTCGGTCGTACAAATGTCCTGAACGGTTTCGGTTCGCGGAGAGTCGCTAATTTCGCGGTTGACGTTTTTACGGGGATTCAGTACCAAGAGGTACTTCCTGTACGAAGTTCGGGTGACTCTGACTGTTCATTCAATTGTTCTTTGCAAGTCAGGTCGGTTTCACAAATATTTCGGTAGCGGGGGTGATTACCCGAAACCACCAAGCGAATGTCGCTGGGAGGTATGGTGATTCACGGATCCTATCCTATTTCTTAAATATCTTATTACGAATTTGCCGATTCGGCATCGACGCTCGAGTAACACGAGTTATCACCGGGTGATAGCGTCCTTAGATGATTGCCGGTTGCTTACACTTATTCGAGACCAATTCAAACAGGCCTGAAGTCGATGAGATGCCGGTACTGAGATCGCTCGTATTTCACGAAATCTGGTCGGCATATTTTGGAATATGCGAACTCCGTTTTCTCGACACCTTGCATAGAATGGCGGTTGTTTCTATTTAACTAAAATTATTTATCATTGTTAGACAAGTGGAGTTAAATGATCTCGGGGTGGATGATGATGATCTCCAAAAAATTGACATACAATTCGTAAAAGCATTTCACGAATATAACGATTACATGGGCGGCGTAGATGTATATGATATGCATTATAACGACTTGTTACCCTCCGAGAATTCGATCAAAAAAATGGACTCGCGTAAATTTTATTCGTTTGATAAACAAATTTTATACGTTTGATAAATAAATTAAAAAATTTCTTTGTCAGCCATATTGGATCCACCATTTTCAATTTCTTACTTTTATCAACCGATTTGTAATCAGCTATCTAAAAAACCCCCTCATACAAAATTTCATAAAAAATCGATGTTTTGACAAATTTTGGTCGGCCATATTGGATCGGCCATTTTGAATTTCTTAATTTCATCAACCGATTTGTAATGTATCAACGACCTCAAAGACCTCAAAGAAATAATCATTTTCTGATATAATTTTCTTAAGGTCATCATGTGCTCTAAAATCAATGGGTATCTCATACCTAGATTTTTACGCATTGACGGCCATTTTAATAATTCTGAAATAATACAAAAATTTATTCAATAAGTACAACTATTTTGACCAATTATAGGGTAGGTTAGAACTGATAGCGTACAAATTTTCGTTATGACACAAAAATGGACGAAAAAAATTAGATGCGTTTTTTCGTGTTTTTTTTTTACATTCAAGTCGACATATTTAATTTTCTAAGCATTGTATGTCAATTCTTATGGAGGATTCTGAAAGAGCATAACATTTTACGTAAGAATTCATGATTCAGAATTTTCTTTCAAAGACTTAACATTAAAAATAATGTCGTTGAAAATCGGGCCGAAAAAGTGTCCACTTCTAATCATTTCAAACCCTTCCGTCGTAATCGCTCGGATTCTCAAACTTTTAGGCCTTGTCCAAACATTGATAATCTCAACTAGTAATGAAATTAACAAAAATAAAATTAATTGCATTACTAGTTGAGAATATAAATATTTCGACAAGGCCTAAACGTTTGTGAATCCGAGCGAGTACGACGGAAGGTGTTGAAATGTTTAGAATTTTCCGAACTATGGTATTTTAACATCTAATGCAATTTGTAGGTTTAAGCCGTTAATTATTTTATTTTAATTTTTAAATGCACCTACGTTAAAACTAGACTCTGGGCGTGAATGAGTTCTCAATACTAGTTTTGTTTTTAAATCTTTATCAATTCTTCTCTTTACTTACTAAAATCATACAGTTTCAAAATTTAATTATACAAATTATTCTAATTATGCATTAAGAATCGTTTCGAATTGATAGTTTGGAATATCTTTTCTGCATGACCCATCTTAAACTGACATATCCTCTCACTAACTCACATCTATAATGGTCACGGTATTTACATCATCAGTATCGAGTTCTATATTTGTCGTGCTGAACATTTTGAACTGTTATTATCATTATTATTATTATTATCGCGTACAGATACATATTACAAAAATGTATAATTATCGATTAATATACCAGACTAAATTTTCTATTCACTAAATTGGCACGTTTTTTATTAACTAATTTTCTTTAAATAATAATCAAGATGAATCAGCATAGATATAGTTTTCTTTTCCTAATTAAACATCCCTTCAATCACTTGGGAATCTTTTCTTACTTGAGTTCTCCATAAATATGATGCATGTGTGTATCAGAATTCAGTATCAGTTTGCAGTTAGGGCGTCTGATGCTGATTCCTTTCGCCAAGCCTCATTGAAGAGTTCAGGTGCGGAGGGGATTGAACGAAACGCCACGAATGTATCTTTTTAATTTTTTAATTTTTAATTTTTATTTATTTGTATATTTTGCAAGGCTATAGAAAAAAAATTTTTGGTTTTTTGTTTTCATATTATATTTTGTTATATTATTTGCCTTTTTCTTTAGATTTTTTATTTGCATGCTAACAAATCATATTCATATACCAGTCTATTCCACAATTAACTGTCAAATCGAAAAGGTATTAACTTTATAGTTATTGATTAAAATAAAATAATTAACGGCTTAAACCTACCAATTGCATTAGATGTTAAAATACCATAGTTTGGAAATTTCTAAACGTTTCAAACACCTTCCGTCGTACTCGCTTGGATTCACAAACGTTAGGCCTTGTCGAAATATTTATATTCTCAACTAGTAATGCAATTAATAACGGGAAAAGGGTAAAAAAAAAAGAAAAGATAAAAATTATACTAAATAACTAAAAATTATGTATTTCGAATCGTCATATAACCTCATACGTGTCGCACGCATATCGGTTCGCTCCGGAAATAAATTTATATTCGGCTTATTAGTCGCGTAGCTTTTTTTTTAAATTCGTGTAATTAGTGATCTGTAGCAGTATTGTCTTGCGCATTTATCTTGTACTCCAATGCAGATTGCACTTTTTCTTGTGCAATCGTTGCTTTTTGTTGCCACGTTCGAAACCGTCAAACTGCCTGTCTGTCCGTTGTTCTAGTTAAACTCGTATTAGTGATTTTTAGTGTTCAAGGTGCAGAACTGTATTTATATTCTGTGCAAGTCGTGATTAATTGTGCTACGTTTTGTCATTATACGAAGAGTTCTAACGTTTCTGGATTACCACTTCAAGACTTTTAATTGTGGTCATTTTAATTTAAATTTCGGATTATTCCTGGAATTAACTGTAGCTCTGCAGCACACATACGAGCGCACGTATACACGCTTGATTTATTTATTTTTGCAACGTTGTCGGCTCATTTAAAACGTCATATTGTCGTGTAACTTACCACATGTAACTTCACGAGTGTGTATACTAATGCACGAGTGCATTAACAATCTTATATTAGTGTCTTACATTTGTAGAGAGATATTTCGAAAATGCCTATTACATACTGCAACATTCCTAAACTATTAGAGGTTATGACGAAAAATCGTGTGACTTATAATTACAATGTAGAGGCAACAATACAATTTTAGCTATCGGTCGTACAAATTCTGAAGACGCGGTTTTCAGATGGACGACACGAACGCATCCATCGTCGCCTCGAATACATTTTACTACGCTAGCTAATGGCCATTTGGTCGGCGGCGCATTAGGCATCTGCATTAAAACTAGTTGACCGACGGAAACGTTTTGTTGTGGCCGCTGCCACTTAGCGCGATGCTGCAACGATCGGAGGTAATCGGAGGACCACACCCTCCAAAATCTCTCCAGCAATTGCCGGTACAGTTGCCAGCGCGACAAACGGTTCGTGTCAAGATCGAGAAGAGATGGACTGGGCACTGCGGACAACGAGGTGCCAATCAAAAAGTGGCCGGGTGTGAGAGCCCCATAATCGGTCAGACTATCAGTTAGAGGCATTAAAGGTCTCGAATTTAGGCAAGCCTGTATTTCACAGAGAAGCGTGCTCATCTCCTAGAACGTCGGAGTATAAGCGCCTAAAACCCGCTTTAAATGGTGTTTGACGCTCTTGACGCCTGCCTCCCACAGTCCTCAGAAGTGAGGAGCAGCGGGAGGCAGAAAGTTCCAAGTAATCTGGTCTTTGATCAAGACAGAATGAAATTCTGAACTTCGGAGAGCGCTCTCAAATGCTTGCTTAAGCTCGGTATTGGCACCACAGAAGGTCGTTCCCCGATCACTGTAGACATCGCTAGGAAGACCTCGACGACTAATAAATTGTTTAAAAGCCGCTACAAACGCATTAGAAGAAAAATCTGATACTAATTCTAAGTGTAAAGCTTTTACGGAGAAGCACACAAAAACTGAAATATAGGCTGGATATGACTTTCGACCTCGTCCGCTACCATAACGAACCTGCAGTGGACCGGCGTAGTCGACACCACAATGTTGGAACGGACGTTCTGGTTGCAGAACTCGAGGTGCTGGCAAATGTCCCATTAACTGCGTAGCTGTCTCAGCCTTGAGACGTGTGCAGGTTACGCAATTGAATATTACGGAGCGGATGAGTTTTCGCGCTTGAAGTATCCAAACCGTATCGCGTAAAGTTTGGAGCGTGAGCGACACGCCTCCGTGGAGACACCGCTGGTGAGCGTCTCGCACTATAAGGCGAACCACTGGGTGGGCCTTGAGAGCAACTGGATGAGTGGCATCGTAGCTGAGTGACGCATGGGCAAGCCGCCCGCCGACTCATATGGCGCCTTGGTCATCGATAAAAGGTGATAACGTTTTCAAAGAGCTATGACGAGGCAATGGTGCGTCAAACTGGAGAGCAGCTAGCTCGTCAGCAAATAATACAGACTGCAGCCAGCGAAACCAAACAATCATGGCTTGTTTAGCGTACGAAGAGATAGGCGGATGATCAGGCTCCCATGGTCTCGTCCAACTTAAAAGGTAAGTCGTGACCTTGATTAGACGACGCCAATCAGAGACGCGGGGCACTAGGTCATCCAAAACATTTGCCTGAGGGCAAGTAATCAGCGTGTGTATACGTTGTTCGAGTGGGGAATCTGGACTCAAATCAAATTTCAGTGCGTGGCCACTCGCGGATAGGTCGAGAGAGCCACTCAGGGCCCGATTTGCACAAGGTAGATTCAGCGAGCTCACGTGCTGATAAGCCACGCGTTGCCAAATCTGCGGGATTGTCATTCGATGGAACATGCTGCCATTGAGCCTCAGGAATAGACGTTTGTATCTCCGAGACACGATTCGCGACGAAGGTGTGCCACTTCGAAGGCGATTGAGAGAGCCAGTTTAAGACGATCATGGCGTCGGTCCAGCAGTGGAGATTGAAGTTCGCGAATAGTGGTAACTCAATAAGAACTCGTAGAGAACGAGCTAAAAGAACAGCAGCGTTTAATTCTAAGCGTGGAATGCTTAATTGCTTAATGGGCGCAACTCTAGTCTTACTGTAAAGTAGCGACACTGTAACGTCACCAGAAGAGAATGTGAGTCGCGAATAGATAACAGCTGCATATGCAATTTGAGATGCATCGGCGAAACCGTGTAATTCGGATGACACGACAGTCGATCCCGTCCCGATCCAGCGCGGTATAGTCATATCCGTTAAGTGGTGCAGCTCATTTGCAATGCGATTCCACGTGGATAAAACAAAATCTGGGAGGGGGTCGTCCCAGCCAAGCTCTACAAGCCAGAGCTGCTGCATCAGTGATTTTGCAGTGATGATAACGGGAGACGCCCAACCAAACGGATCATAAAATCGTGCGATCTGCGAGAGCAGAGTTCGCTTTGTGTGAATCATCGAAGGCGAGGAAACCACTTGAAATTGGAAAGCATCTCGATCAGGGTTCCAATAAACGCCTAATATTTTAAGGCTTTCGTCTGAGGAACGCGAAAGGTTCCATGCAAGACCCTAATTTTCTGGACGTACATCGGAGAGTAGTGACGAATCATTACTCGCCCACTTTCTCAAAGAAAATCCACCGCCTAATAACAATGATTCAACCTCTTTTCGTAGAGCGAGAGCATCGACAGCGTTGTCGGCTCCGAAAAGGCAGTCATGCACATAGAGACCCGTGAGAAGACTGGAACGAGCTGTTGGATATTGGTCACCGTCGTCTGCAATCAATTGACGGAGAACTCGCATGGCCAAAAAGGGGGCGCTCGTAACGCCGAATGTGACAGTGTTGAGCCGATAATGGGATATCGGTTGCTCAGGAGAAAATCGCCAGACAATACGCTGATGGTCACGATCGCGTGGATCCACCCATATTTGTCTGTACATTTGACCAATGTCAGCACTAAAAACAAGTTTATGTAAACGCCATTGCGTTAAGACCTGTACTAGGTCAGTTTGCAGTTTAGGACCGGTAAGAAGTTGGTCATTTAGCGAACTAAAATTGGAGGTTTTGCTCGATGCATTAAAAACTACTCGAAGAGGAGTTGTCGAGCTAGTCTCTTTTCTCACACCATGATGAGGCATGTAATAATGTGCGAGACTCTGATTTATTGGTGGAACAAGGCTCATGTGTCCCTGATTTTGATAATCTAGCAAGAAATGAGAATACATCTGAAAGTCGTCAGGCTTACGTAAAAGTCGACGTTCAAGAGACTTAAATGAATTTACAGTTGTGTCTTGAGAAGACCCAAGACTAGGTTGTTTATCGCGGAAGGGAAGACGCACCGAATAGCGTCCGGAAGGCAGACGCGAATGAGAGGCAAGAAAATGAGCCTCACATTGCTGTTCTTCAGCAGAGACAAGAGGTTTAGTAGGAAGCTCATCAGTTTTCCAAAACTCCTCCATGAGTTTTAGGAGTTGGCCCTGCTCATTGCAGGTGTGAACAATTACGTGTGCAAACACGGAAGGTGCTGCGTTGTTAACCGGACCGGAAAGCAGCCACCCAAATATCGATTGTTGAGCAATAGGTTGCTCAGGTGAACCCTTGAGCAAACCTTCTTGAATGATGGAGCCATAAAGATCAGCTCCGAGAATCATTTGAATGTCTACGACTCCGCCTGGATTCTCATCTGCCAACGAAATATGCCTTAAATAACGCCATTGATCTATAGACCCGTTAAAGCGTAGCTGATAGGTCGTGAGATCCTTGAGGACGATCGCTTGGGTAGAAAGCGTCGGACTAAAAGTTTGCACCGGTGTTATGGTTAGTGCAGCAGCGTAGCGGGCTACGCTGGCAGAAGAGCTGCCAACACCGGAAACCTTGGCTGAACAATGGTACAAGGTCGGCCGAAGGGCATTGACGACCTTCTCCGTGACTAGAGTTGCCGTTGAACCAGGGTCAATCAGGGCTCTTATTTTCATGGAACGACCATTTGACGAATGAACTAGAATTGTAGCAGTGGCCAAGAGCACCGACGATCGCACCGTAGAAGTGCTTGAAGTTGAATGAGTCCGTATTTCATTCGACGGAACAGACAAATCTGTCGGTAATGACAGGGCCGTGCTTATTGACTCGGGAGCAGGAGGGGGCGGTTCACCCTCCTGCGATCGATGCAGCATTGTGTGATGTCTTTTCTTACACCTAAAGCACGAGTATTTACTAGTACAGATCGCTAGAGCATGATTTAACAGGAAATTCACGCATAATTTTTGACGTTTTACAATTTCGAATCGTTGAGCAACTGTCATATTTTGAAATTGTGGACACAGTCGTAAACTGTGACTTGCTTTACACAGAGGACATGCACGCGAAATAGTTGCACTTGTGTACGTTTGTACGTGCGATTTTATCGGTTTGGGGTTAAAATTGGAGGCTGCCCTTTTTTGTGTGTCAATCTTAATTGACTCAAGAGCTCGAGCGCGATTTAATAAGAAATCGCGAAGTTGAATAAAAGTCGGATACTCTGTCGACGAAACAAGACTAAGGTCCCACGATTTTCGAGTGACAGCGTCCAATTTTTGCACCGTTAAATAAACTAATATGGCGCTCCATTCATCAACCGGAAAATTTAAAGTTTTCAAAGCGGCAAGTGCCGCAACCGATTTATCATGTAATAGTAAGAGACCCGACGCACTTTCGGTGTGCAACGGTCGAATCGAAAACAAATTATCAAAATGTGCATTTACGATATATAAGGTACACGCATATCTTGTCTTGAGAACTTGCCACGCTTCAGTGAATGCATTGGAAGTCAATGCGATGTGGTTAATTAATGCAGATGGCTCTGGGGCCAAAGAAGCTTTCAAGTAATGAAAACGTTTCAAGTTGTCAAGAGAAGCATGATTTATGATTAGACTAGTAAAATAATCACTGAAAGAATTCCAATTTTCAAAATGTCCATCAAATTTAGGTATAGTAATTTTTGGTAAAACCGTATTTCAAAGAAGCTGGGTGCTGTCCGTCACTGAAGTCGAATGCAGAGACTGAGCCGGAACCGTGGGTGTCAGGCTGTGGATGGCGTCATCGATGTCACCAACAATGCCGAAATACATCTCCCTCGTGTGACGTGATCAGCCAAATAAGGGAGCTCCAAATCCGCAGGAGTAGCTATGGCTTGGAGTTTCTCGTGGAGAGAGCAGTAGCGTGTCCACAGCTGATTGACGTGCTCCAATCGAACCTTCAATCTCCCTGGTGTGCGATTAGCTTCGACAGAAGCCTGCTTGAGGGTGTGCTGCACCTCCTCATAACAGCGCATCAACTGAGAGACGAGGTCATCAACTGTCATCACAGCCGCCATGGTTTCCTCAACTGATTGTTCGCACGGAACCTGTAAGATGCCGGAAAAATTAAGCGATTGGTCGAGTAACGACTCGCTGAAACTGACAGCAGTAATGTTACTGTCCGAAACTTCGCCAAGCGCGGAAGAACTGCGTCGAAGCCGACGCCGGAGCGGCCGATCGTAAGTTAGCAGCTATGACAGTGGCATAGGCCGTAAAAATTGACCACTAAGTCGCAGTATAACAAAATTGAAACGATTTTACCAAATTTCAATCGGAGAAAATAGCATGAAGCTCCCACAGAGCGAGACAACCTCGTTGACCTTGAGAAACAGCTGCAGGTCCAGTTGGTAGAACTGCTATTCGGGCACCGCGGTTGAAGAATGCGCTGAAGTGGGCGTTCCCCCGCTGGGTGTCGTCGCAATGATCCAAACTCGTCTTCGGGTTTCTACGGAAGGGTTCGTCGCTGGGCTTCGTCGAAATCGTCGTCTTCGGGCTTCGTCCTTGAAAGTTTGTGACGTCACTGAATCGGCGGAACGCTATTGGACGATATCCAATATGGCCGACTTTCGAGCGCGTCGTTGAACAATGGCGAGCGACCGCGTGCTTCGCCAATTGAAATGCACGCACTATCAAAATGCGTTTCACAAATGACTCAATGCGACAGTTTTGAGTCGTTAAACTGGCACGTAATGCCACAAAAGTTTCGTAATAATGATCGCGAAATTTAGCATGGGCGTGTGACGCCGCGAAGATGCACGTACGCGTTGAAAAATGCACAAAACCACAAAAAAAAATGTCTATGATTTGTCGAGCGCGGAGACCGAGAGTCAAGTCGCGCAAAACGACGCGAAAACGAGAAAGCGGGCAAAATGCCGCTTCGAGCTCGAAAAATGGCGAACTGTCCAAAGAAATCGCGAAGGCCGAAAGTCAACGCGAACGCGATACAGCGAATCAAGCGTGCGGGCAGACTCCGCTGTACGAGCTTGAAAATGCTAAAATGGCGAGCGCGGTAGCCGTAAGCTAACGACGCGCACACTGTATCACTATAATCCAAAATGGTGATGTCCGAAATATCGGCACTGTGTCCTTGAAAAGGCACTTCACTAATCACTCGTTGGTGCACTGAAATCTCACTCGATCCTGGCAGGATCGTCAAAAAATGTTCGTTTTTCTGTAAATGCAAAGCCGCGAATCGGTGCGAAGTTCCTAACGAACGAAAAGGTAGCAGGTTATCCAGTTCGAGTGAGTCACAATGATTCAAAGCCACTTTCTCGTTGAAAACACACAAGAGAGTTTAATTTTTAATGTTTTATACAAACTTATCTTTGCGAAGCGTGTGCCAAACGCATTAACCAAGCATGGTGATTTTATGCGGAGCGTACGTAGTGATTGCATCGGAGTATCAAATGCGACTGACTGCGCCGACGCGTCGTTTCGTCGATAACGATCGAAAAGGGCCGAGAGGGAGACGGAGCGTCGAAACATGCCGAGAGCAGCCAAGAGTAGCCGAGAGTTGAACAGCGCGAGGCCTTGTTGCGGCATGAGGCGCGAAGCCGTAAGCTAAGGCGCGAATGGATCGGTAATGAAGGAAACGTCGCGTCGCTCGATCGATAAGGAAGAATGCATACTGCAACATCATTTTAATCGCCCGCGATGGTACACATCTATTTTATTATAATTAATTAATGCCAAGAAGACTGCGTACAAAATCTGGAAAGAATCCAGCGTTCTGATGACTTTAATACTTTCAAGCTACTTAGAGCACAATGCATATGCCTCTCAAGAAAATTATATATCGATTACATCAGAAAGGTTCAATTTCACTCTAGAATTAATAAAAAGTCTTTCTGGGCATACTTTAATAACCTCAGAAAAAGTAACGTTCTGCCAAGTACTATGCATTTGGAAAATTCGATCGCTGATAATGGCCATGATGTCGTGAACTTGTTCGCCAAGAATTTTAAGTGCTTCCACTTACACCAGGAGCACTTACGCCCGTAGCTCTGATAATACAAACTCAGAAACTTATCAGTCTCTACTCATAACCCGCGAACATATCTTAAATGCGTCTCTATTATTGAAAGATGACCTAAAGGAGACCGCTAGCCGAGTGGCGTATGCTTCGTTTAGAATGAAGATGGGTAACCATTTGAGCCCCCCCCCCCCTTACGGGATAAAATGACGGGTTTTTTCAAATGTAGTCTTGTTCTATACGTGTCGAATGCAAGTCTTGACCGCCTGTGGACTTGTCGTCCGTAGGGTTGAGTGGAGGGGATGATGTGAAAGCTTGCGAGGATTCGGGACACAAATCGTGTCCAATCATGTTTATATACCTCTGAGGTGCAAGCACGTAAAGCTGATCCATTTTTTATTGAACCACCTCGGCGGTGGTCCAGATATGCTGCCTCCAGTTTTAATAAAAAAATGCATGTTTTCCCTGATAGAGTCTTTGTTGCTTATTTTTAATAATTCACTGTCTTCTGGAATTTTTCCAGCTCGTTGGAAAAAATCGTTCATTACCCCAATTTTCAAAATATAAAAAACTACCGCCCAATATCTATTCTTAACGTTTTGTTAAAGTTAGTCGTCTCAATAGTTACATCAATAATTTCTGACTTTATTCTCAGCAAAATAGTTACCCAGCAGCATGGCTTCGTTCACGGAAAATCGGCGACATCGAACCTTTTAATTTTTTCTTCATACACTACCGAAGCACTTGATGCCTCTCATAGAGTTGACGCAGTGTATCTGGACTTCTCAAACGCATTTGACTCCGTTGATCACGGCATCTTGGATGACAAGTTGCGCCTGTTTGGCTTAGGGGGATCACTGCTTGAATGGATTCATTCCTACCTGATCGAACGTCATCAGGCTGACCGCATAAAGGGGTACATCTCTAATTTTGTTGCAACTTCCTCAGGAGTGCAGCAAGGATCTCATTTGGGACCTTTATTATTTATTTTATTTATTAATGACCTGGGGAATGTCATATCCAATTCCCAATATCTCTTTTACGCTGATGACTTCAAACTATACAACATTGTCAAATCTCCATTAGAGGCCTCTAAAATCCAGCGAGACCTAGAACAAATTAGCGAATGGTGCGGCACTAATAAACTAAATCTTAATTTAACTAAATGCAAGATAATCCATCTTACGAAGTCACATCTTACGAGGTCACACACTCCTTCTTAAGCGTTCGACCAAAAACTTTACTGACACCTCAGCGATCATTAATCTGTACAAAACTCTAGTTCTCCCACGTCTATTATATGCCTCATCTATCTCGACCCCTTTCACCAACTGTGACGTCAAGATACTTGTTCATTCAAAGGAAATTTTTTAGATATCTCTCTTACAAAACCACCACTCCAATGAATGCGTTCTTACCCAGCTACGCAGAAATATCTACCCAATTTTGCATTCCTACCATCCACTCAGTTCATAAATTAAATGTTATCATCCTAGTAAGAAAAATATTATCCGGAGTAGTCCCATCGCCTGAGGTGTCAAATCTTTTTACATCACGTGCGCCAACATACTCTCTTTGATTCCATCGAACATTAAACGAATCCAACTGTAGGTCCAATATATTGTACTTTTCCGCAACTAATCGTCTCAGGAGGACATGGAACGCGCCCCCTCAGCGATGATCAAATATCGACACTATGTCTTCTTTTATCGACGCTTGCATAAGCGAATTCCTTGTCCCGTACTCCCCTTAAATTGAATTTGGTTATATAGTGTACAACCCAAAATAGTTTTATTATAGTTTCATTATGTTTTATAATGTCCTTCGCGTATTATTACTTCGACCCAGACTAAGTCTGGACGAAGTATTGAATTTGGTCACTTCGGGCCAATAAAATTACCATATAGTTTTTCATCAAATGTCGACGTTTCAGACCCTAAGGAACCCAAATCAACATTAAAAAAAATTGTGTCCGTGATCTTGTACGTACGTACGTCCGTACGTCCGTACGACCGTTCGTCCGTACGTCCCGTTTTTTTGTCTCGCGATAACTCGCGAACGGATAAGCGTATTGACATAATTTTTTTTTTAAAATACGCGTGTTGGCATAACTTAGATCTGATTAGATTTTGGGGCAGATCCACCTGTCCATTACTAAAAAAAATTAGCCCCAATTAAGTTTCTTTGTAGTTTTTGCATTTATTTTGAAAAATACAAATTTTATTAAAAAATGTTTCAAACAAAAAAGATAGAGCATGAAATTCTCTACAAAAAAGGTTCTATGCATTTTCTTCCTAAAGTCGGTTTAAAACTGGTTTAAAATGTTTATGACTATTGTCTGAAAAAGTATTGAATTTGGTCATCGCGGCAAAAAAATTACCCTATTGTTTTTCATCAAATTTCGACGTTTCGACCCCCTACCCTCCAGGGGTAGTCTTTGCCAGCCCCTCGGGCGCGGTGACCACCTACGGGCGCAAAGTTCTTTTACGCCCTTGATACGAAAATAACTATTTTGATATATCTAAAAGATGTCTTATAGATATCTATAAGATATCCGTCATAGATCTTTTCGACACTTTCAAGATATCTTTGACGAATTATATGTATATATATATATATATATTGTATATATAATATCATAATAATACAGACAGTAATTAGTAAAACACGATAAACATGTAATATGCATCGAATAGTCTATTAGAATACAAGTGCATAAAGTAAGTGTTTTGCAACTATTATTTATTAATACTTCGGCTGGCTTGTTGTCGGGGTCGAAGTTTTGAAAATGCTCATTTTCAATTTTCATACATATAAGAAACACTATATTGTTGTAACATATCTATCGAAGCCACTTGGACCTAAATATGATTGGACCCCCAAATATCAATATAATTTTATAATATAATTAAAAGCTGTTAGTAAACAAACGAGTCTTAAGGAATAGCCGACTCTCCACTGGGTCGAAGTTTCTGAGCGAGCGAAGCGAGCGAGGCACCACGCCAACACTAGTTTGTACTTGTATTTACATCTAGTGTTACGTATTATGTTTATCGCAACCGATCTACCTGTCTATTTTTTATTTTTCTGTTTAATTTTAATTGATTGTGAATATTGAATGCGTGATAAACTGTGTATTTTAACTTCAACTTTGCTTTTATTGTTATTCATTTATAATTTATATATATATAATTTGTGTATTTTTTGAGTATTTTGAAGGCGATCTCGCCCGTAAATAAATATATAATAATAATAAAGTTGATACAATCTACATTTTACAGTTACTTGGAATAGACTGGTATATGAATATGATTTGTTAGCATGCAATTATAATAAATGTAAAGAAAGAAAAAGACAAATTTTATATAGACATGCAAAAAAACACATATATACATGCAAACAAAAAATATATAGAGACATGCAAAACATATACGAATAAATAAAAATTAAAAAATTAAAAAGATACATGCGTGGCGTTTCGTTCAATCCCCTCCGCAACTGAACTCTTCAGTGAGGCTTGGCGGAAGGAATCAGCCTCAGACGCCCTAACTACAAACTGATACTGAATTCTGATACACACATGCATGATATTTATGCAGAACCCAGGTAAGAAAAGATTCCCAAATAATTGAAGGGATGGTTATTTAGGAAAGAAAAGCTATAACTATGCTGACTCATTTTAATTATTATTTACAGGAAATTAGTTAATAAAGAAAGTGCCAGTAGTGAATAGAAAATTTAGTCTGATATATTAATTGATAATTATACATATTTATAATATGACGGATTTCGTGTCAAGTGATCCAGGCCAGAATTTGAAACATGTGGGATCCGGCTGAAATTTGCACAAACTATAGTCCTATTGGATACAATGTTAAATATCAAATATTAGCAATTTTTATAAACAATTGCAGGACGTAGAGGGGGTTGAAATTTGAAATTTCATCATACAAGGTGTAGTTCGACTGTTCGTAACTTTGTTAAACTCAAAAATTAAAATAATATAAAATATGTTTTAGATAGGGTTTTTCCCGCTCTTTTTAATGGTGAAATCCACTTTCTGAAAAAATTAATGTTTTACCTTGAAAAATGCAAATTAAAGATATAATTGAATATATATCAAAAACTACACGTTTTTAAAATCTTTTTATTGTTTCATCGGAAAGATGAGACTTTTTACTGCAAAAAATATGTGGTTCAAAAGTGGGATCAGTTTGTTTCGCTAGTCAAATTGAATGATGCTTACCGAAACGAGTGTCCCGGGACAACGACCAATTTTTTCCCACGGACGATTTCAGTGGATGGAGCAGGGCAAGATCTAGTCCGCAATAGAGAGGCTACATGGCGCGAATGCATAGTCCGTTTGCAGTAATGCATCCCGAACAGGCAGATCGCTTTTCTCAAGAACAACTGAGAGATTATGTGGCCTATCTGAGGCGGATAGGTTTCGTTGTTCCCAGCTGTCAACCGGTACCGGATGTGCGGGCAATAACAACTGAGCCCGTACGTGGTGCAGGGAGAGATGCTCCACATCGTAAAAGCATGACACTCGTGTTTAGGCGAAATCTGACAACGAAACTTTTGCCTAAACAACGAGAAATAGACAGAGCATATCCTACTTCTGGATGCTCTTCCAGATGACTGCGCCCTGTGGCAAGCTCACACGGCGAAGACTCACGCAACAAAGTGAAGATTGCCCACCCGTCAGTAAATTAGAGGTGAATAATGCTATCAAAAGAATGAGGCATTTCTACTCGCCGGGCTGGGATGGAATTAACAACTTTTGGTGGAAGAAGTTGCCTTCTGTCTATCAACACCTGGCGGAGGGCAGTACGACACTAATCCCAAAGTCGGGAGACTTGTGTGATCCGAGAAACTATAGACCAATCACGTGCCTCAATACGTTATACAAATGGTTCACTAACGTCTTGAACGAACGTATTGAGAAAGCCGTGAAACCGGTGTGGCAACAGATAGTAAAACAACGAGGCTGCAAAATGAGTGGATTACATGAAGGCGTATGACTCAACATCACACGAGCTTTTAAGATTGTTGCTCAAACGCCTCCACGTCCACCAAAATATAGTGAGAAGTGTAGAAGACCTGATGCCTCTTTGGAAAACGCGCTTTGTCATGACATCGGGCAAGCGTAGAACCGTGTCTAGACTGGTTCAATTACAAAGAGGTGTCTACCAGGGAGATTCTCTAAGTCCTCTGCTCTTCTGCATCTCACTATTGCCTCTATCCGTTGGTCTCCGACAATCTCAAGGCTACTGTGTGGGCCGCCTGGTGAACGTGTACATAACATCACCCATTTATTCTATATGGATGATCATTAATTATACGCATCAGGCGAGGATCAATAAACATCCATTTCTGAACATCGCCCTCACATACTCGAGAGATATAGGTATGGAATTCGGATTGGACAAGTGTGCAGTCGTTCATTTATACAGAGGAAGGTCAGACTCCATTAACAACGATATGGAGCTCGTCAATGGAAGTGTAATCCGTCACCTTAGCGCCGAGGAAATCTACACATATCTGCGAGTGCCTCAGAGTGCATGTCCAGGACGTGCAGACTGCTAAAACGAACATCGTTAAGAAATACCGGCGCCTTCTCCGTCAGATCTGGTCATCGGAATTGACGGGGAAAAATAAGGTCGCAGCCACGAATATGCTGGCCGTTTCACCAGTGCTCTACACGTTTGGAGCACTGAAGTTGAACGTTGATGAGCTGAGGGGTCTTGACCGATGCACCCGGAAGTTGATTTGTATGAAACGCAGTTAGCATCCAAGATCTTCCGTTGAACGATTGTATTTGCCTCGAAATATGGGAGGTCGTGGCCTCTTAAGCATGGAGTGTATGCATGACCGATTGGTCCTCGAGACAGCTTGCGACGTGATTAATCGAACGGAGGATCCCCTGATGATGCTAGTTCATCAGCATGAAATTCAGGGGAATGGGGCGTTTTTGTACAACGCGGCGGAACGAGCGGCGCGAAACCTCGGTCTGGTTTTCAATGTGGGACGTAGTGGTGCACAGGAGGCTGAATCAGTCATCAATCTGTGCCCAGTGCGTCTCAGGGCAAACATACGGAAGGAACAACTCCGTATGTTGGAGGGAAGGCATATCAACAAGCCATTGCATGGACAATTCTTTCGAAATGTCAAACAACTTGGCTTGTCGGCAGAGATGACCTTCTCGTTCTTAAGATCAGCCGGCTTGAAATCCGAGACTGAGGGTTTTATCTTCGCATGCCAGGATGGGGTCATCAATACCTTAGCGTATCGCCAGAACGTCTTACACAGGCGGTACAGAGTACGCTTTGTAGATTGTGTAGATGTCATGCTGAGACACTAATGCATCTTTTGGCAGCTTGTCCAAGATATGCAGTCTCAGCATACAGTCAACATCACAATGCGGCTCTCCGAGTGCTGTATTATCATCTCCGCAGCACCTACGGTATTGCCGCGACCCCAGTTTTGCCGTACGTCCCATCGATATTTTTGACGTCACGGTTCCCACTGGAAAACAAAAAAACGCAGCTTATCGATGATGTGCATTTTCCTCAAATTCGTTTTCGGCAATCGCCAACAATGCTACCGTTTGCGACAATCGCTAAGCTCTTGTGCCATTGGTCAATTTCAATGCTGAATAAATTGAAAACGGTAGAGTGATATCATTTTTGACAATATAAGTCACGGTCTAGAGTTTGACGCTCTACCTTCTGGTAAACGAGATTCAATAGATGGTCATACACGGTGTATAACAATATATCAAAAATAGCATTCTAAAACAAGGAAAAAAATTCGCTTATCACGTGGACCCCACTTCTCCCCCTTCCCCTTCCCGTAAGTGTTCATAACCCCTTCCATATATTTTTCTCTTACGTCATACGTTTTTCTGCGTTTGTTTATCATATTCAAATATAAGTATAAGAATAACAATGCTGTTCTTAAAAAACTAGGAAAAATCTATTTCATACCTAAAATAACAGAGAAAAATGCAAGAAAACAGTTTTTTTTAAATTTCTACATAAGGATAAGATAGGAAAGGAATTATCTCCCGCTTTAATAACATTTTTAGCCTATTCGCGGGTGGATAGGTCGGACAAACAATCGAAGACATTACAAGACAATACATAGACAATAGAAGGCAACACCCATCCAAAGCCAGTCCCCCGTAATACGTGGCATAATGTTGTGGGAATTATTTATAATGACTTCTTACCAACCCCACTTAGTTGGTGTTACTGAGTTTCCAAGCCACGTTTGCAGCTGGTCATATAAATTCTATAAGAATTTTATGCAGCTGCTCCAACAATTGGTGGTAATTTGTCTAGTTTGAATGATAACTTTGCTGTTGATGTCATATACTACTGAAATCTTAACTCATCCAAATATAATCCTTATTAGCCTTTGAAATTGACTTAATCAACTTACAACCATTCCGAGTAATAATTAAAAAAGTCTTCACTAACTCTGTTAACTATGGAACTCTAATGAGCGAATGAAATGCAGTATTATATCCTTTACTTGCAAAAGAAGTGTTGTATAGAAGCCAGTAAAACAATGGAGAAACCCAAGGATACATTGCTTATCTTCATGTATAAAACTATTCGATGTATAGATTGCACCGCTTACATTGCCTGAACCTGGTTTTAGAAAGTACATTTCTGCACCAGTGAAATGCAATTGCTTCAATATGATCAAAAGATCGATATCTTGACCGACAACAACGATAGTTTTTTTAAATTCGGCCACCCTTGTTTCTCTGTTTCTAACAGTGTTTTGTTTAATGCAGGAGGTTGGATGGGCGGTTTGAACGAAAAGAAATTGAGATCACAAACAAAACTGTAAGCTTTTATTATAAGACACGTGGAGTCGGTTTATTACAGAACAGTGTAAGGCACGGAGTCTCCTGCGCCATACTCGAACAGAAGCAGTCTTCTTGAGTATCGCTTACTCGGAAAACGGCAAATTGGCAGTGTTGCCAACTTCGCAAAACTTAGAACTTACAACCCGAGTTTATTGTATATACAGACGTGGTGTTCGACATCCTCCTGCAATTCTGTTTTTGCGACGATTTAATGATAAACAAAAAATGTTACATATACTATTTGGTACTAGTTTCCACTACATTCATCAAATTTCTTAAAGATTTAAATTTCATTCCTGCTAGAGGTGTTGTTAGGATGTCAGCTTGCTGCAGATTTGAGCTGACGTATTATAATACAATCTTCTTATCATTAACACTCTCTTACAAAGTGGTGTCTAATGTCAATATGCTTTGCTCGTTTTGCTTCGAGGGTTGATGCTTTTTTAATACAAGACTGATTATCTTCAAAAACTATTATTGGGTAAACATTTACTTTAAAAGCATCTTCTAACATTTGTACTGTGGATAGGTTTTCTGCGATACAGCTTGACAGCGCTACATAATCAGCTTCGACACTTGAAAGTGTTACTATATTTTGTTTCTGAGATTTCCAGTAAACAATATTATCGTTTAATTTAATTAAGAACTCAGTAACACTTTTCTTATCCTTTGGATCATTGGCAAAACCCGAGTGTTCAAAAGATACTAGTTTTTAATTTATGTTATTACTTTTCGAATATCACAATCCGTGATTTTCTGTTTGTTTTAGATATCTTAAAACGCCTTTCAGAGAGTTCCAATGAGTCCCGGTGTAGTTGTTTTGAAATTTACTGAAATACGAAATACAAAAACACAGATCTGCCCACGGGGTTGGCACTGATTAATATTTCGTGTCACCCGTATTGCGTCTATTCCAGCTCCCCACTCTTTCTACGGAAGTAATCCACAAGACTGCGCTGCATTCTCAAAGGAGTGTATCCGACCAGTCACGAGGGCTACGGAAATTTACGACATCTGGTATCGTCATACCCTGCCATTCGGTTTCGATCATTTTTTGTTCGCGTTTGCATCGTTAGCAGAGGTTACGATTGCATTGTTTTCATGCTACAAAGGATAGCGATCTGAGGCAAAAGTAGCAAATTGCGATCAAAACGACAGATATAATTTAGACACCACAATACACGGTGTGTGAAAAACATTTTTTGCCTGAACATTTACGGTGGAAACGGGAACTCAAAGATTCAGCCGGAAATATACTTGGCATTGGAAGTATAAATTATAGATGTAAAACAAATAAATTGACACATTTGCTTAAAATTATGGAAAAGTGTTGTCGGAGTCGAATTTGGAACCCTTATTTCTTCGGCTTTATTTAGAGCTAGAATAATGACAAATTGTGACATTTTTCTCTAAGTTTAGTGTAAGGTTTCGTTTTTCAACCCATGATTTATTTTTTATATTATATTATTCTATTATATTTTAACGTTAGTTTTGTGAGTGCAATCAGTTTATTAATCATGAAATTTCAAGTTGATTGTGCCTTAGAAAACATGTAATATGCGTTTTGAAAACGCAAAGTCTGCGTTTAAAAAATAAGAGCAAAATAGCACCATTTGTCATTATTATATCTCCGCCAATTTTGTAAGAAGCACTCCAGCACACTAGAGCTCACCGGTTGGGTTCTTCTCCTTTTACGCTTCCAACTCCTGTACTTCGCGTGGCGCCACCTCCTCTGCAAGATCCTTCGTTTTCTGTCGCTTTTTGGTCAACATCCATGGTCCACACAACTTTGCAATGACTAGCAAGTGGCAACTGCCTGGGACCATGAACTTTTCAGAGACATGGTGTTCCGAGCCATCTACACTTCCAGGGGACCAAAGTGTAGCGAAATTTTCAGTCCCAGCTACGCGCGAAGGATCCAGAGGAAGATATAGCGGCGGTTTGTCGACATTTGTTCCGTTGTCGGGGTCACCAGTGCTGATTGAATCCTCCTCGCACTGCCTTTTTGTATTAATCAGATCTCACCCACTTCCGTTAATCCAAGGCTCATTTTATTTTCCCCCAAATTCTGATTTAGTATCTCTGCTTTCTTCACTCCAACTCATTCTTGATTCTTTTTCAGTTAAATTTCCGGACAGTATGATTATTTTAGGAGGCAACTCCAACTCGTGGACCGGTGACCTTGACTATAAACGCGAATTTTCGAACTTATTCGAGGAAACTCAACTCGTAGTTGCCAGGCAAACCTGCGATAACCGTTGTAATGTTCGTGGTAAATGTCTTTATGAATTTATGTTTAGTAATAACTTTGTACTGTTAAATGGTCGCTCGCTTAACGATTCACCAGCGCAATTTACTTGTTTAGATTCCAAGGGACGAAGCATTGTTGACTTAATCCGGGTATCTGCCTATCATTTGTGCTTGGCGAACGATTTTGTTACAAACATCCGATGGTGGAGGCTCTGACTATTTTCCGGCAATTGCTTCGTTGTCCCTCTCATTTCCTAATGCCCAGCCTGCGCCTCATCCTTCGCCTTGCCGAGCACCGAGGTACAAAACGTCGTGGTCACCCGAGGGCGACGAAAAACTCGCTAAAAGACTGAGCGAAGTCAACCCTTATTTACAATTTTATGATCACAGGACACAAAATCCATCCTGCCACCTTTTTTTCCGGTTTGCTTAGTCTTCTTACCCAGGAGGGCTTAGTAAAACTTTCCAGTTCTTCTGGGGGAAAAACTTGTTAGTTCTTGTTTCACTAGGAGGCAATGCCACCTGGACACGTAGGCCGGCATGCGAACATGGTAGCTCCGGGCCGGTTTTCTCTTTTTTCCTGTAATTTTTGTATTCCTCCAGTTTCCTTTTAGACTTGTTGTACGTAGTCATTTTAGCGCGAGTTTTTGTTTAGGTATCCGTATTAGTAGCGTACCGGAATAGTGTGTATAGCGTTATCTGTATGTATTTTTAGAGCGTGTATTTTTTGTGCAACCGTGCTTGTAGCGCACCGGATTCGTGGTTAAAGCGTCTTTTTATGTATTTTGTAGAACGTGTGTTTTTTTAAAGTATTACTAGCGTATTGGATTCATGTGTACAGCGTTCTTTTTTATGTATTTTTTGAGCGCGTGTTATCTCTTTTTATGTAATTCGTATTAGTAGCGCACCAGAATCTTGTGTACAACGTTCTTTTTATGTATTCTTTAGAGCGTGTGTTATTTATTTATTTATGAAATTGTAACAGTAGCGTACCAGAATTCGAGTGTATAGTGTTCTATTTATGTATTTTTATATTATTCATCGGTGCACTCAACCTTAAAAATTTTCTGTAATTCATATATGGGAATAAACTTATCTTATCTATCTTATCTCATATTAATTTTGTTTGTTTTTGTGAGTGACGGCTACATAACCTTAAAATTAGAGTCAATTGTGAAATTCGATTTTTTATTAAATTTAACTGAAATTATTAGAAATGTTTTCAACAATAGTAAATATTTTATTTTTTGAAGTCAAGGTGTGCTTTAGGCTCGACTGTAAGTGAACTTGGGGAAGGGAAAATGAAAAATAAAAGAAGGCAATGTGGTGACAAACCCTATGCGCAAGAAAACGTAGATCGTGCTTTGGAGAAGATGCAAGCCGGAATGTCGTCCGGGAAGGCTTCGGAAACATTTAAAGTGCCACCTAGTACCTTGGTAGCAAAATTTAAAGGAACCATTCCAGTTCAAGGCATAAGGGGACCATCTCCATTCTTGACTCTTAATGAGGAACAGAAGAGAGAGGATTTCCAGTAACGAAGGAGCTGTTATTTAAAAGTGTGCAGAAATTGGTACAAGAATTATACAGAGAGACACCTTTCAAAGACGGCAAACCAGGGAGACGTTGGTGGGAGGGCTTCTGTAATCGACATCCTGAGATGAGTATGAGAACTGCACAAAATTTAAATACGAATCGAGTCGCAGCTTCAGAAGAAGTGCTTAGAAAATGGTTTGATAATATAAAAACACATTTGGAAAAGAATAACCTCATAAACATACACCCATCACGTTTTGACAAGTTAGTTGAAAGTGCTTTCTTCTTGATACCAAAAGCAGACAAGGTTGTAGCTCGGAAAGGTGCATAATCTGCTTACAAAGTTGTAAACGGCGATGAAAAAGAAAGTTTAACGGTCTTGTTTAACTGTAATGCTGAGGGTACCTTGCTGCCTCCTTTTGTTCTCTTTTGGTATGAAAGAATACCAGCAAATGTGGTAAAAAGTATACCACGAGATTGAATTGTTGGAAATACAGAACGTGGGTGGATGACAGCTGAAAGCTGTTTTAATTATATTTCAACCCAATTTTATCCGTGGCTTATAGGACATGGAATTGAATTTCCTATTGTGCTGTACGTTGATAGGCATTCTTCCCATTTGACTTTAGAGTTATCTTTGTTTTGTATAGAACATAGAATAGAGCTAATTGCTCTATACCCAAATGCTACACATATATTACAACCACTCGATGTAGCAGTTTTTCGCCACATGAAAGTTAAATGGAAGAAAGCGGTGGACGAATATATGATTGAGAACACTGGACAAAAAATAAGAAGAGACACGTTCGCTCCGATTTTGAAGAAAATACTTGATTCCGTGCCTAACTTGCCAAGCATTATTCAGAATGGATTCAAAACATGCGGCTTATTTCCATTTTCTGTAGAAGCTGTAAATTTAAATGTACTATAAAAATCAGAAAAAGAGTACAACTAGTATCCAAGGCGTACCTGCAGAACTACAGTCTGCATGCAATGCAACAGAAGATGCTAAAGTTAATCTGCGGCATATGGAGCATCGTTTAAGTCCTGATACAATCACCAATTTCGAAACCGATCTGTCTAGTGGAGATACATCGGTGATCAATGTGCTGATCAAGGCTGTTCATGGATATCATGGATCATGGATATCAGTATAAATTTTATCATTATTTTTCTTATAACTTATAAAGCATTTTAATTAAATTACTGGATATTTAAAATAATTTGATTTTTATGTAATTAATTATGACGATGAATTAAAGGAGACTGATGGTACGTGAGTAATGTCTCAGAAATAAGTGTACGAAGCCAACGGTTCAACTGTCGACATACAACCCAAATGGTAGGACCATATGTCCACACTTATGGGTCTATCTGTCTATCCATTAAAGTAACAATCAATTATAATTTATACAATTAATGATAGCCAATTGAAACATGAGCACCATAACACACTTTTTTTAGTTTCCTTTGAACGAATAACCTATAAAAGTGACACATACAGCCAACTTAGACATACAGCCCCGGTCTCCCCTACATTTTATACTTAACGTTATTCCATATTTAAAATTGATATCATTTTATGAAAATTCATTTCATATTTTTTAACTTTTGATTATATATTTTGAAATATACTGTATAATGTTTTTTAAATATATATTATATATTATAGACTTTCGGAGCACGATTGAAAAATGCGATGAAAATAAACACAAAGGTTGGTATAAACTATTTATAATTAAGTACTACCATGGAGTATATTGCATATTTTAACAATTTATTTTACAGAGGTAACTGCTGAAATCAAAGAAACTAAAAAAAGTACAGAAATCCCACTACCTTTTCAAACTGCCTTGTTTTGGCCGAATGATAGCAACAAACCGAAAAAGAAGACATCTCAAAAACGTTCAAGCGTCTTAACATCACAAGAATGACAAATACACCAGTTCAACATTCGGGAGGAAAAAATCAAAAAATTGAAAGAAGCTGAAAAAAGAAAGCAACTTAGAATAGAAGCAAAAAAGAAAAAAGCACAAGAAGCAGAAGCTAAGAAAATTGCGAGAAGAAAAAAGAAACTTCAAGAAGAAATTAACAAATTACAGGAAGTAAAGAAGAAGATAAAAATTAAAACAGAAAAATGTGATATTCTTTTTGTTCTGTATATTTTATTATACTACTTTATAGATCGTTATCGATTAAAGTATTTTGTTATCAATGGATATTATTTTTATAAATAAATTATTTTATAATAAATAAATTAGAAAATTTATATATATATATATATATATATATATATATATGCGTGTGTGCTTTTTGTCTACCACGACAATTTCTTCCGCCACTGCAGTATCCGCTTCAAAATCATTGTTCTTGAAAGACATCGAATGATGAAGACTGTGCGAGTGACTGGAGAAAACATTGAAACTGTCCGTAGTTACAGTGCGAAGCATGCACCAAAGTGAACGTGGTTTTGGATCCTTTATTTTCAGACAGTCCGTATCAGGCAATTTCACCATCGTCTTCAGTTATGTATAAACCTTACTGCGTCGCGTTGGAGGAAAAAAAATGACATCTCGACGAGGAAGTTTTTAATAAGGTTAGAAATAAAGAAGTTTATGCGTAAAAGTTATTTATTAGATCTCTGTTATGTTTGATATCAACTATTTTACTAGAAAATTTCTTACCTTCTTTATTTCTAACCAGTATTATTAACTCAAAATAGAAGCAAAAACTTCCTCGTCGAGATGTCAAGATTACTTTCTTTTATTGTTTAATATTTTTTTTTTCGTTAAATTCTGAATGTCATTTCCTTAACCAAGGAGTGATGGTGATGATTATCAATAGGGGCATGAATGGTCAGGTACCGGGGCAAGTCATTTTTACCGTGGTTATATACTGGTACATCGAGTGTAGTCGCATTTTAATTTAATAATTAATTCCCTGATATAAAAATACTGATTTTTTGTGTTATTTCTTCGAAAAACACTTTGTTAACTCCTGTAAAACATTTTTAATCCTCATATGTACACGTAAATGTATTCTTACACTTGCATCTTACAATTCAACAATTGGTGAGTCTCTTAAGTGGTCAAGTACCGGGGCATTTACCTTAATAGGTATATTTTCACCAAGTTTCATCAAAATAAAACTTTTTATGTAGAAATGAAAAATAAAATCCAAAAAAAAGGTTTATTGCACTTTTCTCTGTTATTTTGAGGTTGTGTGAAAAAATCATAAAGGTTGCAGATCTTTTGTGATCTTTAACTTTTCTGTTGTACGCACTTTTCTATGCGACTTCAACGTTCCCCGGAAATCGCAATAATACGCAAATGACCCCTCCCCCCCCCCCCCCCCCCAATCCACATCGCAACGCCGCTGCTGTAGCATTTATTTTTTTTTTTTTAGGTTTTTCACATGCCACTTTATCACTTCCGTATGAGTCCTCCCTGTTTACAATTTTTTCCTTGTCAAAGTACAATTATCATTATAGATTCAAATATGAAAAAAAAATTCTTCCAGCTTTCTGTTTCCACAGAATTATAAAAGAATTATTCTTTTTGAATATTTAAACAATTTTTTCACTTATCAGGTACTTATTGTACCCGACGACATATAATATTCTACTGTAATGGTAATATAACCCCTCCTTGGAAGGGGCAAACGCAAAATAAATTTTCGACACAAGTGATGTTTCTAGGACCACTATATTTCCGTTAACTCTAGGTACAATATTTCCACAATCGCAGATGGCGCGGGCTCTAATCTCGCGAAGGGGACCTTCACTATAAAAAATGACCGAAGAAAGTAAATCGCGACAATAGTCAGCAAAACCGAACAATGAAAATGGGGGGGGGGGGTGGTAAAGTCCAATGGCACTTACACGAGTGGAGTTGGGCGATGAGATGCCTGGTGATCCTCGCCGTGAAAATGGAGGTTGCTGGTGTCCTGGAACTGGCTCTGGCGTCCAGGGGCACTGCTGAAGGCACTCTGTCTCCTTGGTCCACTGGCACAATCTCACGGTAGCGCGGTGTGAGCAGGTTGTAGCACTCGTACGCCCGGAATAAACTGTTCTCTTTTTATGTTCACTGGTTCGCGGTCCGTGACGGAATTGAATCTAGATCGAGTCGCGGCCCGTGACAGAATGGCGTCTCCGTCGATTCTCCTTGTCCGTGAAGGCGCTCCAGCGCCACCTCGGGGCCCGTTGCTGGGGAGTGATACATGGGAGGGAGAAGCGTGACGGTCGCGCGGCCCGCGCGTACCGGCTTCTCCTTCGAAGAGAGAGAGAGATACGTAGCTACGCAAATCGGCTCTCGGCTTCTACCTTCGGAAGGAAATAGAGAGACGCCCCGGCGTCACTCGCCTCCGTCTGTGGAGAAGGAACTCCCGACGGCGACTGACTAGAGGAGCGACGGCGGGGAGGTATGAGCCTCCATAGCGCGTATCCCCGGTACGGCGGGCGAGAGCAGCGGCGAATAGGGGGAAGGGTTCCCCCGGAACGCTCTCCCCGATCAGAGTTACCGGGCTCGATCAGTGACTACGTCACAGTATTAATAGGTGCAGCGTAGAGCATTATAAATAAATAAAAAATATTCAACGGCTTATGCCCTATGAATTGGAGTATTAACTGTAGAAATAATAGGCCTAAAAGAAATATTCGTTTTATAGATTCTTGGCAAACCAAAACCACTAAGAAGATTTTTGTTCCTTTGTGTGACTGAGTAGTTATGTACCTTTGTATCCTAATAGTTAATTCTCGTTAAAAAAATTTTGTATTTCGTAAGATATGGACTGTAAATAATTGAATGGATTGCGATGAATAGTATTGTAATTATTTATATCGACAAACAATAATTCCACTCGTTTTACGTACAGTTTACTGTAATATTTACCTTGTCTGCAGGTATAAATATTACATCTTATATATAAAATCTAGATATTCCTCCTGAAGATTATTACGAGTCAACCGAAACGTAGAGGTTTCCTTTTTGTTTTTATCAGAAACATTCCGAGGGCCGTTGAATAATATTATTTTACTATAATATTTTGGTGTGGTAAGTGCATAGATAAATCTGTTTTTGCGGTAATCATCTTAGATAATTGAGATATTAAAGTTATTAAAATTCCATAACTTAAGTAAAATATATTAATGTTTGAAGACTCACCCATATCAGCTTTATTTTTAAAAGTAAATCGACAACCTGTTCTTCGACAATGAAAATGTGTTGTTCTTTGACCAGTAAACGAACAATAGTCAGTTGAGCAATTTTCTGTGGCTCGATACCTTTGGAAACCCTCTTGAATTATAGCAGAATCTTTCCGGTGATAATTTGCATGCATTTGTACATCCGATGTTGAAATATATACTTTGTCACAATTTTCATGAATACAATGATAATGTGTTTGTTTCCGATTATGTGGACAATTCGAATTTCGATGTTTATCTGCACAATCATCTGCTGGAGAGTACCTCATAAAGCCATGTTGTAATGATTCATCTCTTTTTTTATGCCATTTGAAATGTCTAATAATTTCCTCCTTTTTAATGAATATTCTACCAATACATTTAAGACAATGGAAGTGCTCTCTGTATCCAAGATCCTCGCAACTCCTATTTCCACAGCCTTCTCCTGTACTATATCTTCTGACATACCGTGAATAATCTATCATTGGTTGTGGCATAGAAGCTATCGCATCATTTACACCAGAATTGCCTGCATGATATACAGTAACTTAATTTATAGCAAAATTTTTAACGAATAATATAAAATAATATTTGATATGATATCACAGTAATAATCATAATAACAATAATATAAATATAAACGAGTCATATATGTTAGTGACCCGCTTACGTAAGGATATAATTTTTGTACTTCAAGCTCGTATTTATATCACATTTTTTTAGATTGATAACAGAATCAGTATCTCAGACGCTGTTGCCTCTTAATTTTGGCATAGAATATCTATTTCTCATATATTTATAGCAGCTGTAGCCAAATTAATGGCAATGTGCTTAAACGGCGCTAATTAGTTTTCTACTTCAGCAAATTTTTTTGTCTTGAAATATTTATGTTTATTAACTCCAGTGCAGAATTTTCAATTGATATTTTACTTCTTTTTTTTCTCTCCAGACAACCGTTTCTTGCCAACACCGCGGTCTCCACAAACACTACGTAAAAAAAAATTTTGCGGACCATCCCCATAAGTACCAGAATGGCCTTCATAACTACCAGTACGTAATGATATAATATGAAATATTGTTGCACACCCTATTGAAAATTATCACATGATTTATCATGTGACATATTATGTGACATATAATGTGATGAATGTGAACGACAATAAAAATCTTAAATAATAGTATTATAGATATTTAATTTGATATTATTATTATTTGTGTGAATGTTAGATATGTTATTACGGAATATAGTTTTACAATTTCACTCGCAAATAAATATATCAACTTGCAGCAATATTGCACCAATATTGCTATAGTAAAAAATGGCGGACATTTCGCCTTGCAGTAACATTTCTACAGTATTTATGCAATATTGCTGCAATATTGACATTTTCCTGCAATATATTTTGCCGTACGGATATAGATGATTGCATAGAACTATTTTCGTATATGTCACTGACAATCATTATTTTTTCGAATTGTTTTGTATGATTAGTTCGCTAAATACAGCGCCATTATACAAATTTTAAAATAAATTGTAAGTATTTTAAAAAAAAGTATGCTTCACAAAGGACTGCATTATACGAACTTGTCTTAAATCTATGTTTGTAGATGTAGCATCGACAACAAAGTAAAAACATTCCTTAATGAAACAATTTTTTATTTATCGATGATTTTTCACCTAGTAGTAGGTAACACCGTATATCACTCAGTAGTAGTAATAGTAATAGTAGGGGAGAGTGCTGTAAGTTGGCACGGTTTTTTTCTTTTTGCAACAAAATTTTTTCAGTAATGAATTTTAAAACGTACTATGCGGCATTCGAAAGATCATAAATACCGGCAACATTTTAATCTGGAAATATTTTCTATCGTGTCTCAGAAAAAAAGTTACAGTTGATTTACCAAAAAGTGAAAAAAGTCACTTTTTCAAAAGGTGGTGTCAATGGCACATGTTGAAAATTAAGGAGAAAATTATTAATAAGCCTTAGAAAAATTGTAAACCACGTGATTTAGTGCCACGGTATTACTGCTAGTCTTATTATATTGTTGTCTTATTGTAATCTTATATAACTTTATATACATTTTTTTATTTTAAATGCGCCACGTGAATGTTAATATTTCATGTAAAAAGGGTGTTATCGCCTGTAAACATGTAGTAAATAAATAAAAAAATATATATTAATATATAAATAGTCATATATAATATACATAAATAATACATGCCAACTTACACCACATGTATATTTTTTATATTTTATGTAATAAATTATTAGCCGATATTTTTTCGTAAACAATTCTATTTATTCAATTATTTTCGTGAAACAAATACTAATAAAAACGGGTTTAAAAATAAAGTAAAACACACTTTCCTTAATTAAAATTTGAATGCAAAATATTCTTTTACGTGCATTTGACGACACAAATTGACACTTTCGAACTATCGAATATTGTTTGTATGTTGTATTGCTTCGAAGGAAACAAGTAACAACGACTACATACCATCAAAACTTGCCGTGTATTAAAGTTAGTTTATAGTATAGAAACGGTAAGTCTGACAACACTGTAACGCTTAAAAATTGGACTGTGCCAACTTACACCACTGCCAACTTACACCACTCTCCCCTAGTAATTTATTCTCATAAATAGGGAATACAATACCCATTGAAAAGGAGTTCCGAATGTTGAACAAAAATTGATAAATAATATGAAAAACGTAGTGAGAAAGGCAGATCGGGGCTCCCATAAAATAAACGCAATCGTAAATTACTTAACGCAGGATCTGAGAGAGCCAGTACTGTGACCCCCAAAATATAATCCAAAAAATCAAAACAAAATTAAAATCTGAACCTAACTTGAAAATGCCCAAACCGTCGTCGTCGTTCGTAACTGCCCTCAACCGCAACGCCAACCAAATAAAACGTCAACCAACCGAATGTCTGGAGTCACAAAACCTTACGACGCGCAAGATGTTAATAAGGGCGACAGGAATGCCGAAGTATCCCGAATATATCGGCGCGCCGCAAGGCGATGGTGTCCCCGCTACGCTTAGCCCCGAGATCCCATCGGCACGGGAGAGGGCGGTATTCGTGCGGAGTCAAAATCGAAACCAAAACTCGGCGATATAAAATGGCGGTCACGACTAACGAGGACGGGGTTTAAAGCTACGACTACGTCATTCGAGGTCCCAGATGTTGTCCCTCGGCAGACGCGCGGCAGGGACTTCCTAATCGCGGTGCCTTGCGACGGACTTAACCAAAACTTTTCGGACGCCTTGCCCGTCGACGACCTCAGCGAGGACTTCCTAGACGCATTGCCCCGTGACGGACTCGAGCGGGACTTTATACGCGGCCCCGCGAAAACCCTACCAAGAGACGACTACTCCACCGTCCAACTAAAACTCAATATTCAACCCCACGACTCCATGGCAATAACCCACAAAGAAACCCATGCGAAACTGTGGACCCATGTGGAACACCCATAAACTCTACGAATATATTGAATAATGCGGATCGATATTAAACCTAGAAAGGTTTCCCCTATCCTGATGAAGCATTAAACAAAAATGTGGGTTGCCCCTTAAGGGGTGAGAGCGTTCGAAGTAAAAGAATGCAAAAAGAAAAACACGGGACTCATCTCCATAGCGGGTGCCCGTAGCAAAAGCCAAGTAATGGCCGAGAATACTCTGATAAAACAGAAATAAGATTCACGAGTATGCGACGGACGCCTTGCCTGTCGACGAACTCAGCGGGGACTTCCTAGACGCATTGCCTCGTGCGGAGTCGAAACCGAAATCAAAATTCGGCGATATAAAATGGCGATCACGACCAAATAGATGCCCGTAACCGTAATTGTCACCTGCGGGTAAATGCGCGACGTAACCGAAACTGGCACACGCAAAAGAGACTATTAAACGACAAAATTTGAGGTTGCCCTGTAGGGACCGAGAGCCTTCGAAATAGCAGATACAAAAACCGCGTTAGACGTCCCACAATGGGTGTCCTTAACCGCTATGGCCGATAACCAAAACACAAGGAAAAATAATAATTCAGCAGTTCTGTGCACCCTAGCAGGTGTCGGTAACCCAGATTTCTGCCGGATCCTATCATGCCGGAAAATCCGCGTAAGGGACTCGTCCACTCAATCCGGCACCGACTAATCGAACCAACTCTCCCTGTTTATCGCTTTATTCAATCTTCCCTTTTATGTAAACCGCTGGTCATCTCGATTGATTGTTCGAACACGCACTGCTTAGACATGTCTACATGGGAACCACGCTCACCCGCACATGAATCCTTAGCCGGTGGTGATCCTTTGTCCCACAAATTCAACGCCACACTCCGAATTGTTATTATTTAGATCCCTGTTCAATTCAGGGTATTAATCCCCTTGAACAGTGGTTCAAGGACGACCGCCCATTCGAAATCGGACTTCACAGACTAGTATGAAAATCCCTCTGAACAAGTCAAAGGCCGTGGCAATCATATTTCATTATAAATACTTTAATCTCTGTGGTGAATTATCAGAGAAAAGGATAATTTCATTTATCTTCAATTAAGTAACATTATTCCCTCTAAGCAAATCAAAGGCGGTAGCAATGTTACTTTTGTTTAAATTATTTATCAATCTCCTTGAAATATTATCAAAGACTAGAATAGTTAAATGCAATTTGATTAATTAACAATATTAGTTTTCTTGAATAAGTCACGGACGGTAGCAAAATACGAAAACACGAATCTTTTATTAATGTTTATCTATTCATTTGATGATGATACCCGCACTTCGTCCACAGAAAGTTACGCCCGCGAAAAGAAAGATGATACTAACGAATTTACGAAGAAAATAAGATTTACGGAATAAAACGATATTTACCACGTCGCTATCACTTTGCCTTAAGAACCCGGAACTATTTACGAATTCCGTAAGGCTGTTATCGAACCACACTATAGGAGAACGTGAAGCCTTCCGTAATTCGTCGTACCTGGACCTCCAACGAACCCCACCTGCAAAGGTCCAGAGATCCTGCCACTACTGCAGACAGCACGAGAATGACCCGTTCCCCGGCCGCCGTCGACGGTCACGCGGCGTCGCCCCCTCCACGGTCCTCGAACGGCGCTTGCTAATTGGCTGTCGCGGCCACGTGGGTCTTCCCCGCTCTAGAACTTTCGCGAAAATTCCAGAACCGATATCGTTTGTAAACACCCATTGTGTTGATTCGTTTATCAACACAATAGATGACTTTGTTTATTTCGTAACCTATCTATAAGGTGACGAAACCTGTCTACAACTCAAGCTCTGTTTACAATTATTGCCGAGAAATTAAACTACATAATATTATTTGCACTGAGAAACACAATATATTTACGAAATCACCATAACGATAACCTTCTAAGAAAACAAATAATATGCGTAAAATACCCCTTCTCGGTGTCCTAACTTCTTTAATTGATTGAGCCGAATAAGAAAACCTTTTCCAAATAACAAAACTAAATAAATAAATAATATTTCGTATTAAATAAATGTTAGGTAAATGATACTACTCACAAAGAATTTAATTAATTAAAGCTATTTTTGAACCTCTTTAAATACTAAATAATTCGATAGCCCGTTTAATGGAACTCCTATTCAAAAAAAAAAAGTTTTTTACTTAATTTAACTTACTTTAATTCACTCTAACTTAATTTAACTTAATTTAACTTAATTTAACTTAATTTGACTTACTTTAACTTAATTTAACTTACCTTAGTTTAATTCGAGGATCTCTACTTAACCTAACTTAAGGTTTTAAGATTCCAAAATCTCAACAATCACAATGCAATGTAGGATATCTAAAAAATTAGCGCCTTGACAACAGTTCTCGCGAGCAAGATTAATTTACTGCGGAGGTCAGCCGTATACGAAGATACTCAGGTCGTCGACATGGAGCAGCATCAGATGGTCCTGAGAAAGCTGAACATCGACTCCACACATATACTCCGCGCGAAAGAACGTCATAATTTTAGCTAGATACAATGTAAGGAGAAGGGGACTAAGTAATTCGCCGTGTAAGGCGCCACTTGTGACCTTGAATTCTGGCATCGTTGAGTTATCCGATCGGAAGCGAACGGCAGCCGTTTGATAGAATTTTTACAAATTTAGCCGAAACCGAGCAACTTACGCCAGAGAAGTTTGTGGGGGACAAAGTCAAAAGCTCATTTGAAATCCACAAAGAAGCCGAATAGTTTTGA
Source organism: Trichopria drosophilae (assembly GCA_030407085.1). Classification (NCBI taxonomy): domain Eukaryota; kingdom Metazoa; phylum Arthropoda; class Insecta; order Hymenoptera; family Diapriidae; genus Trichopria; species Trichopria drosophilae. The sequence continues at coordinate 86,980,583 of CM059583.1, forward strand.
CTTTGGGCACCGAAGCAATATCCGTGTAATGGCGAGGAGCGATAAGATGTCATCCTCTGTGCCCTTCCCGGCGCGAAACCCGACTTGTTCCTCAGGCAATAAATCTCTGTCGGCAGCCCACTCAGCCATTTGTCACTACGTGATTTGTTGACCGAGCCTTACCGTCCGCAAGGCTTTAAGGAGACCACTCGGGTAAGCGTTTACAAAGCATTTGCGAAAAGAGCTTGGTTAATGCGTTCGTGATTCCGATTAATCTGTAACTTGATGGGTCGTCCCGTGCGCCCTTTTTGAAAAGCGCAAATAACCTAGCGGGAGCCCATCCATCCGGGAAGGCCTCCTCGAAAAAAATTTTATTCTGGAGACGGAGAAGATGGGCGAGCCATGCCTCGTCTAATAATTTGAGGAGTTGGGCAGGTAACTCTTCGGGGCCATTAGCTTGGTCGACCTTCAACACTCTAATACTATCCCGGAGCTCGATGAGTGAAATCGGGGAGTCCAGTTCGAGATGAAACGTACCAAAAAATGACTCTAAGGGGCAATCTACCGGAGGAAAATTTTTCGAAAAGTATGCCCGCCAGGCCTCCTCAGAAACCGGCATCCCCATGACTGGGCCCTTTCGAAATTGGTGACACGCGCTACAGAAAACCGCAGATTTACGTGCTGACGCGAACCTGTCGGAGATCGCGGAGACATATTGTACTTTTTTCCGCTTTAAAGTGTTTAAATGTCTTTTTCGAGTCTACAACGATTTGGGTTAAACGTGCACTGTACGCACTCTTTCTCACCTGGTACGAAGAGTGGCCGAACGTCCTCCTTGTCAAAGCACAATCTTATCGAACCAGGCCTTACAGATCAAATGTCGAGCGCCTTACCATGAACGATTCGCACGTTTAAGCCCACATTTGACTCCGCGGCGCGAACAGTATCGGCAAAGTACTCGTAAGCACTGTCAAGAGCTTCTGACACCTCCATTACAGAGGTATTTAAGGTATGCCTTAAAAAATTATGATAGTCCCGTAACCCATCATTCGACCACGTATATTTTATTTGGACGCGTTGCTCTGACGGAGCAGCAGTTATTTCGCGAGAAGAGCTAACATAACATAAAAAGGGCGACAAAATTAACCGGAGATGATCAGAACCGTGAAGGTCAACCTCCATTGCGAGATCTGCAATGAGCGGAATATGTAGCGTCGAGACCGATACAAGATTGACAACGCTGGAGCCCCTCTGATCGAGAAAAGTAAAATGCGCCGGAAGGTCACTGGGAGAACGTTTATTCAATAATACCAAGTTGTTAGTTTCCATAAAATCGGAAAGAAGGGAACCCCGACTGTTGGTAAATTCATCAAATGACCTCCTTGCCATGAAGAGTGCTGAGCTTGAAAAATTTTGGGAAAGTCAGCATAGGGGTCCAGCAGGCCGATTCGGCAGTTAAAGTCACAGACCAGCACAAAAATACATTCTGAGTATCGAGCTAACAGGGAATGTACTAAATCTTGCAAAGATTATAGCAGAGATACTAGATCAGAATTAGGTGACAAATAAAAGGAATCAACTATCGCATTATTGCGTAGGGTATTGACGTGATAAAAAATTCAATTGGGAGAAATTTCAAGAATTCTGTGGGAAAAATCTGATTAAATGAGGGCTAATAGCCCTCCGCTACAGCGACCGAAATTGCTGAGGCGGTTGGCCGGAGAAAAGATTCCGGAATGCCCGGGCGGCAACTCTTTGATATCAATGTCACGGCTCTACCAATTTTCCGAAAAATTGTCAATATTATAAGGCGAAGAAAATCTGCTATTCTTAATATTAAAAAGACCGCGGGAATTCCAAAAGACAATTTTTAAAACATCTATCTACCGATTATTTTCAATAACCGCGCGTTGGTGGGTCACCCTTGTAGTGCTAAAAGACGGTACGATTGCATTACTAGGAAGATGACGGGGACTGTTTAAACATTTCAACGAGAATTATACAGCGCTGTGTCCATATTAATTAGCAACGAAAGCAGGTGATGTTGAGAAGGTCCGGGTCCTGCAGCAATGGCTGGCATACGCGCCTTCTCGGGGGGGGGGGGGGGGTCTTCTCTCTTTAGTTGGGTGCACTGCAACGTGTCGTGAAGTCCGCTTCGGTCCATTCTAGCTAGACATTGTCGATGGCAATCATATTGCATCTGGATTTAAACGAAACGCCTCTAGATGCAGCATTACGTCGAGTTTTTCTGGCCTTGAAAGCCATAAAACAGATAATATCCGTGAGCTCTGAATTAAGAAAAATATTCGTGTTTTTAAGAACATTTTTTTTTCATAGTCAAAATTTTAAATTTATCCTTAGCCGTGGATGATTCCGACAAAATAGTCAACGGGTTCATAAGAATCGTTCTCGCTGAGAGAATTGGTCCTATCAAATGAAACTGCAAGGATAAAAGGGATTTGACCTCATCTTTCAGCCGGGCTGACCTTGGCTGAAAACCGGATGAGGTTACTTTTTTTCTTTTTAGGAAACTTTTCTGCTCCTCTAACTTCGCAGCCATCGCTTGAATTAAGCCGCCCTGCGATTCTATTTTTTTCTCGAGAGTCTCAATTCGAGAGGAAAAATCCTTCCTAATATTGGCAATCGCGCTATTGACGACCGAAATTCCCCTTTTATATGCATCAATTTCAGGTTGCAAAGAGTCGGTGATATTCTGGAACGCTTATTTCATTGCACCCGTGATTGCAGCAAGAAGTGATTTTTCATACTATCTAGGTTGCCCTGCGTGACTGGTGGGGCTGCCATAATTGATGCTGGGACAATTAAGTAATCCACGGACGCAAGCGACCACTTGCGCCGTCTAAATACTGGAGAGATGCTCGATTCGCCCACGACACCCTGGTGACAACACTTACATTTAACAAATCCGAAGTCCTCTACAGAGCTGCAGCTATTGGTTCTGTAAGCCATCCACTTAGATGCACTTAGGACGGACCGCTAATACCGATGGGCGAAGGAGCGAAGAAGTACTGATGGAGGGGGGCGGGCCAAGTGATCGTGACTGGTCGGTGGGCGGACTGTGCTCCTACATGTGCCGCAGAACAATAACCCGGGAGGTGCTACCACCTGGGGTCTATCTAGTAAGCGAAAGAAAGATAAGGAGATGACGCAAACGAACAAAAACAGCATGTGATGCATGCGCGTATAGCTACTACGCAAGAGCGCGACACCGACGAACCGATCATGTGTTGGGCCGCACACAAGCATAAAACAAACACCGATATGTGGGTGGGTCTCGGCCTGCCTGATGAAAAACAATCAGATGAGCGGTTGACAGTTACGATAATTTTGACATAAAATGCATGTTGATTATGCTAACACTCCTTAAATCCCGATGACAGCAGTTCTGTAGACAATAATGATAACTCCATCAGGCGAAGCGTCGACGCTTCGCTCGAGTCAGGTTATGAATGTAACCACAATCTCGTTCGATGAAGGAAAATTCGTCAATACTTCGCTCGATTCAGGTTATGAATATAACCACAATCTCGATCGACGAAAGCAACCCATTCAACGCTTCGGACGAGTCTGGTTATGAATATAACCGCATTTTCATTCGATGAAGGCAATCCAGCTAACGCTTTGCGGACAGACAGGTGTCATAGTTATTTGCCCTTATACCATGGACGATGCACACACACATTCACATAAATCGTAGTTTTTGTAGTACGTGTACTGTGTTCGAAATCGACTGCTGTAGTGAAACGTACCGTACCCCTTTGTTCGAGTCAGGTTATGAATATCGCCTCAACCTTGTTCGATGACGGGAACCCACTTCTATCGAGTCAGGTTATATAAACCTACACCTACTGTTGCGTCAGCTGATTGATAAAACTTATTCTATCATTTCCTCTTTGCATGAATTGAATCACCCAGTGGATACGTGGAATACCTTTTTGGTTGTTCTAACGGTGATAAGACTCGACCCTCAAACGCCACGCGAATGAGAGCAATCGGTCTATAATACGAATATCTTTCCAACTTTTAAAGAATTAGAAACATATATTCTGAATCGTATGCATTCTTTAACAATCGCGGCTTTTAAAGTGCCCCAATTTCATTCGTCGTATTTCAATATGTCACCTTCTAAAAGGGTCATAGGGAAAAATCGGATCGCCGCACACGTATCCGCCGAATCATCGTCGGGATGAATTGTATGTAACGATAGACACGCGCTCATAGATTTTTATGAAAAAAATCGCCAATCGAATGTCTTAAGATTGTACATTAAGCTCATTTGTTCTATATCTGCTTAAAACGAAGTCATTTACCATGTAAATGCGTGCGACGAAGTTGTGAAATATGCAACTTGAAACATCACCTCTTACACGAGTGCTTAAGTGCTACTCAGCAATCGTAAAAATTAAAACTGGATGAAAAAAGTGAGGAAGTATAGGTTTCCAATAGTAACGCAGACATTTCATGTAATCTAGCCACTCGCAAATGGGGTCTATCAGTTGATTCTGTGTTATTAGCAACCAACAGAAAGCGCCACCCAACCTTTACGCGTAACTCGTAAATGTTTTTCATGCTCGGGATAATATGCATATCTCTATACCGTGTGATGCATTAATTATTCGGAAGGTGACATCATACATACCTTGCGCCTTGGTTAAACTAGAGTCTTTATGTCATTTGCAAGGACTTGACTTTGCGGATCTCCAAATTCAAAATCAATTGAAATGGTGTTAGGTGCTGAGGTGGTGATATGGTGCGATTTTGTATAAAGGGTTGCAAAAATCGGATACTGGGCCTATCGCTCAACCAACTGTATTTGGATAGATTTTGTCAGGTCCAGTAATGAAAACAACGGGTCTCCAAAGACAACAATCCATTCAATGCATGTTGTATCTAACGAAGCGTTGTTAGAATCATTAGAAAAATTGTGGACCATTGAAGAGGTCCTAAAGCAAAACCAGTATAATGCGGATGATACTTAGTGTAGGAGTTTTTTATAGCTACTACGGTTCGAGACAAAACAGGTCGTTATGAGGTTGCATTACCATCTAAGCAAAGTCCTCCCATAGACATAGGTAACTCTTATGAAACAGCCTTAAATAATTATAAGTGACACGAAAGGCGTTGGGCAAGCGATCCCTCACTTGCATCAAAATATAAGCGTTTTTTGCGTGAATACCTTTCCACAGGTCACATGGTACCACCTCAGTCGGCGAATGACTGACATCCATATCATTTACGTCATCATCCGGTATTTAAATCCCATAGTACCTCAAAAAAATTAAGGGTAATTTTGAATGCGTCGTGTCATTCGACAAATGGACAATCTCGAAATGATAATTTGCATCGTGGACCAAAACTGCACCAAGATTTGGCCTCTGTGCTGATGCGATGGCGCAAGCACCAATATGTTTGTGCAGCCGACGGGACGAAAATGTTCCATTAGAGATTCGGATACAAATTATTAATTAATTTTGTGGTGTCCTTTTGATGATGTCGATATTTAAACATTTCGCTGGACTACGGTGACATATGGTACCACTCCGGCGCCTTTTTTAGTACTTAGGGTTTTGCAAAAATTATCGGATGATGAAGCCATGAATTTTCCGTTGGATGCTCAAATTATCCCCAATAATGTTTATGTAGATGACATTCTTTTCGGGGCTTCTACGATATCGGAGATTACGGAATTGAGAAATCAGGTAATTTTTTTACTGCAATCTGGACGCCGTCCACTGAGAAAATAGAGTTCCAACCATTCCGACCTGGTAAAGGACTTGCCCTCAGAGGATTGTAAGTTGGGTAATCGTCGCTAGGGTACTCTTTCCATGTGACCGAGTCATGATTGTATGTAGATTAATTACTGGTAAATTCAATTGCTGCAAAATTGCTTTATGACATGTTTCTGTAACCATAAGACCGGAATGCGTAATATTTTCAGATTACATACTCGAAATTAGAACACAATAAAGAAGTGTAAGTGATAAATTGATTTATTATTTCTGGTTTGGTGTCATGTTTTATGACAACGATGGCGAGCCTTGAAATAAACAACAGATTACAAAATATATTATTTCTACTCGTTGATTCATTATTTATGTTTTATTAAATATTTCTAATCTATGAACATTTAGAAAACGGTAATTCTCAATGTGTATAAAGTGAAACGTCAAAATAATGAGATTACTGCAAATATACTCTTTTTCCAAATTAAAATGTTTATGTACACTGTATCTCAATTTATTTTATTAATGAAGTCAATAGATTTCATTGTGTTCGCGTATGTATCGCTGACGTACTAACAAACTGCACGTAATCGGTACGCCTCGCGCCATCTCAGCGAGAGATGAAGTACCGCGCCACACGCACCGTGTTACCGATCTGCTTTAGTTATAATGTATATTAATAATTTGTAAAACGCATGCTCATAATTGCGAATACACCTTTCGCCCACTGGGGTCAGGGTGGTTGTCGCTTTTCCGTCAATCCGAACTTGAGTTTTCCGGTTTTAGATAGATACAACGGGGTTGTCTCGTGAAAGGCATACGGTTTAATACGCTTCTAAATTTCGAAAATCTCCGCGAATTTACCCGATCTCGCGTAAATTCTACTTCGCAACGCTCGCTTTCGCTATTGCGACATCGCGATTTAAGTTATTTTTGTTAATTGTCAAAGTGCAATTATTAATCAGTAACCAAATCGTGCCGTGTACCAATTCGCGCGTGATACACAATCGGCGGTACAATCTCGCGCTTGCGGACAAGTTGTCTTTAAATGTGTAAAGTTAGTGTGTTATTAAAGAATTTTAAGTGCACTTTCATGAATATTTATTTGCACCGGTAGGTCACTCTTGGACCACGCACCCGCGGCAAATGATTTGGAGTCTGCACTTGTGCGCTTGCATTTCAGATGCGAACACAATGCGTTTTCGTATCACGTCAATATTTCAATGTCAGGAATATATAGGGTGCGTGCGTACGATCCGAACATCGGGCATGCCATGTTAAATGTAGAGCGTTCCTAATTGGCCAGTTCCAGCCCGGGTTGTCCCCATTGGCCGCGAGAGATCATGGAATGGCTGAAACTGGAGATGCGAGTTCTGCCTTCACTGTTCACTACTTCAGTCAGCCGCATTCAGTAATTCAGCCTGAAGTAAACATTGAGAGCACGACACAAGATCGTAGATATAATTTTCCTACACTGTAAAAAATTGTTATAGATTTTCTAAATAGGACGTGATGTATCGCATGCTGATTTAAGTAAAGACAATAGAAGGGGTTTGCCTGTCTCACCGGTATTAAATTATTAATGGCTCTACGTTTTTATGCCTCTGCCAGTTACCAATGAGTAAATCAATGTATGTTGCAGCATGTGTGATATTTTATTTATTACCTCGTATTCTAACGCATAGGCCATAGTAGGAGATTTATGCGATTTTTTGCATCCGAACACATTCAAGTGCATTCATGCTCTTTCATTTGCATTAGCTTCGAAAATGCATCAATATGTCAAGTTCCCTGATACGATTCAGAAATAGAGATGAAATATGAAGCTTTTCTATAAAACTGCTCATTTTCCGTATGTTGCGGCTTGCATAGATGGAACACATTAATGTTTTGGTAAACTCATACGTAGGTGCCCTCCACTTTTTGTATGGGCAATTTTCAAAATAGTGTAATTTAAAGAATACGTTGTAAGAAATTAATCGTTTTTTGGTAACAAATCTTATAAAGTATATACTCAGAGTGATTGCCAAAGGCATTTTTTACAATGTCATAGCAAGATCTCCATAATCAAGTTTTTGGCGATAATGACATTCTGTCTACAGCCGAACAATATACAACCTTCCAATACGATGAAATTATTGTTTATACCAGTCTTTTTTATGCATTCTGAATAAAATGATATATCATTTAATAGTTTATACGTGAATAAATTTATTCGACATACATTTTTATTGAATTAATAGAAGAAAATGCTTGCGGTACTGACGTATTGCTCACATATCAGTCCCTAACACAATAAAGTGCGTGTCCTTTTCATTAATCTTTTAATGATAAAATTCATTTGTTGGCTTTTGAGTACTTGACATATGAATGACGAGACTGAAATTGGCAGGATACTAATAGCAAGAAATTCGATAAAAATACCTTCGTATTCGAATATCTCCGTTGTTCACGGAAAATCGACGTCAAGGTGTCATTTAGTACATTATTATTATTATTTATGTCATTATTTTTACTGTGACTATTCTATGTTAACATATGTTAGTCTTGTTTGACTTCAGCAACTAACGTGGAAAACATTGCATTATTTTTTCTCAGGATTACTGTTAGGTGTGTAACACGAAGTTACAACATCAATACACTATACTCACATGTCGACATTGGTGTCTCGTCTTATTAAAATTATACCAAGCATTATTTATATCTGTAAAAATAATTGCGATTAATATTGTTATATTATTATAATTAGTAAATAAGGATTTGTATTACGTTTATTGCGAAGCCTGGAGTTGACGTCCCTAAGTCCTCACATGGCTAGTGGTCATGTCCGGGCCTCGTCTGGATCCTGGCGTGAACCTGGAATGCAAACAAAGAGGAATACACAAAGAAAATAGTTCTTATTAACAGTATTTACAAAACCAATACTCACCGTAAGTGATTCGGATGACAGCCATCAAGAGGTCGTTCCCCAGGAGGTTCCACTGGTCGCGTTCCGTGTTTGTGTTCACGTGAACCCGACGTAAACACGATATCATCGCGCATTCGGCATTTCAAACTAAAACTCGCGAAAATCACACAATCGCGATAAATACATTTGACGATGACATGTCAACATCGTCGCCATATTTGATACTGACTCGTGCGCATCTTTTACGCGCAGCATTCCGCCATTCCGGCTAGTCAGTAGCGGTATTGCCTTTCTCCATGCGTAACATGCATCCCTGTCCCACGACTTGTGTATGGCATCGCCGACCCTTGTCGCACGCATACGCAACGTGGTGAACAAGGGAATGCAAACTCTGCGATGATAGTCGCTCGCGCACGCGCAATATGGAGAGAGGAAGGTTAATTATAACCGGGAGCGAACCTGATTGGTAGTCCCTTAGAGGTACCATCGAGCTCCTCCCCCCCCCCCCCCCCCGAATACGAACGGAGCAATGAACGTCGACCATCCAGTGCTACCAACCTTGGGAATGTTCTGTTACCGTCCCTAGGCTGTCATAAAGTTTACTTTTTTTATTAATGTTGGTAATTGTTCCCCCCTTGTTTTACATATGTTTCCCGGTTCACGCAAGGTGGCGCAGAGCTACCGGACATGACCAAAACTCAAAGAAGAAGCTGCCATTTTTGGACATTCTTCCCTTGGACAACGACTGTAGCGTGCGAGCGAACTTAAGTTTTTCTTTTTGAATATTGTTAAGAGGCCATCGGGTGTTACCCCCATAATTAAGAACATTTCTGAACAGCGATCCAGGTACTGTGCACAGTGCGCGTTTTTGTATGAATTTAATTAGACTTTTTGTTGTATGATTACAATTCCCCATTTTCGTTCCCCACATGCCGAGCGGTCGACCCCGAGATCGCGTATTCTTTAAATGCAAATATTTTCAAGGAAATTAAAATTATATAGTTTCAGAAATCAATGGTATTTTAAGTGAATTTTGTTTTCCTTTTCTTATTGGTCCTTAAGTATATACCAGAGTTCGCGTTCCGTCCGAACTCAACGGTTATAAATGGCGCCCAACGTGGGGCACAAAATTTTAAGTATTTCTTTTCTCGGTCGGTAAAATTTGGCGTCTATCGGAAAGATTTTAGTTGGTGTGAAAAATATTTTGTAACGAATTTTATTGTAAAGATTTCACGAAGTGGAGACCGAACACGTATCGTGTAGTGGTGCTATATTGAGCACATTTTTTTTTATCTCGTACGTTACCGAATGTTCCCTCATTTCCCTAAATCTAAATATTGAAATTTTAATTTCAAGAGTTTGTTAATATTTAAGGATGATATAAATATTGAAATTTATTTTATGAATTATTGAAAATGATATATATATATGTTGACATTTATTGTATGAATGATTGGAAATGATATATATATATATATTGAAATTTATTTGATGAATTATTGAATATAATGTACTATTCCATGAATTGATGAAAACTTGATGAAATATATTGCGTGATTGGTAACGTATTTTATTCCAGGTAGAGGGGATAAATCAGGAGGAAGTCCTTTTGGTTCTGAGTAATAAAAGGTGTTTAAATTAGCAGTTGGCGAGTAATTGAGTAGTGACTTATAGAGTATTTTATTTGTTTAAAATTTTTTTTTGTGGTAATTATATTTTTTTTTCTCTCCATTAGTAATAAATTTTTTTTTATTTTTATTTTTTTTTGTATTATATTTAATATATTTTTTTTATTTATTATTAATTTTTTTTTTTTGGTTTAGGTTCAATAAAATAAAATTTTTTTGTGTGTGTTGTTACTGTCTCTTACTGCTAATATAAATAACGACCTGTTGGGAAATTACCCTGGTATATATATATATATAAATTTTTTTGTTGTTGTCACCAAACATTTATTTGTTAATATGGGGGATCCCTATACCCTATATTTCGATAATTCATCCCAAAATGGAGAATCCCTAGGCAATACTAGTGTCAATGGTAACCCTTCACTCAGTAATAATATGTCAGTTAACCCTACTGTACCTACTACCACTAGTAGTAATACCACTACGACTAACTCTCCACCTATTAATAGGACAGTACCTAGTCCCACTCAACCTTTTACATCCACATCTGCAATATCTCGGAAAGCTACAGCTGAGCAATATGAAGCCATATTAATATTGGTCGAAAATATGACTGATATGAGAGAATTTATATCTGCCTGCGATAAGGCTGAGATCTCCATATCAGGTAGCTTAGAGATTATGCAGGATCCCTTGGCTAGACATATGGTCTTGGCACAATTTCCTGATTCGGATGTAGCATGGGATGAGGCGGTTGACGGGAGAGGGGATAGGCAACCATTTACTTTAAATGAAGCGATGAATGATCCAATATTGAGAGCGATCATTAGAGAACCATTAGGACACAGAGAAACTAGGCCCCCAGCAATCTCAGAATCTATAAGTGAGACCGGGGCAGGAACAATAGCTAGGGATTCATCTTTAATTTTTCCTTAGGACAGATCTAGGCTGTTTTATAATGACCGGTCGGGAAACTTGTAAGAGGGGAAGCAAGATCCCGATTGCCTCTCCGTAATAATAAGGCTAATGTAGTAAGACGGGAAGTTGGATGTGTATCGCTTCCCAATTCTGATTCCAGATATTTTATTTGGTTAGATTTAAACGGCACTCCGGTAAAAGCATTAGTAGATTCCGGCGCATCCCGTTCATACTTAGGGTTGAACCATGAGAAGATGCTATTACCTTTCTTGCGAGAGATAGAAGAGGACGTGAGGGTAGCTGACGGTAGTACTGTCCCCTTACGCGGAATAGTGTCGCTTAGAATTTGTGTAGATGACGATGTGAGAAGGATGGATATCCGAGTAGCACGTTAAGTTATTCACATGTGTTAGGTATTGATTTTTGAGATTATTTGGAATAACCGTTGATTATGAAAATGGAATATGGAACAGTCGGAATGGTCCTTATAGAAAGTTTGGTAACAGTTCGTTATCAGTAACTGCGCAGGCCGTGTCAGATTGTGTAGGTCTAGCAGAACCGTCCCGAAAACCAGGTAGACGTTTAGAGCCCCTCTTAAGTAATATTATTCCGCAGCGAGAGTCCCTGGTGTTAAGTAGAACGCATTTCACTCAACATGTTAACAATGTACAAGGGCATCCGCCAATAAGGCAAAAATCCAGAATGTTATCACCATTCATGTTGAAGATTGCCCAAACCGAGGTGGATAAAATGCTGAGTGCGGATGTCATTGAAAGATCGAAAAGCCCATGGATGAGTAATCCGGTAATTGTCCCCAAGGCAGGAGGAAAACGTAGATTCTGCATAGATTATCGAGATGTGAACAAAATCTGATTAAAAGATGCGTACCCTATACCAAACATGGAACGTATATTATCGGCAATGCGTCGTGCCCGTTGTGTATCGAAATTGGATCTAAGTCAAGCCTATTTTCAAGTACCTGTGGAACCGCAGAGTCGACCGATAACCGCTTTTGCTGTCCCCGGAAGAGGCTTATTCCAGTTTACGAAAATGCCTTTCGGACTTACTAACGCCCCCGCTACATTCCAAAGGTTGATGGATAGGTTAATTGATCCTGCTTGGGAATCGCACGTCTTTGCTTATTTGGATGATGTAATAATAATCGCTACAGAAACTTAGGAAGAACATTTTAGATTTTTGGAGATTGTAATACGTACCCTGGTAGCAGCAGGGCTAGATATTAATCGGGAAAATAGTGAATTTTTCTGCACGGAAGTTAAATACCTCGGGTATATAACAGGGAAAGACGGGCTGAAAGCGGACCAAGAGAAAATTTCTCCTATTTTGGACTATCCTCCGCCTAAGAATGTGAAACAATTACGTCGATTCCTGGGAATGGTGGGATGGTATTCCCGTTTTCTACCAGAACTGTCACAAGATCGAGTTCCATTGACTCAACTGCTTACGAAAAATGCACTTTGGCAGTGGGGAGTTGAGCAACAGCAGACTTTCGATACCCTGCGATATTCATTGACTCGTACTCCTGTTCTGGTACGCCCTGATTTTGATTTACCATTTACCGTCCAGACCGACGCTAGCGACGTGGCGATTGGTGCTGTGTTGACGCAGAAAATCGACGGATTTGAACACCCCATAGTGTACGCTAGTAGAGTATTAACCGCACCCGAGAGGAAATATACTGTAACGAAACGTGAATGTCTAGCGGTCATATGGGCTGTAAAGAAATTTCGGCCCTACATCGAGGGAACTTCGTTTAGTGTAATTACGGATCATAGTAGCTTGCAATGGTTACGAAATTTGAAAGATCGTACGGGTAGATTAGCTCGGTGGGCATTAGCTTTGCAAGCATATAAAATGGAAATTTTCCATAGGAAAGGAACCCTTCATGTAGTGCCGGATGCATTGTCGAGAATGTACGAGTCCGTTGATGAAGCGCTGTGTGCATTAGGTGATTCAGTAGATCCATGGTATACGAATAAGATGAGTAATATCAGAGAATTCCCTTGTAAATACCCCAATTGGAAAATTGTTGAGGATAAGATTTATTACCATCGTCCTCATCCAGTAATAGAACCGGCTGTGGAAGATTTGGACGAAAGGAAATTAGTTTTGCCCTCAGAAGCCCGAGGTATAGCCATCCAAGATGCCCATGATAATCCCCAATCTGGACACTTAGAGGTGGACAAAACTTACCAAAGATTAATCCAGGATTTCTTCTGGCCTGGCATTTTCCAAGATGTGGCCAAATATGTGGCCCGGTGCGCAGAATGCCAGCGCCAAAAGGTATCACAACGACCTCCAGTCGGCTTAATGAGAGAGCGAACGACTGAATACCCATGGAGTACCATAGCTGCGGATGTAATGGGTCCTTTTCCCCCCAGTAAACGATAAAATCAATATACAGGGTCATCGAAAAGTATCGGACCCCCCTAATATCTTCAGTTAGAATGCACTTAGGAGAAAATGTCCAATAGCAAAGTTGTATGGTTTCAACCGGGGAGCAAGATGATGACCTTGACTTTGACCTTGATCATGTCCTTCAAGGTCATTTCAAGGTCAATCTTATTTTTTTAAATAGAACCCCCTACATTTTATTGCATATTCTTATAGCTTATCTCGAGAGCTTTCCAAAACACTATAATAAAATATTTTTTTATTAAGTACTTTTTGAGTTAAAAAGGTTTGAAGTTAACAATTTGTTAAGTGGTGTGCGAGTCCGACCAGTTAAGGCAAGAGTGGTGTGCGAGTCCGACCAATTAATTGGGTCTCATTATTCCGCGCACAAAAGTATTAAGGTTATGATTACTGAAAACTAAATAATATTTTACAAGATATTCTACATTTTGTGTCAAAAAATTGTTAACTTCAAACCTTTATAACTCAAAAAGTACTTAATAAAAAATATCTTATTATAGTGTTTTGGAAAGCTCTCGAGATAAGCTATAAGAATATGCAATAAAATGTAGGGGGTTCTATTTAAAAAAATAAGATTGACCTTGAAATGACCTTGAAGGACATGGTCAAGGTCAAAGTCAAGGTCATCATCTTACTCCCCGCTTGAAACCATACAACTTTGCTATTGGACATTTTCTCCTAAGTGCATTCTAACTGAAGATATTAGGGGGGTCCGATACTTTTCGATGACTCTGTATAGTTGTATTCCAGGACCTCTTTACTAAGTTTGTAGAGGCAAAGGCCTTAAGAGTAGCTAATGGGAAAACCATATCAGATGCTTTAATCCTTAATAGATGGGGTTGTCCGCAATATTTTGTACCTGATAACGGAAAAGAGTTTGAGAATAATTATTTGGACAAACATTTAAGAGAACTAGGTATTTTAAAAGTCCCTATTCCTCCGTATCACCCCCAGGCTAATCTGGTGGAACGGGCCAACCGTACGATGAAAACAATGATTTCCTCCTTTGTGGGATTGGACCATCGTGACTGGGACATTCATTTAAATGAATTTTGTTTTGCGATGAATACCTCAACCCACTCGTCTACACAAATGACCCCAGCATTTTTAAATTTTGGTCGTAATCCCGCCCTGCGCGTAGTATCCGCAATCAGGATTGCATTATCCCGAATCCAAATGACCTTAATGCATGGAGAGCCGCATGAAGCGATTACCATTAATCCTTGATTGGGTGAGGAAGAACTTGGGACAAGCAGCTCGCAGACAAGCCCAATACTATAATCGAAATAGAGCAGATGTGCGTTTTAAGGTGAACGATTTAGTAATGAGAGGAACTCGAGTGTTATCATCGGGAGCACAATACTTTGCGGCCAAGCTTGCTCCAAAGTTTACAGGTCCCTATAGAATAGTAAAGGTATTGTCACCGGTAGTGTATGAAATTGAGGACAATGCCAGTAGAAGGAATCCTAAAGTTCATATTAAGGATCTCAAGTTGTATATAGCCCCAGAGTTGCCTAACCTGGATACTAGTATGCCAGAAAAATCCCTTCCTGAAGTTACTAGTAAGTACCAGATCCATATGAAAATAGACCCGGTCCGTCAGGAGTTGGTAATGGAATCCAATCAGGCCTTCCCACTACTCGAAGACGATCAGGGCGGCCTAAAAAGGTCGTAGTTGATACGGGTATACATCCCCTACCAAATCCTAATGAAACCGAACACCGTAGGTACAGCTTGCGTTCGCGCAAACACCGTAATGATATAAGATAAAATAAATGTATAATAGTGATATATTAGGTATCATGGTGAATATGGTTGTATGTATCATGTCTCATGTTGAAGGTAACGATGCCCTTGGGACGCAGCAGGCGAATAGGACCCGACAATCGATGGTCCGCAGATCGACCGGAGTACAGAGCTCCTTATTGGAAAGGAGAGCTCCATCGTCCCCGGGTGGAAAGATTGGCCACCGAACCAATTTTTGTCCCTTGGACCTATCCCGAACTGGAGGTGGATCCTACATCCCCATTTGATTTTCCCCCGCCTAGGAAATCCCAATGTCCCTTGCCTCCTACATATATCCCGGAGGCCTTCCCTCCTATTCTGCAACCTGTAGAGAAGACAGCAGTACGAAGTAGCGTAATTGACGTGGAAGAGGAAGAATGGGATACCTCTCCTCCTTCATACCCCCCTCCAGCGATCCCACCGCGACAGAAAAAGGGATACTCTAAGGTGTCTATTTCGCCTACGCGAGGTTCGGACACCGCAGATATTTTTCACCCATCCGACGTTGAACTGCGGCATCTAGGACACCCGTCTGGACCGTTAGTTGGTCCTAAGGGTCCCCCTGGATTGCCTCCACGTAAGATGGAAGAATGCGCGAATGCGGAAAATTGCGCGAAACCCGGATCGCTGCCGGGTCGGATGATGGAGGATTGGACCCCCTTGCCCATGTTGACAAAGGAGGCGGAGACTCCAAACGATCGTCCCCGTGGTCGTTCTCACGGTCGTCCCCGTGATCGTGTTCCGGATTGCTCCGAAAGGCCGAGAGAGGCAAGCCTCATGACGGGACGTAGTCGAGGAAGAGCGATTCGTCGGCCGCAGGATCAAACTCTGGGACGCCCTGGCATCAAATCAGCCACTGACCCCTACCCCACATCGTGGAAACGGTTGTTCCCATACTAGTGAGGGCGGTCGTCCCTGGGATCGCTCCACTAGTCAAGTCAATTGTAATTTGAGGGAGCAACAGAGAGATCGGGAATCAAAGATGGGCGGACAGGCTGTTGATGGCTGCCGAGGTCGGAAAGGAAAACCCCGGAATGAGCGGTCTCGAAGTCGTCATCGGCGGGCACCATCGGCTACACCGGTCCCTTCTTTGATGTCCCTTAATATCCCTGCACCTGTATCGGTGACTCAGAGACCGGTAACAGCCCCAAGCACCCCGAAAATTCCAATCGTAGTGGACAAAAGCCAATGGAAGTGTCGACGGTGTAAGCAGCCCGGACATTTAGTCAAAGGTTGCTTGCAGCGTCAAACCCGACATTGAACCCTGTCCTGATCTAATCTTGGTCGTAGCCGTTTTCTCTGGAATTCCCCCTTGCTGTTTTGTATGATACTGGATCAATGTTAGACTTCCCATATTATTTTTTTTTATTTTATTTGGTCCCTTCTATTTAGTTACACTTACACAAATAAAAAAGTCTAAATCATGGAATAGTAGTTAAGTAAGAAAGTAATCCTTCAATCCTTAGTCTTAATCCTAGTACCTTTATGCTCCTATATGTAACTTATTGGTCGGTAGTCGTCGTGAGGAAACCCTATCGTGAAATCAACAGGAACTGAAACTGTAAGTAAGAATGATGTATGTATTAAGTTTGTAGTATGACACTGCGACAATTTTATTATTATGAAAAATGTACTTTTGTCAGGTCCGGGGGAGTTTGTAACACGAAGTTACAACATCAACACACTATACTCACATGTCGACATTGGTGTCTCGTCTTATTAAAATTGCACCAAGCATTATTTATATCTGTAAAAATAATTGCGATTAATATTGTAATATTATTATAATTAGTAAATAAGGATTTGTATTACGTTTATTGCGAAGCCTGGAGTTGATGTCCCTAAGTCCTCCCATGGCTAGTGGTCATGTCCGGGCCCCGTCTGGATCCTGGCGTGAACCTGGAACGCAAACAAAGAGGAATACACAAAGAAAATAGTTCTTATTAAAAGTATTTACAAAACCAATACTCACCGTAAGTGATCCGAATGACAGCCATCAAGAGGTCGTTTCCCAGGAGGTTCCACTGGTCGCGTTCCGTGTTTGTGTTCACGTGAACCCGACGTAGACACGATATCGCGCATTCGGCATTTCAAACTAAAACTCGTGAAAATCACACAATCGCGATACATACATTTGACGATGACATGTCAACATCGTCGCCATATTTGATACTGACTCGTGCGCATCTCTTACGCGCAGCATTCCGCCGTTCCGGCTCGTCAGTAGCGGTATTGCCTCTCTCCATGCGTATCATGCATCCCTGTCCCACGACTTGTGTATAGCATCGCCGACCCTTGTCGCACGCATGGAAACTCTGCGATGATAGTCGCTCGCGCACGCGCAATGTGGAGAGAGGAAGGTTAATTATAACCGGGAGCGAACCTGATTGGTAGTCCCTTAGAGGTACCATGTAGCTCCTTCCCCCCCCCCCCCCCCCCCGAATACGAACGGAGCAATGAACGTCGACCATCCAGTGCTACCAACCTTGGGAATGTTCTGTTACCGTCCCTAGGCTGTCATAAAGTTTACTTTTTTTATTAATGTTGGTAATTGTTCCCCCCATGTTTTTTTTTTTTGCCATTTACATATGTTTCCCGGTTCACGCAAGGTGGCGCAGAGCTACCGGACATGACCAAAACTCAAAGAAGAAGCTGCCATTTTTGGACATTCTTCCCTTGGACAACGACTGTAGCGTGCGAGCGAACTTAAGTTTTTCTTTTTGAATATTGTTAAGAGGCCATCGGGTGTTACCCCCAAAATTAAGAACATTTTTGAACAGCGATCCAGGTACTGTGCACAGTGCGCGTTTTTGTACGAATTTAATTAGACTTTTTGTTGTATGATTACAATTCCCCGTTTTCGTTCCCCACATGTCGAGCGGTCGACCCCGAGATCGCGTATTCTTTAAATGCAAATATTTTCAAGGAAATTAAAATTATATAGTTTCAGAAATCAATGGTATTTTAAGTGAATTTTGTTTTCCTTTTCTTATTGGTCCTTAAGTATATACCAGAGTTCGTGTTCCGTCCCAACTCAATGGTTATAGGTGATAATCGATACGCGTGTCAGCCATTAATATTTTGGCTTTCAATTTTGAAAAAGCCCAGTAGATATCCCATTTAGAACCGTATTTTATTTGGCTTTATGATCGGTTAAAAATGTTCGGAGGTGGACTTGCTATTTAATAAAGAGGTAGAAAATATCTTGTTTTCTGTCATTCTGTGGCATCGACGGTGTTGGAAGACTTACAACGTGCGCGAAATAAGCCAAAACTAAATTTATTACCTATCATAGAAAGCTACGAGGAACCGTATGCATATTTCCTCGGGGTAAGAGTAACTTTCGGGTACTCTGGGGCCCATGCTTTAGAAGGGGCGGCCATTTTGGACGGGACAAAACGTATGCGTTAGGGCAGGGCGTAGTGTGATCACTTTTTTTTGAAGTTATACACTCTAATTCAGAAAAGACGGATTGCATGACCTTAACGCATCCATTTGCTCATTACGGGTAGCACGTTGCGAGTTTTACGCCCGTTGGGACGTAGTCTTTATGGGCTTGACATGAACCGTGCCAGGGACTTCATCATTACTGTCCTTGTTTTGACGTACATACACAAAACCTAACATGTTAATAAATTAATTTTGAACTATAATTTACATAAACATAACACAAGGTTCTTTGTGTGTTTTATTCTTCTCATTTCAGATGTTATACACACTTACACTCGTCATTGAGATCGATACAACGCTTTGTGCATATTCCATATAAAAGTTAACTTGGTGTTTTTTCTTAAAGTATTTATATGTACTACACAACATTTGGAGCAAAAAAAAATAATTTTGTGGTGTTATGTTTTTATTTTGCAAAATGCTCAGCGTTCAAGTTTACATTACTTTCTCATACTGATTTTGAAGTTATTTTGAAATTACTTAACATTAAAACTACATGAAAGTGGTAATTAAAAATCAAATAATTATATGTAATGATTGTTTCGTCATCAGTAACTGTAAACATTATTTCTAGATTTACATACATGGAGAGGCATGTCATTTTATTTGTACATGTGATGAATTTGTCTTCGGCAATGTAAAAGTACTAAAAAGTACAGAAGTATGCAACGAATGGCTTCATTACATGTAAATCTTTTAGACGAATCCTTCCAACCTCTTCAAACATCGTATCGCAGCCTCAAGCGAGTTTCCGTCGATGGCCGCAGTTGAGGAATTCTGGGGGAACATCTACGAGAGAACATCTAGGCTTAATGCAAACACTCCAGGTATTGAAATCTTCACCGAGTTGTGCGACGAAGTCACACAACAAAGTGAAGATTGCCCACCCGTCAGTGCATTAGAGGTGAAAAATGCCATCACAGGAGCGAGGAATTTCTCCTCGCTGGGCTGGGATGGAATTAACAACTATTGGTGGAAGAAGTTCACTTCTGTCCATCAACACCTAGCCCGAATATTCACCTCTTATATAAATGGAGACCAACCCATTCCGCACTGGCTTGTGGAGGGCCGAACGGCACTGATCCCAAAATCGGAAGTCTCACTATGGCCTCTATCCGTTGCTCTCCGGAAATCTCAAGGGTACATGTGTGGACCGCCTGGTGAACGTGTACATTAGATCACCCATCTTTTCTATATGGACAATCTTAAATTATACGCATCAGGCGAGGATCAATTACATCGATCTCTAAACTTCGACAAGGAAATTTCGTCACGAGGCGCGTTCGCGACCACATTCACGTGTTCAGAAATCCTTTTGACGAGTCAACACAGAATTAAGCGCGACTTGGCTTATTCCCGACACGCAGATTTCGCGTATTTTAACAATATAAATGGCTCAACGGCTTTCGTTTTTTTTTGCATATCTTTCGCACGCGAATGCCCAGCTTGGCAACGTGCTCTCTCTCTCTCTCTGTTTTTTTCCGTGCGACCCGACCGTCCTGTAGCTGTTCGCCGAATGCTGCGAAATTCCACCATGCGCTCATTGCGGAAACTTGATTCTGACAGTACACACTGCTGCCAACCTCAATACATAAAACCTAACCTAATCAGTCTTTCCACAAGGATGCTACAGTACAAAATAGATTTCACCCATCTAGCCTACATGTCAAGTTATCCAAAAACATGTAACTATAAAAACTATTTATGATCCATTATTGAAAGTGTCGTGTTCGATTTACCTACAAGATGCCGAATATAGTAAAGTTCAGACAAAGGTATCGCTGATGTTCGATTACGTATAACTCCTTCATATTATATTTCACGAAGTGACTTATAGATGCGTGCCGTCAGGACACAGAAATTGATTGCATGACACGATATTTGTATAATTACGAAAAAACCGTCTAAAATTATGCAGTTAAGTACAATCTGTAATTTGCTAAATTGCACCACCCACAGACAAATAGAAACACACCTGTTCTGTCCACTCCGCTGTTGAAAAACTTGAAACAATATAAAATTGTTCATTCGTTGCTGTCAAGGTCCATTAAAAATTATCTCAAAACATAGTACTCAAAATAAATCTATATTTATCAGTTTAGTCATAGCTCAAAGTTTGAAATGAAAAAACAAACAGAAATAATTATAAAAAAAGTATTGCGAAAAATCTTTGTATACATACAACAAAAATAGAACAAAACATGATGAAAAATGAATCACCAAATCCATTACATGATTGTTCATTATTGTGGAGAAAAAATTGATAAATAGTGTAATATATAGTATATATAAATATAATCATAAGTAGACATAATTATCTTTTACTTATTTCCACCTCTGTTTGTTTATTCATCGCTAAACTTGTGAATAAAAGACCATCAATTTTTGTCTCAGCCTTTTTCAAATTTGAAATGGCCGCGGCTTAGCCACGACTATAAATTCGAGCCTTACTCATCGGGAGTTCTCTTTGTGTTGTTTCCGAACCGTCGATGCTTGGTATTTCAAATTCCCTGTTAACTCGATGGAAAGTCATTCAGAAACTGCAAGATAAATTCTGGGAAAAGAGGCATCTTGATTATCTCGCTACTATGCAAAAACGTGATAAATGGCGAGTCAAGCAACTCAACCTCCAAGTAAGAGATATTGTTATAATTCGGCAAGAACATTGCCTGTACGTGACTAATGTAACACCTGCTAAAAAATTAATTTGTAAACCAAATAGTAGCGAATAAAAATAAAACTCACTTTATTCAGTGAATTCCTTCACTATATCGTTTAAGGGTGTTCTTCCAAAAAGTCGCAAGTAAGATTTGACTGTAGCGACGCCTACAACTTTTACGTGCACTGATTGGAATGACATCTGCCGACGGTATTCCGAAGTTCGACTTTCATTCTCTTTTCAGTATCGTATTAAAATTTTTCTCGAGGGATTCTTAGCGGGGTACCAAAATTTTGTTTGCATGTGTGCGTATACACATGTATAGGAGCGACGATATTCATACATGTTAATCAGGGAAGGAAGGCCGAAGTTGGCCGAGATCGCCAAGAGCATCCCGAAAATCGGTACTACAGCATATATACATACATATGCATTTACAGCGATCGTCCAAAAGTTTTGAGATCGAAGCTCATTTTCTGTCTTGCAATAGAATTTCTTCCGGTAGCAATACAACGGATTTGGACGAGGTAACTCGGACGTCTTCTTCGGAAAATCGTTTCTATGAAGTTATCGCATAGAATAGATGGCAAACACTTTTTTGCAGATATGTAACATTAGTTTACATCCGAAATGTATATGTTCAAAGTCACATTTTTTTTCTTGTAGATTTTAATCCTGAAAACTCGACAGTCTCGTTGAAAATGTTTTATATTTATGTTTTTAAAATATTAATTTTAATATTTTGTTGTATAGGAAAATGTTTTACACAGATTCAATTTATTTTTCCGTCGTTTTTCTCATTGAAGGAGTACCACCAGTTTTATTTTTACCTCTTTATATTTTAATTTTCAGCTAAGGTTTTATTTCTTTTCTTCATCATTTTCTACCTAAACATACTACCTAAAAACATACAGAGTGGTACAAATGTCCAAATTGTAATTTTGTATCAGTTCATAATTTTCTATTCTTTAACTAAATATAAAAAAGCGGTAAAAAAGGTAAAAAAGTCGAAAAAATCGTAAACACGTAAATGAATGCAATAAAGATACTTACATGCAAGGGCGGTTCTTGTTTTGCGAAGTTTCAAATTTCTTACGCCCCCGCCCCCGGAATTTCTTCAATTGTGTGAAAAAATGAACTGGTGAAAATTTTAGACCGATCGGTTAAAATTGAGAGGTCGCTCAAGAGCCTTCAATCTTAACATTGTTTTCCCATAAGAGAAACAGTTTTTTCAGTACTTTACGTAGCATTTTTACTGCATTCGTTCTGAATATCTACAAATTTCGGTATCTTTTCTTGGATGTTTTCCGAAGGTAATGGCCCTAATCCGATCAAAATATATTAATTTTCGGTCGATTTATTACGTTTTGAATATTGATAATTTTTCGCAAAAAAAATGGTAAAAGCCTAAAAATCGCAATTAAATAGCTATAACTTTGTCCGAATGCATTCTAAAATTCAGTTTTTCGTGTACATAACTAAAATTTTATAAAAAGATGAAAATAGTAAAACTCAAAATCATATCTCTCTAGAACCCATCCGAAAACTTTACCAAATCCGTTGATGGAATCGAAAATCTGGAAAATTATGGAATGTTTCAAGCATTGTTGATGTGCATTAGAGTATAGTACACCCACGTTCAGAATATCTGTCCAAGTAATTTACGTCTACTTGAGAAAATAGCAACAGTGCGTCAGTGATTTACTGAATGCACTACAAACTATACCCCCTAGCGATACGATGCGAGACACATATAGTATATGTGATATGGACTGATATGTATAATATGGATAGGGTATACAGGCTTTCAACTGTTTGATTTCTGAGACAGGAAGGAAAATAGTAAGCCTAATCTCGGGGGTACTCGCGCTATTACTATTTTCCTTCCTACCGGTCTCTCTCTCCCTCCCTCATGATTACGCTGACTTGACCTGGGACAATAACAATGCTCCAATTCATCCCAGGGGACGATTGCCGCCAACCCTATTATCGTCGACTTGCTTATCAGGTTAGTCCTGAATTAAATATATTATCCAGGCACTTTTTATAAGCATAAGCGGGCGAGACAGCCCTTAACCCTAATCTTAAAAAATTGAAATAAAAAAACAATAAAAATACTACATAAAGTAGTGAAAAAGCAATAAAATTAAAAAAAAAAAGAACAAAACGGTAATGGATATACGCATATAACTATGCAAATATATCCACATTTGATTCATGTTTGATATAGGAATGTAGTGATTCGGAGTTATGTTTTTGTTTAAGAACCTGACAGACCAGCACATCTGGCCGCTTCAGCGTTGAATATCTGAAGGAACCATCTGAGCATTTGGCATTCAGGAATTGTGCCAGAAGACGGCTTCACCAGGTTACAGTCAGGTTAGTTCTTCATTTAGTTATTTCAATATATGTTTAAAAAGAATGTGATTGTGTGGGACCCGAGGGAAGTAACTTTGAATCTTTTTAACGTACGAAGAAGAACCGAGGAAAGTAAATTCGAAATTTTTGAACATTGTGAACAATGTGAATATGTACATTTACAATAATCCACTCCTATTTAATTTCGAAATTAAACAATTATATTACCATGTCGTATAAAAAAAAAATTATTCCAGGAGGGGGTATGTCGGTATGTCTACCCCAACCGGACACATTAAATTTTTGTCTGCATCGAAAAGGACCTGCAACAATATAGAACAGTTTTCATAGTTTCATCTGTAATGCGCCTTATAAATGTAGTAACTAATGAATTTGAATTTCTTACCATGCCAGGTTTGAATGTTGGGAGTTGTCGCATGACTCCCGTCCAGGTTTTATAAAATTTCCTCTCCATCGGACACATTTCACTCGGAAAGTCATATTTTTTCTCGAACATTTTATATTTTCTGAAGACGTTCTCCCACAATTTCAGGAACATTGAGGCTGTAAAATTTGAAAAATTAAATTAATATTTAATAATTATAAAAGTGGGCGTGATAATTAATGACAGTGAAAATGAGAGTGTGTGGGTTACCTGATACGTTTTCGTCTTCGTATACCGTGCAGTACAGCTTTGCCCAACGTTCAAAAACTGCACTCCTCTCCTGTTCAAATTTTTGTTGTGAGTACATTTCGTACCACTCTTCTCGCACTCGCTCGCTGTGCAGCATTTTGTCGCGAAGAAATTGAAGCTTGTACATTTTACTTTATTTTAATTTAAAGACGACAAATGTTTTGTTCTCTGCGCAATTATGTTGAAGAAGGAAGTGATTCACTTGTTTCCGGAATCAGGATAATAGCTTCCAATGGACTTCTTAAAACAATTGAAATCTCAATTTCTATCATGGAACTAAATACGAATTGCTGTTGCGTAGACTAATTCAAATTAATTAATCAAATTAATTTTGAAATAATTAATAACGGACAATAAAATTTATTACTTCCTTTTGAATTGTAGGTAATTCTTGTGTATGAAGCTGAAAGTTTTTAACAGATACGTACTAATGTCATTTCGATTTTCGAATTTTTGCGCTTTAATTTTGTGCAGTAAAGACGCCGCCAACAGGTTAAGGGGAGGGTAAACCCACAACATCAGCTCTATGAAATACACCTTTAAAAAATTATTTCTTTAGTAATTTTTGACGTTAAATTCAGTGGTGCTAAAATAAAAAGTGTAAAAAATTTGTTTCACCTATAAAAAAAAAATATTTTTTCGAAAAAAATGGAATTTTTTAATATTCATGCGTAATTATTTAGAAAATGTGTTTTTATGTTCACTCTAATTGTTTGAATTTGTACATTAATTTAGAAAAATGTAGAACCATTTATTCGAAAAAATAAATTTTTTTTCGCGCTAAAATGTAGGGGTCGGAAAAATTATTTCTAGAGTAATTTTTAACGCGGAATTCAGAATAAAAAATGTAAAAATTTTTTTTGACACTTAAAATAATTATTTGTTTCCATAACAAATTTTTTTTGTCGAAAAAAATGGAATTTTTAAAAATTCACGCGTAATTATTTAGAAAATGAGTTTTTAAGTTCACCCTAATTTTTTTGAATTTTTCAATTAATGTAGAAATTAGTAAAACAATCATATGCAATAAGAAAAGCCGCGAATTTTAAAACGGGTTAAAGTTATTGTGAAGAAGAAGATAACATAATGGGACCCTTAACTTTATTACATATTGTTATTAATATTGAAAATAGAAATCTGAATAATTATTGAATTCGATAAAATATTTGTTAGTTGTAGATTTTGAAAAAGTAATTTTTTAAAACGGTTATTTTTCGATTTATCTTATTAAGGAATGTAGGAAGAAACTTTGATAGGAATAAAATTTCACATGGAAATTCAATTTCAAATGGCTAATTTTAATATTTGAAAACATCATATTTTTGTTGAATCATTCATAATTGGCGAGCTCATAACCTACAATAGCGGCTGATGGTATTAGCACTAATTGTAAATTCCAAGATGTATGAAATTTTTTCTCAAACGCCCTGTACGGTACGTCGTAATCATTTAGATTCCCAAACGCTGGGCTGATTTGAAAAAACATTTTTTTTTAAGAAAATTTTTATTCTATAGGTAATCGAAAGGTCCCAGAATCGTACCCTGGTGCCTACCGGATGTTCTTCCAAGTCCCCGTTATCTTTTCTGAATTTTTCACGCGTTTTCGACTTCTTCATATTTTTCATACAATTTCCCTCATAACATTACATTTTTTAAATTTTCCTTAAGAAATGTTTTTTCAAATTTGCCCAGCGTTTTAAATTTTAGTGACGACGAAAATATTAATAATTTAAAAAATATGCTTTTCACTTTTTTGTCAATCCCGAAGGCAATTCAAATACGAAAATTATTTATCGAAGGAAAATTTACTATATTTTCTTAGTGATAATGAGGGTAGTAATAATTTTAAAGTTACGCTTGTTCATCTTAATGAAGTTTGCAGTGTCTTTATTCTTGTCTATATTGGATGTGAAACTCATATCAGTAGTTCCATTTTCAACACCATAGGTCCAAGAGCATACTTACCAGGGCGAATAGATTATATTGCGTTCTAGAATTAAAAAAGCATCGACTTCGAATTTGATTCGAATGTTATTCTTTCAACAAAAAATCTTTTTCAAATTAGAAATGGCTGATCCAATATGGCTGATTAACAATTTTTAATTTAATTGCAAGTAGAATAAACTCTAACATGTGAGGTTATCGAGGTCGCTGATTACGAATCCGAAGTCAGAATTTTGAAATTCCAAATAAGGCGAATAAAATCTTCACATTTTTTTTTTTTTTTTTTTATCCTCTACCTTCCACCTCGATCGAGGTGTCCCAAAAGCTCCCAGGGAGCTTGTCCGGGTACAGGTGAGTATCCTTGCGAGAGCTGCAAGTCGTCTTAGATGGCGCCATACTCACATTTGTCGAGAATGTAGGAAACTGCAGAAACCTACATTAAGTACAGCATCGGCCATGGCTCGATTTCCGCCTGAAGACAATACCTCGAAAATGCTAAACAGACAACGTGGTTCGTCTTACACATAGCGAACTGCTTCCTGTAAACAATTTCGAAAAATTGCCCAGCCGGGGATCGAACTCACGACCTACGACTTCGTAGTCCAGTACGTTACCGCCTGAGCTACGAAACTTTATATATTTTAATTGAAATTTTTATTGATTATTAACAACAAATATCTTTATTTTACAGGAAAATCTTGCTAAGCTTCAAGCGCTGAATGTTGCAGGACACTCCCACCACGACATTGCTGATCGGTTAACCTGTTCGACAAGAACCGTTCGCCAGTGGCTCTCACGCGAGTGGGCCCCGAGGGAAGTAAATTTAACTTTTTTGATCCTACGAGGAAGAGCCGAGGGAAGTAAATTCGCCTTGTTTGAACATGCGTGTGGGACCCGAGGGAAGTAAATTTAACTTATTTGATACTACGAGGAAGAGCCGAGAGAAGTAAATTCGCCTTTTTTGTACATGCGAGTGGGACCCGAGGGAAGTAAATTTAACATTTTTGATCCTACGAGGAAGAGCCAAGGGAAGTAAATTAGCCTTTTTTGAACATGCGTGTGGGACCCGAAGGAAGTAAATTTAACTTTTTTGATCCTACGAGGAAGAGCCGAGGGAAGTAAATTCGACTTTTTTGAACATGCGAGTGGGACCCGAGGGAAGTAACTTTGAATCTTTTCAACATACGAAGAAGAACCGAGAAAAGTATATTCGACATTTTTGAACATGCGAGGGAAAACCGAGGAAAGGCGCTGTTGCCATTTTCTCAAGTAGACGTAAATTACTTGGACAGATATTCTGAACGTGGGTGTACTATTTGATACAAGTGGGTAACATTTTTTTCTACGAATGTGCAGATTGCCGGCCGAACCGAAGGCGAACAATATCTTCAGTTGTATGTTTGCGTAATTCACAGGTTACGCACACTGTAACAAAAATGAAATTTTATTATGTTTGAAAATATGCAATTGTTTATTGAGTTACCATTATATTCCGCTCTCTGCCGAACCCGGAGTCTCGAATCGAGGACGTGGCAGTTATCGACTTCATTTTTTTTCCATTTTATGATTATTTCCTTTTTTTTTCATTTTTGGACTACTTAATTTTTTTGTAATTTTTTTTTTATTCTTTTTTTATTGTTGGTTTTTTGTTAAAGTTTTTTTATTAATTTTGGGTAACTGTTTACGATATTCGGAAACAACTTGTAACAGATATTGCAGTTGTTCTTCATCTTTTGTTAATCTTCCAAAATATTCCTGAATCAGCGCTACGCCTTGTTCCACATGATCGTTTACTACCTTCAAAGATGTTAACTTCTTTTTAGCTTCTTGAAACTCTGCATGTTCCTCCCCTTGGGATTCAGGTAATGAAAGGAAGCCATGAGGTAAGCCTAGTTTTATAAATAATGACATACTGTTTTTTGTGGTAAAATCTACAAAACTTGTATCTTTAATATTTTCTAGTTCTACACTAGCGCGCTTCAGAGGTTCATCTTCCCCTTCCTGATTAAACATAGCTTCCACCATGCCATTTTTTTTATTTCGGTACTGACATTATTATCAAATATTGCAAGCCCCATCAACTCCACAGATAAATACCAGAGGTGTTTAGACATTTTTTGAGATGTTACTTTGGAAATTGCTAGAGTTTTTGCTTTATATGCTACAAGAGACTGAAGAAGTTTCAAGTCATCGTGAAGAGCTCTTGTAGCAATCGGTGCATTTATCCAAGCTCTCACATTAAGTGTTGCAAAAAAATGCGGAGGCCTTTTTCTTCACTTTGTTTTAAGGTGAATTGTGTACGAAACATCCACACCTTAAAGGAGTAAATAATTTTAGACATCCACCGAGCTTGATGCATTGGTCCTGGTGCTGAGAAATGTACACCACGAACTGGTGGCGCGCCAAGAAATACCAAGGTGAGTTCAATCAATTCGCGATAATCATCACGAGGTTGTTTTTCCATTAAAACAGCATTTAAAAAATTCACTGTTTCTTCTTTGGTTTCAGCAATTGCTTCAAACGTAACCTGATCTGTGGAAGCATCATTATATTGCAGCTGATTTAATGTATTCCACTGTTTTTGGAATCGTTTAAAGAGAAGGATCTCTGGAGACGAGGAAGGGCCCATGATCTCCGAGAATGCTGCACCAGCTATCAATTCCAGAATATAATGTCGACAGGCAAGGTGAAGTAAATCACGTTCGAGTAGCTATTCAAGAATGATACAGGCGCCAGCCTTTCGGCCAGTATTAGAACTTGTTGTATCGAAGCACATCCGTTGCACTTTTTCATGAATACTCCATTTATTTAAAATTTCGAAGACTGCTTCAGCCTGCGCTTTTCCAGTGCCAGACTCAATTTTAGGTACAGCCAGCAGTTGTGAGTCTCCATCTAAACCAGATACCAGTATTGGTAGTCGATCAACGTTATCTTGAGTAGTGAGGTCTTGCAGAATCTTCCCATCCCAATGAACAATTAAGGCAACATCAGGTTTAAAGTTTAACTGTATATTGGTAGCAACGCTTTTTCTATACCTCTGACGTTCTCGACGAGTGGTGCTTTCATTTAAAGAAAAATGATTAATGTCACGACCAAGGGCTTTGGCAGTTTCTCCAAGAATCATGAATGCTGTTTGATTGGAAGTCTTCGTTCGATCTAATGTAGCCAGTAGAGATGGAGTCAAAATTTTTATTCGACCACGTGCAGGAACAGAAGGACCGGGAGTAGGGCTCCAAGTAGAATGACATATTACTGAACTTGAAGTAAGAGAACTGCTATTAACCTCACTGACTTCCATACAAGACTCTTCTTCTAAACTATCATTGGTTCCATTTATTTCCCGTCTTTTCTTTATAAGGGTATGTTCATCATTTCTCATTTTTCTTTTAAGAACTTTCCGTTTGGTGGCAGATGACAGTGAACCTTGGCGTCTTGTTTCCCGTTGTGCTAACAAGAACGCTTTCACTTCATCAACTTTTATAATATTTAATGCATTGTCGTCAGCAATATCAAATAATTCGCGCAAATATTCACGAAATTTATTTTCATTTTCCATTTGGGTTTTACTACGCCGTAATTCTTTTTCAACGCAAGCCAACGATTAAACAGTGCCTCTAATTTCATCACTGATTTTACTTGTCGATGTACTGGAATGCCAATCTTATTCCATATTAATTCGATTTTTTCGCTACATTTTTTCGACGCATCGCGTACAAACTCTTTATTAATTCTATGGAGAAAGAGAAAGTATCCTAGGACTTGTTTATTAGATGGGAGCTTTGATCCATCAATATTAATGTCATCTTCGTATTTTTCCAACAAATACGCTTTCTCCCGACTTCTAAGATTCATTTTATAAAACAATGTGGGAAATTAAAGTAATGTGAAATTAAACGAAATGTGAAATTAAACGAAATCTGAAATTAAACGAAATCTGAAATTAAACGAAATGTGAAATTAAACGAAGTGTAAAATTAAATATTAGATTTATGAGGACCTTGGGCAAGTGTTTCAGGTAATAATAAGTATAATGCAATCATGCTGAAAAGATCCCTTGGCTCTTCACATATATCAAATAGAAATCCGTTTCTTTAGCGAGGGGAAAATTCAGCCGCGAGAGCCGCGTTCGCTCCTAGCGTCTCGGCAATAAACTACCGTTTATCGTTCCGTTCCATCGTTCAAGTGTGTGACTACTGGGCATTTAAAATCGACGGAACCAAAAATCTGGACATCTAGTATGTATTTTATTTTCAGGTGGATTATATTTTGATGACCCAAAAATGATAAAATTTACCATCCCTCATTCTTCAAAACGCCCGAATATCCAATGTCCATATAACCAGATATCAAACATGGAGGAATTAAAATACCGATACATAGATGAAAAAATGTCATTATAAGTCACTAGTTAGGTTACTCGATGCGGTAAAAGGTAAGGAATTCAGTGCCTTTTAGGGTAATAATATCGTTACGCAATTTAGAGTATATATTGTGCAATGAAATTTCCTTTTCCTATTTTTAGATGAGAAAATTTGTATATTAAAATTACGATTACTCCGCTCTAAAGCGACATTTTCAATTCTACCAGTTCCTTTTTTCATAGTAGTAAAAAAATCCTAGGAGGGACCCGGACGAAATTTAAAACCTTGCAAAATAAGAACGCCCCTAGCTCCTACTAGTAGTGTTAAAAATTTTATTCGAAGAATTGAAAAAATGTTTTTTCTTATGGAAAATTTAATGATAGAAGAGAAATGCGATAACTCTGCTCCAAGTTATTGTTTTCGACACAATTGGAACTCATCTTAAGCCACAATCTACAAGAAATTTGAAAATGTAAGATATTGGGTAGGCATTAAAAAATATCACAAACACACAATAAAAACATTAATGCTGTAAAACAAGAATTATTTTGGCATTTTTATGAAAATGCATGTTATTATTATGCGAAAAGCAAATATGCTCTTGGCGCATGCTATAAAATTTAATTGAACTCGCATTTTACGAAACATTACGAAAAAAGACACAAGGTGGTACCTCAATAAATAACAATAATGCAACAAAAGAAAAATGCACGCTTGAAACAAATTAAAGTAAAATGTCTATTTCCAGATTTCGTGCACTCCAAGTGAAGCAAAATTCTAGTGACCTCTACTACGTCAGAATTTTTTTTCTAGTTCAACAGAAGGCGATTCAAACCGGAAAAGGGTGAGGAAAACGATCGTCCATGGTGTAATGTCTTCGGATTTTTTTCTTCTGTATTGTAGTGAATAAACTGGAAATTTATTTCTTTTACCTGATTTTAGCAAAAAGAATTTCTTTATAAAAAATGCTATCTTTCGGTTAAAAATTATCATCTTTTACTCAACTGGGGGTCATTTTAAATGGAAAACAGTAAGGAATTCGAAATTCCGGGATACATAATTTTAGAATGCATACGAACAAAGCTATACCTATTTAATTGCGATTTTTAGTGTTTTACGATTTTTTTTGCGAAAAATTATCAATATTCAAAATGTAATAACTCGACCGAAAATTAACATATTTTGATCGGATTAGGACCATTGCTTTCGGAAAACATCCACGAAAAGATACCGAAATTTGTAGATGTTCAGAACGACTGCGGTAAAAATGCGACGTAAAGTACTGAAAACCCCGTTTCTTTTATGGAAAAACAATATTTAAATTGAAGGCTCTTGAGCGATCTCTCAATTTTAACCGATCGGGCTAAAATTTTCACCAGTTCATTTTTTCACACAAATGAAGAAATTCAAGGGGGTGGGGGGGGGGGCGTCAGAAATTTGAAACTTCGCAAAACAAGAACCGCCCTAATACATACATGCAATGTTCCATTCTTTAAGACTTTTTTCAAATGCATGTGAGACGTTTAACATTACAAAATATGAAAAGAAAAAAAAATAATCGCTGAAAAATAATAAAAATTGTAAGACAATATACATTTGTAATAGCCAAATTTTACATTTTTTACGCTAAACAGAGTTTCAGTCTTTTTATTAATAAATACTAAATTTTAATATGTAATATTACACTTCAGCATAGAAAATTAAAAAAACCTTTACCATCAGTACACTTCTTAGACATGGCATGAATAACACACATCGTATATATATATATATATATATATATATATATATATATATATATATATATATATATATATATATATATATATATATATATATATATTATAAATATAGTAGGTTGCGGATTTGCGTCGAAACGACATAGTAAATATATAGAATGATTGCATCTCTTATTGCGTATAAAATGTTCAATTGAAATGCATATTTCAATTATTTTGAAAGAAAGTTGTTGCGGGCTTTATCAATAAAAAACTGTAATTTTTGTAAATATTTATCGACAGTTGGTAATGGAAAACAATGTAAATCCACATTATTACAGAAAACTATTGAATTTCTGTATATTCTTTATCAATAAATTGTAATAAACAATTATTTGTTATAAACAAAAAACCGGGAATTTTATTTTTGACATATATCGTACTTCCAATTGTTAGTTTTGCGCTAATTGCGATATGCTACGCATGAGCAGAAGCTGGTATTTTTTTGTATTGTTTATTTACTATTGTTAACAACAATTTGCCGATCTTTTACAAAATGTTATGCATGTTTTGCATCTAATTTTTCTCGTAAAATCGATTGGCACAGCCAGATTTCGCCTAAAACCCCCTTTTGACGAAATTGTTATAAACAAGTATTTTTTAAAAACCAAAAAACAGGGGTATTTTATTTTTGGCATATATTTTATTTTCAATAGTTAGTTTGGCGGTTGAAGGTGGGTAAGACTGTGGGTACGGACGGTCTCCCCGCGGAGCTGTATAAGTTAATGGATGGCGCGCGGACGTCGCAACTGCTGTCGCTGTTTAATTTGATTTTTGATTCGGAAATATTTCCTGCGGATTGGACCCGTGCTGCAGCTTTAATGCTACATAAAAAGGGCTCTAGAGAAGACCCCCGTAACTACAGACTTATCGCAATTACGAATGCAGTATCGAAAATTTTTTCACAAATTCTATACAATCGACTTTTCGAATGGTCTAATCGAGCGAACGTCATACAAGAGGAGCAATCGGGGTTCAGAAACGGAAGGGGGACTGAGGATAATATCTTCAGCCTCCTTGCGGCTACCCATATTGGGCTGCGTCGCAGGGGTTCAAAAGTCTATAGCCTCTTTGTAGACTTTAAGCAAGCGTTTGACTCTGTGCCCCATAATCGTCTTTGGATGAAGCTATATAGCCTAGGTGTTATTGCCAAATTTGTGCGACTTATACAAGCCGTGTATCGAACGGCTTCTTTGCGGGTCCAGTCAGGTAGCGACCCTCCCAGCGAGTTTGGAGTAACCGTGGAGTTTTGCAGGGCGAAATTTTGAGTCCGCTGCTTTTTATTATATATCTTTCCGACATTATCGCATTTTTCAGGGAACAGGGAGTCCGATGAGTGAAAGTTTCTTCGTCATGCGATTTATTGATGCTGTTATACGCGGATGACTTGACGTTCTTCGCGTATTCGCCGGCAGACCTACGCAGAAAGCTCGGAATTCTATCGGATTATTGCAAGATAAATAAACTATCTGTTAATACTGATAAAACGAAAATAATTTGCTTCAGAGGCGGGGGTCAGCTAAACGCTTATTCAAGAAATTTCGTATATCTGGATCAACCAGTCGAGGTGGTGAGTAATTATCACTACCTAGGCACGGTTTTCTCGTCGTCTGCACTAGGTCTGCTGGCGATGCGAGATGCTGTCAGCCGTTCGAGCGCGGCAGCGGCTTCAGTTCTGCCAATCGTCGCTTCAGCAAGGATTAACGCGTGGGAGGCGTTATGGAAGTTGTATGGCAGTGAGGTATTTGAGTTCTTTGGAGGCAGCCCAGGTGTCGTTTTTTAAACGTGTTTTTAATCTGGCTAGATCTACGCCATCTTACCTTATACGTCTGGAGCTAGGGCTCTACCCTATTGCAGTCGAGATTCTCAATCGAGCGATGAAATGAGTAATTAGGGTGTTGCGCATGCCCAGTACCAAACTACCCAGAATTTTATTATTACGGATGAAGGATCTAATGGACGCTGTCACACCCTCGGTCTCTATGAACTGGCTTTCTCACCTAAAACAAGTCTTCGACACCCTAGGGGCGGCCGAGATTTGGGTAAATTTTAATGCGAAGTTTTGGGAAGATAAAAGACCCGCTTTGATTGCTAAGTTTGCCGAACACTGTAGAAAAGCGGATCTCTCGTCGTATTTTTGTCCGAATCTTATCAGCTCCCAATTTTTCGTAAGCCAGATGATAATTTTGGAACACACTACCCTGCTCGCTTGCCCCTGACATGTCTAAGAACTAAAATGCAAATTAGGCAAGCGACGGTCTATGTACGGTCGATACTAATTAATGGGGAACGATTTATGTATGATCCAACTGCGATATGCTCTCCGTGCAACCTGGGCGTAGCGGAAGATCTTGTTCATTTGATGTTTGATTGTCCCCTCTTGGCTAATACGCGTAATAGTTTTTTTAGATTAGAATCGGAGCCCGACAGTTTTTCGGGAGTGTTGCTTCAAAAAGAAATATCCGCAAGCGACGTTTACTCGGTGAAACTTTTAAGCAAATTTGTGACGGATTGTTTTAGACGTCGTGAATTTCTGCAGGGCAATTAATTGAATCGGTTTTTGTTTTTTTCTTACTGCACGAGCGTTTAGTTGCGCTGCATGTTATCTAGGCTTTACTATTTCCGAAATGTATATTGTAAATTATGTGTACTCAGGCAACGGAACCTCTCTCTACGGGTTATTATACCCTTTACAAGAGAAAATAAATACGTACATACATAGTTAGTTTGGCGCTTGCTGCGCTGTGGTAGGCATGGGCCTTAATTAACTCTTTCTAATGTAATTAATATGGATTTTAAATGGAAATTGATATGGAGAATATATTCCATAACACCATAAATATATATAAAGATATTGTAGGTGACTAATTCCGTTTCAAATCATGCAATGAAAATAAATTTAAAATGCAAAATCATGTTTTATACGATTTTTATTATTCTTTTGGGTAAATAAAGAGATACGTTTTTTTTTCTGTTTTGCAAACAAAAAATTTTTCGCGAAGTTACGGCCTACACAAAAATTGTGATAAGACAATTTTTTTTTTAAAGAAATAATTTATTTTTGGCCCTGAATCGTGACGTTCTTTAGTTTCTAAATATTAATCGAAAGTTTGACGGGAAAAATAATGTAAATTCATAATTATTATTTGTAAAAGAACAGACTTTGAAGATAGATAAAATCATAAACGTATTCGTTAAAACGTACAAGTAATGAAGACACTTTTTATGCACTATTTGATATTATTTATTACAAGTTTTTAAAGTTTTTTTTGTTTTATTCGTGAAAAATCGTTGTCAAAAGTGATTTTTACTTACATATCCAATCCGGCTTCGTACACTATTCGGTCGTTCGGACCTTCGGGACTAATTCTGTTATTTCTGAGAGTATTTCCTAGCGATTTACAAAAAAAAAATTTTCGATTTTTCAAAATTTTCCGATTTTTTCAAAATTTTCCGATTTTTAAAAAATTTCCCAATTTTTTCAAAATTTTCCGATTTTTTCAAAATTTTCCGATTTTTTCAAAATTTTCCGATTTTTTCAAAATTTTCCTGTTTTTTCAAAATTTTCCGATTTTTTCAAAATTTTCCGATTTTTCCAAAATTTTCCATGGTAACCTGGCCTCAACCTCAAGATGCAGTATTCTACTTGACAAATAAAGCAATACACGTTTGTTTATATTTTTATAAACAATTTTTTTTTAATTTCTTATCCAGATGCTCTGAATTTACTTACTTTTTAACCTTTCACTACTCC
This sequence comes from Trichopria drosophilae, assembly GCA_030407085.1. Classification (NCBI taxonomy): domain Eukaryota; kingdom Metazoa; phylum Arthropoda; class Insecta; order Hymenoptera; family Diapriidae; genus Trichopria; species Trichopria drosophilae. The sequence goes on from CM059583.1 coordinate 87,016,979, forward strand.
TTGTTTTTCGGTCGTTCGGACCTTCGGGACTAATTCTATGTTATTTCTGAGAGTATTTCCTAGCGATTTACGAAAAAAAATTTTCGATTTTTTCAAAATTTTCGATTTTTTCAAAATTTTCCGATTTTTTCAAAATTTTCCGATTTTTTCAAAATTTTCCGATTTTTTCAAAATTTTCCATGGTAACCTGGCCTGAACCTCAACATGCAGTATTCTAATTGAAAAAAAAGCAATACACGTTTGTTTACATTTTTATAAACAATTTTTTTTTAAATTTCTTATCCAGATGCTCTGAATTTACTTACTTTTTAACCTTTCACTCGTGCCCTGGATTTTTTTCTTGCATTTTTCATACTTTTCAAACATATCTCGAAATATGAATTTTAAATGGATTCGACTTATAAGTGGTGAAAAAAGAAAAAATCTGAAGTGATAAACAATATGAATGTTTAATTTTTGGACACGCTATCATTCTGTAGGTCGAAAACAGTAAAGAACAAAAATAAAGGGGTTAAAATAATGTTGGTGATTCCCTTTAAACTTCTGAATGGATAACATAGCACTATTGGTTTTGGGTTTTGGGTTTTCGCTTTGGTTTTGATATCTTGACTCTACTTTTCACAACTACGATGTTTATCAACAGATCTGTTTTTGCAATGAGAAAGAAAGAATATTTTATTTGTATATTTTTCATTTAAAATGGAGATATTTCTTATATATTTCTGCCAGTAATGCTTCATACTGAACAGATAAAAAAAACGCACGGTTTGTTTGGAACTTATTTACTTTTAATTCCATGATTTGTGCTACATAATGGAAAATTCGTTGATGAAAAAAATAATAAATATCCATGTCGAGGAAACTTAGTCATATAACAAATTTTCATAATTATTTCGGATTTTATTTCTTTATGGCCAATTTATGTGTAGATTCTTTTTTTAAACTAGTTAGTCTAGGCTCCAGGTATGGTGATGCAAAACTTCACGCTATCAAACTACAAGGGTTAATTAGGAAAAATTGTTAAAAAAAATAGGTTTTTTCTTAAATAACTCGAAAAATATCACTTTAATCAAAAAAAGAAATTCGCGAAAATTCTATTTGGGGAAACTCTACACAATTTTGTCTTTTAAAAAAGCTTCTACGTCCAATAGCCGAGATAGATTTTTTTAAATTTAGGCAGTTTTGCGGAGTAACTGCAACGCGCGCGAGGATCCCACATTTTTCGCTTATAAGTCAAAAATAACCATTCGCATCGTAAAATACTTCAAATAAAAGTTGTAGAGGATGAAATTACGAATAATTTTCATTGTTTATGTAATGCTGTGCGTTCAATATTTACGGAGATATGAACGTTTAAAAAACTAATTAACGCACACTCGGAACTTTTTTTTTTTTTAAAATCAATAATCACTCGAAAACCGTGCTTCGTGTGCAAAAAGTGCATGGAATGAAAGTTGTAAATAATGAAATTTTGAATCTTTATGTTTAAGAAAAAAATCACTTTGGTCATAAATCCACGATGGTACAAAAGAAAAGTATAAAAAATTGTTATTTTTATGTACTTTTTTGTAAACTGGCTACCTTTAGACAGTAGTAGTAGTAGTATTGGAACTGTTTTGAAGAGGATGAAATTAGTTGCATAAAGTGAGCATCAGTTGGAGTTTCTACGATGAATTGTTGAAGAATTATAGCCTTTTGAAGTTTCGTGCAAAAAATTAGTAACAATTACAATTTTTGTGTAAAAAATGATATTGAAATTGAATTATTAATAATAGTAGTAACAATAATAACAAAAGAAATAAAGGGGGCCAAATTTCAGACTGATGCTGATCTGGTAGTGATTATATCCAAAAATTTATCACTTTTCGGACAGATTGAGCGAGATCAAAAACAAATGTTGCAGTTAAAAGTTGTTATTTACGTAATAACAATAATTTTAATAATTAAAATGATTATAATTTATTACTTTCATTTATACTCATCAAAACTATTTGAAAGAACATTTGAGGAGTCATGATGCAAAACTTGTAAAGTCCGTTTTATGCAGTTTAGAGAAAAACCGCGGAAACTGTTTGTCGCTAACATTGGAAAGACAGCAGATTCATAAGTGTACAGCTCAATTTTAAAGGGTAATCATTTTTTTTCATATACACAATCTCTAAACATTCAAAGAGCTATATCTAATGTGTGTTTATATCATTATCTCGGTTTTTATTTTTTTGGACTTGGCAGGTTTTGCACCCCAACGCCTCATTTTTACATCAAAATATAAATTTACACAAGATCAAAAAAAAAATGATGAAAAGTGCAGAATTTTGTTTCATGTTGCTGTTGTTATTATTATTAATAATTCTATTTATAAATATTAACTATTTATAAACAGTACTTGGAAATTTTGTTATGGGAATATTATTACATCATTTTCATTATAAGAAAGAATTGAGAGAATGTTCAATTCTCCTTCAAAACATAATTTAAAAAGGTTAAAAATAATTAAAATTCGCAATTTCTACGCTTCATAAATAGTTTATAACAAATTAAGCTTTAAACAAAACAAAAAAAATACTCTTCTGTCGAAGCTTGAACCCACGAAACTTAGTTACGAAATAAGCGCTCTACTGCATGAGCTATCACAACTTCTTTACAAAAATTCGGCATTCGCTTCATATAAGTAGTATGTTTAGAAAGTAGAAAATGCAAATGTGATTTTCTAGAAAACGATTGAGTATTGCATCTGTCATTCTGGTAATCAAAAGGGTGGTAAGTATGTGCGAAATTATGGGAAAGTTTCAATAAAATCGGTGAGAATCGCACCTGAGGTTCCCTTGTGAGAGAATGAGATGACAGACTTATACAACCTTGCCCCCCCCCCTCTCTCTCTCTCTCTCGCTCTATGTCTCTCGCTCTCTCTTTCTTTCTGCTCCCATATGCCGCGCCGACTCGATCCCATACCCTTCCTATATGGATGGATTCATGCATGCACACATGAATGTAGACATATTCATACATGCAAGTCACATGACCGCATTACATATGTATCCGTGCGCGCACTCGCGAGGCCCTGAGAAGCACCCTATAAAACAAGAGAATACCTTCGATCCTGACATTCGCTTTGAGCTCCATCTCACCAAAAAACGCGGAACTGATTTACGTCAAATCTTTCGCTTTTGCCGTCATTGCCCGCTTCGAGTCGCAATTTGCAGATTACGCATCGTAAACATAATTCATTTGCATTAAAATGGCGTTAATGTAACCCGCGAAGTGTGAGGAATGAACGTCAACTCCATTTTGTGCGCTGGCGTTATCGAAACGATGCAATAAGCGTTTTTATAGTCACCACTAACACAACCACACATCATGTACGTGTGACGTGAAAAACAGGCCGATTTTATCCCTTTTTTTTATTATGCGACAATCATTGCGCCAATATCGAAATGGTCGCTCATTCTACGGGAATAGTAGCTTATAAAAAATACCCTTAATAATATAAAAAGTTAAAATTGAAGGCGTAATCTGCAAAGGAGTTTTACTTCCGGTTTGGTAGTTCCCCAATAGCCAGCACGGCGCTCAGGGGCTTCAGAAGAACACCCTTAAGGGAAGCGATGGTGACGCGCGTCGCTTCGAACGCGCGACACCGATATTAGTGTAGTTTTTTCAATTATTCTAAAGAACTGTGATTTAGAATTCTTTCAATACGAAATATGTTTTCTGCCGAGCTTGGTGTGTTGATATTCATGCGCTGCTCTTACATGCATGCCACAAAGTATTAAGTACTCGCAACGAAAATCGAAAAGTAGTGTACCGCAAAATGGCGGTAGTATTTCATATTAATAATATTAATGTTTGATGAGATGCTGTTTTTATATAAGCGAAATAAACATGATCATAACAATGCATTTGCAATGTTTCCTCTACCAGATGTTTAATCATGTTATTATTTACGCACCAATCTATGTACGATATTTTTCACTTTTACATAGGACTGAAACTTATACTCTTACCATTGAAAAAAAAAACAATTTATTGGTTTCAACACAATTTTACTTGGTTCATGTACATGGTTTCTTTGTTTACTAGAAAGAATATTCAGCGTTTACTTCAGTTACTTGACAAAAATAAATATTTAATTTTTTCAAGAAATTCAATCGTTAGTTGAAGCAAGGCATAAATATTTACTTAAAAGAATTAGATAATTACTTCACCATACTAAATAATTTCTTCCTCTGAATTGATATTAAGTAGTTATTTACTTTATTGTTGAAAATATTTTCTTATTTCTGATAAATTACTTCTTACTTCCAGTAATTACTTTTCGAGTTCAAATAAACATTTAGTTATAGAAAGTATACATTTGCTACACAGTACGAAATATTTTTCTCCTCTAAACGAACATTAAGGAATTCATTTTTTACTCGAACGTTAGTTTTATACTTTCTCAGATTTTCGAAATTCAAAATTGCGGATTCAATATAGCATCAGGTTGTACTTGCCATTTTGGATTTTACGAATCAGACAATATTTTCGTAAGCAGCGATCCGGAAAACTCTAAGTACCGACATATCGAAATCGAATAAAGTTTCGAATTTTGAAGTTTGACAACAGGTTCCTTATCAGTTCAAAAACACTTCTGATTTTTTTTTACATTGAATGTATTGAAAAAAACATAATTTTTTAGAATTATTTGACTTCCATTTATAATATTATTACAAATGTTATCATATACGGTCTTTGGATCCTTCACTTATCATAATTGCAGATAGCGATATTAATTTACTTGAAAAAAAATCACAAAATAATTTTATTAAGTATAGAGCTCTGAGAGACCCACTGCAGTGGATAGTACTCCGAAGTCACATAATACTCCGTTTGACGGTATACATTTTTTTCTTTTCCAGCACAGGCTGTAATAAATAAAAAAGGTTTAATTAAGATTTAAAATAAAAATGGTATGCTTGTATGGAGAATGTTCATTTCCTATTTACGTTTGTATTTATAAGAAATGCATCGTCCCAAAAATAAAGAAACCTAACTTTTTCGGTACTATCACCGTAAAATCCGATTTTACGGCCTACTTTATTCCGTAAAATGAAATTATATTTTTTACAGTAAAGTAAAGAATTCTGACACATTCCAGATTTAAAAAAAATCTATTTTTTAATTCGTAGTGACTTCAATTTTTCATTATTTCGCTCCGAACTTATACAATTGCATTTTCTACCTTAAAGTGAAGTATTCTGACCATTTTCAGAGTTTTTTGAAAATAATTAGGGGTCGCTAAAGGTCAATTTTATAAGAAAAATCTACTTATTAAATTGTAGTGACTTCATTTTTTTCAAAATATTATTTCAACGTCGCTTAACCCTTTAATGCCCAGAAGACCTGAAATTGTTCTTCAACTTCGTAAGTATATAAATTGTACAAACAATTGTTTTTACCAAACTAACGTATCTAGGCCGCCATTTTGGATCTGCCATTCTGTAAAAAAATTGTTTTCCTGCACAACTCTTTAGTACAAATCTAGTAAAAATCTAGTGAAAATACTTAATTTTAAATTTTCTAAACTGAAAAATCGAAAAGAGCGACCCCGAAAATGCCTAGATATGTTACTTTAAAAAAAATGTATTTGTACAATTTATATACTTACGAAGTTGATATAGAATTTCAGGACTTCTGGGTGTTAAACGGTTAAGGTTAATTTTCACAGAAAATCGATACTTAATTTTTTAACTATTTTGCTATGACCATTTTAAGATTTTTTTAAGCCACACACTCTTTAAATATTTTGTTCGGCCTGGGATACTGAGATATACTTGTTGTATCACCAATAACAAAATCATGTTTGTTTACAATGCCATCTCCCTTGACATTGTTTATTAACTGCACTAATAATACAACATTTTCAGTTCTCGCGTTCTCACACAAGTGTACGGACTTTTTTGCGAAAGTTATTTTACGAAATTTATCTTGAACGCATTGTTAGTGGAGTAATTTTTTACATTTATAACGGAAATTAGGTATACAGCATTAAATAAAAATGGTATATCTAATAGGCAGGGAAGATGGAATTATTACGAACAATGATTTTGCTGTCGTTTTTCAGATCGTAAAACATTTTCAGATAGTCAATGACGTAGCAGAAAGAGGAGTTGCACTCATTCAGGAATATAACAATATTCTAACTAATAGTGAAGAGGAGAAAGAATATCTGTTACAGGTGGTCCAACAGCATCGAAAATTATTTCCCAATTGTAATAAAAAGAAAACCTAATAAAGTAACGTAAAATAAAACATGACGTTTTTAATGAATTTACCCAGGCCTACCTAATTTTGTTTAATCAAAAGTGAGAATTGATATCGATAGATAAACTGCTTGGAAATACTCCCGTGTTTCAGAATTATTCCGTTCTATACTTTAGATTATATGAGTCACATTCCACTTTTGAGTGCACACAAAAACAGTAAAAGTTTGTCAATCCATGACATTGATTTACAACAAAATTGGAATAACAATTTTGAGTTAATTTATCGAAAAATTTCAACTGCGATGGTGGGTTGTATATTCCTTAATAATTTCTTGTTAACAATAATGTTTCACCAAATACTAAGATAAAAATCTATCGAGATCGATTTTCTTATTGTAATTAAATATAATTAAAAAACATGCATTTTTCATAATATTGTCCTTGGTCTAACATACGATCTCTAGGAGATTTATTCAATAACAAAAATCTGCTAAATCTTCATTTTATTGTACGTAGTGAAGGTCCATCATAGCCGGAACAGAGAAACAAATGTAAAAGTAAAACAATATTTAAAAATGATTTTTCTTAATTGACCTTGAGCACTTTAAATAACTTTCAAAACAATTTGAAAATTGTTCGAATGATTGATATTATTGAAGAAAATACAATTCTTTAAGTCCAGTACACGATAAAGAAAAAATGAAGTCACTACAATTGAAACAATAGATTTTTTTTCCAAAATTGACCTTGACCGACACCTAATCATTTCAAAAAAACTCTGAAAATGGTCAGAATACTTCACTTTATGGTAGAAAATCACATTCTTTAAGTTTGGAGCGAAATAATAAAAAATTTAAGTCACTACGAATTAAAAAATAGATTTTTTTAAATCTGGAATGTGTCAAAATTCTTCACTTTACTGTAAAAAATATATTTCTTCAATTGCTAAGTGAAATAATAAAAAGTGAAATTGCTACTGTGAAAAAAACGATTTTTTGTTTTTAAATGCCCTTGAGCGACCTCTAAACATTTTTTCAAAATTCTGAAGAAAATCATGTGTTCATTTTTCATCAAGACAAACAGTTTGTAGGGGCCTCGTTTTGATTTAAAAAATAAAGCCAAAAATAATTACTCTAATATACAGGGTGTCCCATTTTAAGTGTCCACCCAAAATATCTTGAAAATAACACGTTGTACAAAAAAATGTTTTATACAAAAGTTTCAAGATTTTTTCTGGGCAATTTAACGGCAACCTTTATTCGACCTTGGCCATGACCTTAAAGGTCATATCAAGGTCAGATTCAATTTTTTTAAATGGGAACCCCAATTTTTTATTGCAGATTTGGAAAGAGCAGGAAATTTTACGTTCAGATACATCCTTGTCCATGTCCGGGACAACGACCTTCAAGATATTTTCAAGGTCAAAGTTGTTTTCTTAACGGGAATCCCATTTTTTATTGTAGATTTGAAAAGAGTTGATAGTTGACGTTTGAGTATGACAATGACCATTCCTGATCCACGACCTTCGAGGTAATTCCAAGGTCATAGTTGTTTTTTTAATGTAAATCCCTATTTTTTATTGTGGATTTGGGAAGAACGGGATATTTTATGTCCGACATGATAGTTTATAATATGCTATAGTAACCTTAAGATGATAAAATGTTCAAAATCGCTAAATATTGTCAAATATTGAATCGTACTAAAACTGTTTTCATCGTTGCATGTAATATGTTCGTATTACTAAAAGTAACCCCACATAAAAGAGGGATAAATCTAAAAAGAAACCTCAATTTTGCAAAAACGACGAAAAAGACATGACTTTTATTAGATTCTAGCACTTATTTTAAAAACAGAAAATCTACGTAATGATGGATAAATAATGTTTCCAAAAAACGTAGCACTTAAATTTCTCTATAAAAATGTTTTAGTAAACCATCAAGCTCGTGTACCGGCGGTTGTATTCATAGTTATTACCATTTAAATGTTCCTCAAAGAAATTTGGTCCCACAGTGTAATTATCTACAATATCAACCCTGACGTTAAGCGATTATTGGCGCTGAAACTTTGTATGTCTTTCCAGTCGGGATTAGAATCTGTATAATAATGCATAATATGCCTACTAACATCATCTCTATTGGTGAAGGTGGTTTCATTGCTGAATAGTACTATTTTAACAAATGCCTCCACCAGTCCTTGCACTCAATTGCAAAAAGCTAAACGTCGAGGATAATCAGCCTCTTCTAATTTTCGAAGCATGTGAATGTGATATGGATGGAATTTTTGAGCTTTCAGAAATCGATTGGCCTTCGATTTTAGAATACCATGACATTTTTCGATTTCTCTGGTAGAGATATGAGAATATACACTAGTAGATGTTACAGGATCTACAGATTTTTCTTCACCAGCACCTGATTTTCGTCGCTCTCTTTTCAGACTTCCGCTCTCAGCTCTGGTGCAACGCATTTTTATAGTCTTTCTATTAGAATGACGCATGTTCAGACATTTTTCAGCATAAAAGCGGGCTGCTAGCGAATAATTATCCTCACCTCGACCAACTTGACGAATTATATCTACCATTTCTTTAGGTGGACAATCAACCATGATTACTGTTTACAAACAAGGAACTTAAGTACAACTAGAATAAATGGCAATTCTCCTTCCGTATGAAACTTAAGAATCTTTCAGTTATTCAAGTGAACAAAAGAGCCTAAAACGAAAATATTTCGAGGTGAAATGGTTTTTTTTTTCATAGTTATTTTCATTCAGTGACTCGTATAAATAAAAAGGTTATTGACATCTGGGCGTGTATTTTCTGAATGACTTTGTATTCAAAATAAATAACACTGGACAAGATAATTATTATTTATTTTGATCACAAAGTCGTTCATAAAATTAACGCCCATATGTCAACATCCTTTTTGTTTCTACCAGTCGCTAAATGAAAAATAACTGAAAAATAAAACCACTTAGCCCCGAAGGATTTTCGGTTTAGCGTCCTTTGTTCATTTGAATAACTGAAAGATTGTTAATTTTTGTGCTGAAGGCCGATTGCCATTCATTCTAATTGTACTCAGTGTTTATTTCATAAACTAGCAAATTGTGATATAGTCTCCAGCAGTAACAAAATCTTTGGATTTCTGTTCTTAGTCGTAATTTAAATGTTATTTTAGTTTTATCTTGTTTTTTTTTCTTTATTTTTTTGTGAACAGTGATCATGGGTGATTATCCACCTAATGAAATTTTGGATATGATTCGTCAAGTTGGTCGAGCTGATGATAATTATTCGCTAGCAGCGCGCTTTTATGCTGACAAATATCCGAACAGACGTCATCCTAATGGAAAGACTATAAAAACGCTTTGCACCAGACCTGAGAGCGGAAGTTTAAAGAGAGTGCGACGAAAATCAGGCGCTGGTGAAGAAAAATCTGTAGTTACAGTGGCATCTACTAGTGTAGATCCTCATATCTCAACTAGATAAATCGAGAAACGTCATGGTATCCCAAAATCGACAGCCAACCGAATTCTGAAGGCTCAAAGATTCCATCCATATCACATTCACATGCTTCAAAAATTAGAGGAGGCTGATTATCCTCGACGTTTAACTCGAGCGGTTCCCAAATAGGTGGATTGGTCTGGGAAGTACTGCGCAAGTTTGGCCACCATGATCACCGGACTTAACCCCTTTGGATTTCTTTCTTTGGGATATGTCAAAGAGAAAGTCTCTAAAACAGAACCCACAACGATCGAAGATATGAAGGAGAGAATTCGAAGGGCATGTCAAGACATTACTCCGCATCTTCTTCAAGATGTAAGAAATTCCTTTCAAGGAAGGATGAACAAATGCATCGAAGTCAATGGACAGACATTCGAACATTTGAAATAGTGAATCTCTAAACCAGATTGTTATGGTTGTTGGGTATTTCCTACCACACACGCACGCACGCACGCACGCACGCCCATTGAAGGTTATTCTTAGATTTATCCCTCTTTGTACGAGGTTACCGTTAGTAATACGAACAGCATACATGCAACGAAAATAAAAGTACTTGCAGTACGATTCAGATTTCAGCTCTTTCCAAAACCACTGTGAAAAATTAGGGGTTCCCGTTAAAAACAAAAAACAACTTTGACCTTCGAATGACCTGGAATGTGGTGATCCAGGACAACCTTAATGTCATACTTGAACGTCAACTATTAATTCTTTCCAAATCTACAATAAAAAATGGGATTTCCGTTAAAAAAATACTTTAACCTTGAAAAGATCTTGAAGGTCGTTGTCCCGGACATGGACAAGGATGTACCTGAACGTAAAATTTCCTGCTCTTTCCAAATCTGCAATAAAAAATGGGGTTTCCAATTTAAAACAATTTAATTTGACCTTGATATGACCTTCAAGGTCATGGCCGAGGTCGAATAAAGGCTGCCGTTAAATTGCCCAGAAAAAATCTTGAAACTTTTGTCTGAAACATTTTTTTGTACAATGCGTTATTTTCAAGATATTTGGGGTGGACACTTAAAATGGGACACCCTGTATATCGAGTAAGGGTCACTCCGGGGACAGCTACACAAAGTGGCTATTTCGAGGACCTGTCCTCAAATTAACAATGAATTCCCGGGGGGAGGGGGGGGGGCTGCCGGATCTCCCCCCCCCCTTCCCCTCATCTTACACTATCCTAATCCAACTTCTACAGAACCTTTCCTAGACCTAGGTTTTGCCTTAACTAGTTTCTGTGTTATATTCATACACTCATAGAAATATTAGCACTCAGCGCTGTGGCGTGTCCCGTATCTACAGGCATGACACAAGTTCCGAACGCTGTGATTGGACTGTCTACAGCCATAGGTTAGACAGTCAGTGGAATACGTCATGCCTCAACGTCCAATCGCCGCGTCGAGACGGTCATAGCTCGGTGTAGATATGTAGATGCGATGTTGCCAAAGCGTGGTGCTTCGAAGCAATAATGTTCTGTTGTCTATGTAATATGTACCGTTAACCACGGGCACGTGTTTGCAATCGGCTACCATGATTTTCCTGAGAACTTTATTTATATGTTTTTATCCATTTCTTTTACTGTAATTAGTATTAATAAAGATTAAAGAAATACAATATGTAACTATAAAGAGCAGGCACTGATAAAAAAGTCTCATAAAAGAAATGAACATTTTCATTCTTCGATAAAAGTCATTTGTCGCACGCCACTACCATGATTTTCCTGAGAACTTTATTTATATGTTTTTATCCATTTCTTTTACTGTAATTAGTATTAATAAAGATTAAAGAAATACAATATGTAACTATAAGGAGCAGGCACTGATAAAAAAGTCTCATAAAATAAATGAACATTTTCATTCTTCGACAAAAGTCATTAATACACATTTCGGATCTGTGACTGTCTTGAAAACTTCAGTTATATGTTTTACATCTATTTCTCATACTTTATATTTTGTTATTAAAGTTGAAAGAATTGAATGTGAAGATATAAGGAATGTGTTAGTAAGATGTTTGTACGTTATGTTTTTACTAATCATGACAATTTTAAGCTTACAAATTTTTAATTTCCACTCAATTGTCAGAACCACATAGAAAGAGCTTTCAATCTATAAATGTATATCAATAACAAAGAATACTCACCTTCGCTGAAGTATAATCTATGTACAGCAATGAAATTATATATATTTACAGATTTTAGTTGTGAAATATAGTATTGGTGATTAAACTGAGAAATAAATTTATATTCTCAATTCTTTTCAGAACATTCCATGCGTTTTGTCAAGGCACAATATTGGAAGAATTAATATTTGTTTTCTTTTTAATTCCTTTCTATTTCCTAAATTAGAAGAAGAAAATCATCCAAAAGAAATACACGATTGTTTTGACAAATTCTTTTCCGGAGTCTTGACATAAATTAATATAACCTCATTCAGAATTAGAATAAATTTGCAAACATCGGGATTCCGATTGCAGAGATAAAAATTATTTTGACCACGATCCATTTTCGTTTACTGGGTCAATGAGTATAAAAATTAAATTAAATTGCATTAAAAATAGTACAATACCAAAACCAGGCTTTAAAAAATAAAATAAATGTTTCAATTGTATACATATGTATAATAAGTTTAAAAAGAATTGATTAATTATAAATGGGGAAAAAACCTGCAATTATGACATTTTGTAGTATAATTATTCAGCCGCCATGTATGAGCGGTCGAGAATCACGTTGAAGGCTTATTAAATGATAGCGCTACGCCTTGACGTTTGTAGCATGTGGATGTGATGGAAATGTAAACTCGACGTTTCGACGGTCATAGTCCTGAGCTATGACCGCCAAGACGCAACCATATGAACGAAGTCCCGAGCGGACGCTAGGATCTCCGAAGGCGCACGACGAGAACTTGTTCAAACCGGCTCAGAGTGGCGCACCGTCATAGCGCTCAGTGGGGATATTTCTATGAGTGTATATCCAACCATTACATTTAAATGTCCTCAAAGCATCATGGTTTCAAAGTATACACTTTTTATTTATATTTTTCGGGGACCGTTCCCAAAAAGACCATATGTCCCCATAATAGCCATATACTATTATAAATGTATTTTGTCTTAAAATTTTTAATATTTTTCAGTGATGATTTTTTTTTCTATCCATATTTTGTAATTTTATACTTCTCACATGGTCTTGAAAAAAAGTGGCAAAGAATAGAAAATTATGAACTGATAAAAAATTACAATTTGGACATTTATACCACTCTGTATGTTTTTACGTCGAAATTGATAAAGAAAAGAAATAAAACCTTAGCTGAAAATTAAATATAACTATACATATACTAATATTACATATTTGCAAAAAAAAGTTTTAGCCATCTATTCTATGCGATAACTTCGTATAGAAATGATTTTCCGAAGAAGACGTACGAGGTACCTCGTCCGAATCCGTCGGATAGCCCGGAGAAATTCTATCGCAAGAAAGAAAATGAGCTTCGCCGTCGAAACTATCGGACGATCGCTGTAAATGCATATGTATATGCATATGTATATGCTATAGCACCGATTTTCGGGATGCTCTTGGCGATCTCTACAAACATCAGCCTTCCCCTCTAACATGTATGAATATCGTTTGTCCTATATATGTGTATGCGTACACATGTAAACAAAAATTCGGGGCCCCGCTAAGGACCCTTCTAGAAAATCTTTGATACGGTCCTGACGAGAGAACGAAAGTCAAACTTCGTAATAACGTCGGCAGATGTCATTCCAATCAGTGCACTTCAAAGTTGTAGGCGTCGCTACAGTCATATCTGACTTCCGACTTTTTGGAAGAACACCCTTAAAGGAAAAACGTCTTCTGCTTTTGGACTTCTGCTTTTGAACTAATAAGGTAAATTTGAATTAAATTGTAAAATAATTTGTTGTTTAGTTTTGTTCTGCCATGAACAGATGGGAAAAGAGATTCGTGCGGAAAGATGACAAAGAGGCAAGTGCATGGAAATTTTGCGGGAGTGAATTCCAAAAATGAATTGCAGTGATCCAGAATGAGTGAACATAAATGTTGGTGCGTGGAATAGGAAGTGAGAAACTAGATGTTCATTGGCGTGTTGATCGGCGTATGGATTCACTGATGGGGATGAACTTATCGGCTAGATATGAAGGCTGGGAAGTGGTAATGATTTGATGCGTCAGGTTACCAAGAAAATACTGCCGCCTCGACACTACAGTAAGCCAGTTAGCTTTCTGTCGATAAGGCGTCAATCTCTCTTAGCGCCGCAGACGAAAAACATATCTCATAGCAGCGTTCTGAAGGCGTTGCAGTTTTGTACTGAGATATGCACATTGATCATTGGTGACGAGGGATGCATAATCGAGGTGTGGGATGACTAGTGAGTTAACAAGGGATAGTTTGATGGATGACGGAATAAAAGCCCCAAGATATTTTAACCTGTATAAAACATTGTGAACCTTAGAAGAGATCGTGTTGACATGGCGATTCCATGTTAGATCAGACGTAATTATCACACCCAGGTCTTTTACTTGGTTGGAATAAGGTATTACATCAGACCCAACAATAATCGGTGGTATAGTAAGGTCACTGATGGTAGCGAAATTTTGCGATGAGCCGAGTATGATAGCCTGAGTTGTGCGTGTGTTTAAGGTAAGGCCATAGTCGTGGGACCACCTCAGAAGCTCGGCAATGTCATGGTTTCTATTGCGTATCGTATCATTTAGACAACATATTGGAGTCGATAAATAAAATTGGGTGTCATCGGCAAAGATGACCGTTGTATCGCGGCAATATTTGAGCCTAGAGAATAGAGTATTTATAACAATAATGAATAATAACGGTCCCAAGTTCGAGCCTTGGGGCACACCAGTAGTAGCATACTACAGGTCGGATGCTGAGCCATCGAGGCCAATTATTGCTTGCGAACGATTTGTTAGAAAGGAGTGTAGCCAATGTTGATTTCTCGAAGCCCGTGTCTCGGAGACAGGTTAAAATTACTAAATGATTCAGAGAGTCGAAGGCTTTCGAGAAATCAATTAAGACTAGTATAGTGATAGCTCCACAGTCTATATCCAAACGTACTTCATCCATGAGGTGTAACAAAGCTGTTTGGGTACTGTGAAATCTAGGAAATCCACATTGTTTGGGGTGTAATAGTCGGTTTGTCTCGAGGTATTCGGTGATTTGCTTAGTGACAAGAGAAACGATGACTTTGGAGCGGGGAGGGCTATTGGTGATTGGACGAGTGTCTGATGGACTTAAAGGATTTGAGGTTTTTTTAAGCGGTATGATATACGATGATTTCCAAATGGGCGGGAAAAATCCAGAAATGAGTGAGATATTGAAAATAGCTGTTAAATATGGAGCAATGGATGAAAACGTGGATTTTATATACGCTAAGGGAAGATGATCTGAACTAAGCCCACGCGATTTTTAGAGAGAGAGAGAGAGAGAGAGAGAGAGAGAGAGAGAGAGAAAGAGAGAAAGTGAGAGATTGAAAACTTATTTATTAGTGTCCTGACCACTACGAACCGTGGACACTTCAACTCAATATCTTGCGGTTACAATGTTTCGGTCAGGATATAACTATGCATAATACAACTTTATAACATTTCTGCTGTAAGGCGGTAAACGCATTATACATCTTTATATAAACTATACTGTAAATAAAAATAAAATACGAAATTGCACTTGAGCTACACGTAGAGTAGTGTAAATCGATTAGAAGACGCTCGCATAGTTTAAAACATTAAAATAAAAAAACGTAACAAACTTACGGTTGATCAGCCCTGATAAGATGTTTTATTAGGTTAGTACGAAATCTTCCGAGAGATGTAAATGTGTGAAGACGGCGCACAGTAGATCGAAGCATAGGGAAGACGAGACATTGAGGATTTATAAGGAGATCGCAAGATACATTTCATAACCAACATAACTTTTCATGGTCGCTGAACATGAATCTGCTGTCAAATTGACATTCCGACAATTGACAGCTGCCAATTTCGCTGCCAAGTTCTAAAAAATTCTACTATGACGATAAAAGTATACAAATCCAATGTCTTTTCGGTTTTTGATCATTAATCTGTCACTGAGTTATACATTTGATAATTGACAGCTATCTATTTCGTTGCCAAGCCCAAAAAAATATTTATTTATTGATAAAAGTATACAAAAGGAATGTAGTTTTTATTGTTGATCATTAAACTGTCATTAAATTATATATTTGATAATTGACAGCTGTCAATTTTACTGCCAAGCTACAAAAAAATGCTTATTTGTCGATAAAAGTATAGGCAACCAAGGTGTTTTTTGTTTTTGATCATTAAATTGTCATTAAAGCGTTGACGTAAAATATCTTTTTGTGATGTTTACATAACTCACGGGTTTCACATAGTTTTTGGACATAGTTTGAGCCGAGAAGTTCTTCATAGTTACAACACAGTAATTTACTAAAAAAACTTTTTCCGCTTTTGTAGGCTCTCATAGTCTAGAGCGTTTTCGCGACCGCAGCTCCGACGATCTCGTCAATGGTAAGACATATAACTTATAAATAATAATTATAAATAAAATATATAATCTCTGGTAGAAGTGAAAACATTTTTTGTACAATTCTTGTATAACATTCTTATTTACCATGTTAGAGGTATAGGGAAACTGGACAGTGTAAGAAAATGGATCTACAAGGGATTCTGTGTGTTATTTTTAATTCATCATTTTAGTGACCGTTATGGCTGCTATCGCGAAAACGTGATATCCAGGAATGAATGTTAAATTCATAAAAAATATATAAAACACAGGAAAGCCACAATTTCATTCATTATCCGCCATATTACATCCGCCATTTTGAAATTTTTAAAACTGACTTCAAATTCGAAATCAGCGACCCCGAAAACGTTATTATAATAATTGTCGTTAAAAACCGTTCATATGAAAAATGTATGCTACAATTAAATAGCAAATATTTTGGAAACGGGCGAATAAAATAATAATTAAAAAAATCAAATTCCTCAAAATGGGGCAATTTGGGGCAAATGGCTCTTGCGTATGTTGTTAGCTAGATATATGCAGAGACATTCCAATGCGTAGAATCTTGTGGGTTTTTGGGGGATTTTTGAAAAACATATTTGAATTTTCATTTTCACATTTTCTCGTTTGTTTTTAATCTTTAGGGTACAGCTATGAAAAATAATAATTTTTTAATCTATTATAGCGTAATGTTGATTATGTATACATCTATTGATGAAATATAAAAATCTGTATACATGTACAATATTTAATGGTGTTAAATGTAGCTTCAAATGTTGGACTGATATTACGTACTTTTCAAAGTATTTACACGACATTAGGTTTAAGCGTTGAAAACAAATTATTATACTGAAACGAAGTTTCGAAAGCTCGCGGCTATTGCGACTAACCCCGCGTTTCGCCGCAATCTCCGGCGCACGCAGCGTATCCGGCGCGATATAGATGGCGCGCATAGTATATCCGTCACGGTGCGCGCACCGTCTATCCTACGGGAGCGCGGGATATCGCGCGTATAAATTCAGACGCTCAACCAAGGAGCGTCACTTCTTCCCAGCCCGTTCTCCGACGGGCTTCCCCTCCTTTAGACTCGGTGTCTCGCGGGGTCTATCCTTCCAAAGGTTACGGGTTTATAGCCCTGGCCTTCATCTCTTTACCCGGGGTGGAAGTACGGTGACTCGCGGTGCTACCACTCTTCCCGTCCGAAGTACTGTGACTCGCGGTGCTCTGGACCCCCCCCCCCCCCCCACTATCCCATAGATAGACATCCTCGACAACCGAAACTGCGTCCTCACAACCCCTCTCTACCTGCGACCGTACCAAACAGCCGCAACCGTCCTCGACCGGCGACGTACCGAAATGACGTAAACCGACAACCGTACCGAATTACCGCGACCACTCTCCGCATTTAGTATACGCGGTTTGAACCTACACGCTCCACGGCTGAGCGGCAAGCCGCACATATCACCTGTAAATAAGACTTTCAAAGTGAAATATAATTATTTGCTGTCTCTTACTCTACAGATGGTTATTTTTCCTTCCCATCTAGACTCTACTTGGCTACATAAAAATCGACTTACTGCTCGCACGAGCCCTGGCGTACCGACTGAGTCTCGGCACGAGCAGTCCGGGAGAAACATCCGTTACATGGCGCCCGAACAGGGACTTTATTAGTCTACCTCCCGTATATGATATTTTGTTTAAATTCAATTTCTAGCCAAAAAAGATGGAAGGAAATTTAACATGGATAAATAAACTCTCAAAAGAGAACATACAGACACTACTTCGTAAACTACTCATTGACCCCGCAGGTTCTCTGAATGAACTTAGAAGTAGGTTACGTAACGCTATTCGACACGACGTTACGTCTGTACAAAAAGCTCTGGACGAATTATCAACAAACTGGAACGAAGAAGAGATAACCGATACTCCGAACGAATCCCTCCAACTTGGTGCCGCAGCCGCTGATCCGAGTAATTCTGCACTTGGTCCTACGACCTCCAGTAACCTCATCTCGGACCCTTTCGCCTGGCCTTCCTGGACGGATACCTTACCGACGACAACCGCTACCGCAACGAGTTCCAGATCATCTCTACCACGGATGACATCGCCAGCAATGCAGCCACCTCAGAATCCGGCCATCCACTTCACCCCTAACACAGCGATCGACCAGATCAGACGTTGGGGATGTCATTTTACCGGAAAGGACCCCACTTCTTTTATTGAACGAGTAGAAGAATTACAGCAGGCATATAACCTCACTCCTCCACAACTTCTGGCTGGCCTACCAGAATTGCTTCGGGGAGAACCATTGTTGTGGTGTCGAAACAATCGCGCCAGATGGCAAAATTGGAGAGACTTTGCCACTGCACTCGTCGATTGCTACGAAGACCCACAAATACGCGGACATTGGGAAGATGCCGCCCGAGATCGGAAGCAACGTACCGGAGAATCCTTTCGTTCTTATTGCAACGAGTTGCAAACTTTGATGCGACGCGCTGGGACGTTTACCTTAGCATCTCAGATACGGCTTGTGTACAAAAATATGAGCACACCATATAAACTATACGTACGCAATCCAGAAATCACCACCATGGAGGAACTCCACCGGCTAGCCTCGGAATACGAGGAGATTAAACACGCCGAAGTTCGACGACCGTCAAAACCCGTTACTCCGATGGAGCAAATAAGTATCCGACCGCCTTCTTCGACAAGAGTAGCTCCGGCCACTACTTCGATCGTTCCGACCATCCACTGGAACCCGAATACGATGTGCTGGAACTGTGGACAACCTGGACACCGAAGCAGATCCTGCCGAAATCCGCGGAAAATGCTGTGCTCTCAGTGTGGAAAAGAGGGAGTACTATCTCGTGACTGTTGCCGAAAATCACTGGATAAAGGTAGAATCTGTGCTTCGGATATCCGAGAAGAAAGACGGCCAACCCTAGATGTCTCCATACTGGGATCCTGCTACCAGGCCCTTATAGACACCGGCGCTGCCATCTCTTACTTGAGCCCACGAATGGCTGACGACTGTCAGCAGAAGGGATTGCACCGCACCCCCACTCAATCCAGTGCACGACTTGCAGATGGGACCGTCATTAGCGTTTCCGAAGAGATGACACTTCCTCTCCGTATGGGTCAACGCACCATCACTCACAAGTGTGCTGTATTACCTGGTCTACAGTGTGACCTTCTGTTTGGCATCGATCTACTGAAGGTTCTCAACATCCGATTGAGTCTACCCGAAGATCTCCTGGAAACTTCCGGCCCAAAAGGAAAGGTACGCTCTCCATGTTATTTTATTCAAACCGTTTCTGTCGAAAGAACAAAAGAAAACTTTGAGGAATTCTTACGCAGGGAATTAAACAAATTTCCGGACGCAATAGGCCGCACCTCAAATACCGAGCACATAATCCGGCTGAAACCAGGCACAATACCGATCAAACAGCGATATCGGCCTCGCAACCCAGCGATGCAGAAGATCATTGATCGGGAGGTCCTCAAAATGGAAGAAGACGGCATCATCGAGGCATCCACGAGTCCATGGAGTTCACCCATTGTCCTTGCCAAGAAAAAGTCCGGCGAGCCCAGATTTTGCATCGACTTCCGTAAACTGAACGAAGTAACGGAAAAAGATGCCTACCCGCTGCCTTACATTCAAGCTACTTTGGCTAAACTCACCGGTGCCAAACTTCTGACTACGATTGATCTCCGTAATGGATACTGGCAGGTGCCATTATCTCCAGACAGCCGTCCGCTCACCGCGTTCACCGTACCAGGACGTGGACTTATGCAGTTCCGAGTCATGCCCTTCGGACTGCACTCTGCTCCCGCCACCTTCCAGCGAATGCTCGATCAAGTGTTGGGTCCCGACATTGAGGCGTACGCGATGTGTTACCTTGACGACATCATCGTGTTCAGCCGTACCCTGGAGGAACATCAAGGTCACCTTCAAGAAGTCTTCCGACGTCTCCGTACCGCAGGACTGACAATTAATCCCGAGAAATGTCACTTCGGCCAAAACTCCCTGAAGTACCTGGGACATATTGTCGAAGAGGGAGGAATCCGCACCGATCCCGAAAAGGTGGAAGCCGTCGCCCGTATGTCACCACCGAGAGATATCAAAGGAATCCGTCGATTTATAGGGTTGGTATCATGGTACCGGCGATTTATTCCGGACTTCTCTTCAATTGCCAAACCGCTCACTCGTCTTTTGAGCAAGAATTCTCTCTGGAAATGGGGTCCAGAAGAAGAACAGGCATTCTCCACACTCAAATCTCGCCTGACACAAGCACCGATTCTCGCCAGTCCGGATTTCTCGAGAGAATTTACTCTCCAAACCGACGCGTCAGACTACGGACTCGGATGTGTCCTTACTCAGGAGTTCGACGAGGGCGAAAGAGTGATCGCCTACGCATCTAGGACACTGCAGGGGGCGGAATGTCGCTACAGCGCGACCGAAAAAGAGTGTTTGGCGGTCGTATGGGGGATCCGCCAAATGCGGCCGTATCTAGAAGGCTACTACTTCCACGTCATCACCGATCATCAGGCTCTCCAATGGCTAGACCGTCTCAGCAATCCGTCCGGCCGCCTGGCTCGGTGGGCCTTGGAACTGCAACAGTATACATTCAAAGTGCACTACCGTCTCGGCGCCTCCAATCATGTGGCAGATGCTCTCTCCCGCAATCCGGTAGGATACGTCCATGCTGTCGCTCAACCGGCAGATTGGTACCAGCGGAAGCTGCGAGAAGTTGAGAAGAAACCCCTCCCAGCACCCGGACTACAGGATCGAAACCGGCCGCCTTTACCGAAATATGCCGCATTCTCTCTCCCACGACGAGACACAGAAATGGAAATTATGCATCCCTGGTGATCGAAGAGGACAAATCCTAAAAGAATGTCACGACATCCCTACCTCTGGACATCTCGGCTACACGAAGACATTACTGCGGGCTTATCAAAAATATTATTGGCCCGGAATAACCCGCGACGTCTCCCAGTACGTTCGCAAATGTTCAAAATGCGTGGAATTTAAAACCGTCGCAGCAACCAACGCCTGGAACTCTGCACGCTACTCCGGTGGACTCACCCTGGCAGCACGTCTCTACCGACCTCATCGGACCGTTGCCAAGATCGTCTCAAGGATTCACCTGGATCCTGACATTTCAAGACCGTTTCACGAAGTGGCTCGAAATACGCCCCTTAAGGCAGGCTACATCCGAAGCTGTTACTCGTGAATTGTACCTCCATATTCTCAGATTCGGTGCTCCCAAGATTCTCACCAGCGATAATGGAACCCAGTATATCTCCAAGGATTGTAAGGAGATGTTGAAGAACTGCGGAAGTAAACATCGTTTCACTCCTCCCTACACTCCCCAGTGTAACCCGATTGAGCGGACCAACCGTGTGGTAAAAACGATGGTGGCACAATTTATCTCCAAATCTCAGCGAAAGTGGGCCGATCATTTACCGGAGCTGCAAACTGCTTATAACTCGGCCGTACATGAAGCCACGGGTTTCACGCCGTATTTTCTAAACCACGGTAGGGAAATACGTACTCCGGGAGAATATTATATAGCACCGCCAGACATACAGAATGGAGATAACCGCCTTCCTCACCTCCAGGACTGCATGGAGCTAGTACGAGCTAACTTAGCTCGAGCATTCTCCCATCAGAAGAAGCACTATGACAAGCATCATCGAAACTGGGTGCCCCAACTTGGAGACCAGGTCTGGAAACGGGAAAGGCCCCTTTCTAAAAAAGTTGCTCACCAAAGCTCCGCTCTATGTCCAAAATTTAGTGGACCCTATACCGTTATCGGTTCCTCTTCTCCCGTGATGTTCGATCTCCGCAACCTCGAAGGGAAAACTTTTCGGAGAATTCATATCTCAGACTTGAAAGGCGGAGGAAATACCGAAGTTCCAGGAACGGAAAGTACCGAAGACCACGGGCTGCCTCCAACCAATCGGTACAACCTACGTCCACCGGACCCGCCCTCATAACCACGACTGCGCAGGTCCCGCAACGTCGGCGGGGAAGACCGCCTAAGCAGAGTTTGCAAACTCTAATTCCAGTCACTTCACCGCAGTCTCTGGGACACGATGGCCGACTTCGCCGAAGCAGTCTGTACCCGAAAACCGACCCGTCCTGCTCGGATTCCGACTACTCCGCGTCTGCGGACACTCGCAGAAACAAACAGCTCCTCCAGACATCGATCCACATCCGGTACCCATGGTTACTGCACCACCTCCACAGAAGGTAACAACTACCCGCCACCACAAACAGCATCAGAGTTGCGGGCGAAACACGACCCCGAAGACAGCCGCACACCAAGACACGTGCCTCGCAGCCGCAGCAGCCCGCGCCACCGTCCCGAAGACCGCACCCCAGCCGCAGCAGCTCCAGCGACAGCAGCAGCAGCAAACGACCGACCCGGCCGATTCAAGGGTCGACAACCCCGACTCCATCAGTCGCCAACAAGACATCTCCAGGTCCATCCGGTAGCCGCCATGACGACCTCCGGCAGAAATTATTCCGCCTCGCCGGCTTTGGTCCCTCCTATGCCACCTGTACCGACGACCACCATACAAATGGGACCGCATCAGGTGACCGTACCACTGGACGTGGTCAAACGCTTCCGCAAATGGACGCACCACACAGCCAATGGCTATTATCGGGCTCGATGGGATGCCGCAGGAAAACTTGGGCGGGTAACCTTCCACGCCAGCCTAAGTGAGTGATCGTGGTACACAACCGTAGC